>MU274918.1:112511-389546 GCA_022160335.1 Irpex rosettiformis | reverse complement strand
GTATGCCAAAGTTTCGGCTAACTTGAAGTGGCGAAGATGAAGCTTGAAGCCCAGTGAAAATTGTATCTACTGTGATCAACTGACATCAAATTTTCCGCCGCCGCATATCTCAGTAGATTACAGTCGAGCTCAGTTGGTAAAATGACAATGACATTCGTACATATCTACTGCTCTCGACTGCACTCGAATTTAATAGAAAATATTAATTCCGTATATAATCAGATCTACTACCCTAATTACATGCGTATACCTACGTCTCCGTACTACCCTCGACCGCTAGTACTCCGCCGCGCAGATTCAATAAAAATATAAGAATATACTCACCGTCTTTCTCGATCCCTGAAGGTAATGCGTGGCTTCCAGTATGCCGTTCCTATAGCACACAAAATTAGAAGGATCGCCGTATAGGAACGCTATGGCATTAGAGAGTCAACACACCTGCAACCATAAATTTGAGGCATCGAGACACTCTCGAAATCAGCGTCTGTGCAGCCAGTGTTAATGAAAGCTGGTGACTGTGTAAAATAGTCCAGACGTACCCTGCCCGGCTACTGCTAGCGACATGCGCCCGCAGTGCATATATGCGGTATCATAGCATCTAAAGATGTCCAATAAGTGCATATACTAAGTCTCAATATACTAGTACATACTAGCTGGAGAAGTTGACTGACTTACTTCAACTCAGCAACATGATCTGGACTCTGCTTGCATCGAGCGCAGCCTATTTAGACTGTAAGGCTCACAGTCTGCGCGAATAGACTCACCGCTAGCGTTCTCAAACCCATGCGGGTACTATCAGGCAGGCTGAGGGAGAAGTCGTCGAGGTCGTTGATGCGAGTCGGAGTCGGTAGGCGGACGCGTGTAATGGTGGTCGGAGGGAGAAAGACTTTGGGCGCACGTCAAGTGATGACGCAAGCTTTAAGCCGACACCGCACGTGACTATATCTTTGGTCTTCACAGAGGCCCGCGCGTTGGACAAAAGGACGTACATTAATGGAGTGAATGAAAATTCGTTGTCCACCGCGTGTGTCGTCATTGATATCGAAAGTATGTACGGTACGCAGCCATTCACAAAAAAATTTCCATTTTTACTAGCTTCTATAAGCGCTGTCAGCAACAGAAAATACCTACAGGTCGATTACGGTAGATTACAGTAGACATAATCGAGGACAGTCGATTGGGGTCGCGCTGGGTAGATCAACTTTTCACTGGGCTTGAAGGCTGAGCCTACTAGTGAGTCACAATGAACAGCTTGCTATGATGAGGGGATATTTATGTATCACTGAGTAACGTGCCTGTGGTGTAGCATGTAACAAACCCACTCCATACTCCCACATGTGAGTGTGGTCGAATCAACACGCAAGATCAGACATAAGTGAGCTGAACTTCCATGTACTTGTTGTTTCAAAGGATTATTCCAGCCGAGTATTGAGAGACGAGATGGGTCGCGTACTTGAGGCCATGGCCGTCGACAAGAAAGGCAGTGCGGCTGCCACCTCGGCGCCTGCTATATAGGTACGCGCCTTTTAATCGTCAATTTCACATGTCTCTCTCGACCATGATTGACTCTCGAGGGCATCCAGCGTTTGCTCGCGATGCTGAATGCGGGGTAACCGGCAACAGCAAACAAACACTGCTCCATATGTGCACCGAGTAACCATCCTGCAACTTGTCCTCTACCTCCATCCTCCTCTGAACAGACTCAACATGCTTGTAACGGCTCTCACCAAGTTGCTGAACATCAAAGTGTGCGTATCGCTTTCGAATGTCTTGATTCCTCGACAGAGAGGTTGATTTCTCCCTAGTCCTGTTGTACAAGGCGGTATGCAGTGGTACGTGAGCGGCCCCAAGCAGAGAGTGTCTCCATGTTCTCAATGAACGCAATCAACAGGGTAGGATTGCCAGTGCTCGCAGCGGCGGTGTCCAATGCAGGAGGTCTCGGTGAGTTTCATACGCACTACACGTGTAAACAATCGTTATTGACGCGGAAATTGGCCTCTAGGTATTCTTACTGCGCTGACCCAACCCAGCCCAGAAGCGTTGCGCGAGGCGATTAGGGAAACTCGCAAACTGACGTCCAAGCCGTTTGGCGTCAATATCACTCTACTTCCCAGCATCAATCCTCCCGACTATCGGGGATACGCTACAGTGGCCGTGGAAGAGGGTGTAAAGATCTTTGAGACCGCGGGGAATAATCGTACGTATGCGAACTCTACTAGCCTCAGTCTCAATATCGACACAATAGAATTGTTTTATCAGCCGGACCGCTGATCAAGTTCTTCAAGTCCAAGGAGTGCATTGTGATCCACAAGTGTACGACAATCCGACATGCAAAGGTCGGTGCTACACATCCAACACAACAGTGGTGGCTGGCCGGCTAATCAAACTTGCTAGTCTGCCGCACGGCTTGGTGTGGACTGCTTGAGTATCGACGGCTTTGAGTGTAGGTACTCTTTTGTTGTTCGCGAGGGGCGCCTGTTCACACCACCGCAATAACAGGTGCCGGTCATCCGGGAGAAGAAGACATTGGCGGCCTCGTATTGGTAGGTCTTTATTGGTACACTGGATATCACAACTGTCTTCACAGCTTATCCATCAACAGTTGGCGAGAGCTGCTCAAGAACTGGACATACCATACTTAGCCTCTGGTGGCATAGCAAACGGCCGGGGCTTGGCAGCCGTGCTTGCTCTCGGTGCTTGTGTAAGTATGCTTACATATCTCCTCTGTATTGTTATGACTTACGTATTGGGCGTAATAGGGTGCAAACATGGGAACACGCTTCATGTGTACTGTTGAAAGGTTTGCGGCTCCAGTGTTCACAAAAATCTATTAGGCAGCTGACAGCCTCGTAGTCCCATTCACCAGAAGATTAAGGAGAGGATAGTGGCTTCTACAGAGCAAGACACCGTCCACATTTTTCGGACGCTGCGTAATACGGCAAGAGTATTCAAGAATAGCGTCTCCCAGGAGGTCGTCTCCCTTGAACGACGCCCCGGAGGTGCCAAATTCGAGGATGTCCGCCACTTAGTTGCTGGTGCCAGAGGTAAAGTTGTATACGATGCTGGTGACCCCGAATATGGCATTTGGACAGCCGGTATTAGTATGGGGTTGATCAAGGATATCCCGACTTGTGAGGAACTGGTGAGCCGGATTGAGAAGGAGGCCGAGGATGTCATTGACAACTTGGCGAAGTTGAAGTATGTACCTGGAGCGAAACTGTAATGGACTATAAACCCGTAAATTTTGCATATTTGGATGTCGTATGAGGTGTTACCTTTGTCTGTTTATGCTCTATATCTCGCTGCCGATTATTGGATTCGGATTTCGAACTAGAGTACTTTCCAAATCGAGCTGGACGAGCGAGCGTCTGGTAGTTGCGTATACCGCTTGCGCACAAAACACCCACTGGTCAGTACCGGTCAGTGCTAGTACTCGGTCACAACTTATCTTTGGTCAGCTATTTGCGTCCTGCCAACAACTGCAGCGATAATTTATCCCTGTAACTCGAAGCATTCGCAAGACTAGAACAGGGACATTGTGTAAATCACCACAGGGCCCTGTGACTTGTCGCTCCGTCAGTCTCATGTTTGGTTCCTACTTGAAGCTTTGCCGACAGGCCCGTCTTAAACCAGCCAGCGTCACAAAATACACTCCTTGGCTTGGTTTACGCAGAAGATACGTCCATGGCTCTATAGAAGGCACTACAAACACATCGCCATTCGAGATTCTCTATTTTGGCAGAGACGAGTTCTCGTGCATCGTCTTGGAGCAGCTGTATGCCGCAGAAGGTGCTTTTCCTTACTTCTCAGTCCTAAATACGCCATGAGCTTCTCATATTGCTGTAGATGTTTGGAGAAACATATCAATTGTCACGCAGCCGGACGTGAAAGTCGGGAGGCGGAGTTCGCAATTATCCATCTGTACGTTCTTCCTTACCGCATACTCTTCGAGTTCACCGTAATCGGCGCAGCTCCACTAAAATCGTTGGGAGAACGTCTAAAATTGCATGTTTACACAATACCCGAGGAGAGAAAGGCGTTCAGATATTGGCAGGTTCCGCCCATTCATGATAGTCTCCCTTACTCGTGCTGACACCGTATATCATTTATAGCCTCCAGCCCCCTTTGACCAGCTTCCTACATCTCCCTCTCATCTCCTTGTAACGGCCTCTTTTGGACGTATTCTCTCGAACTCGCTTTTACAACGTTTCGAACCCAAGAGGCGATTGAACGTACACCCTTCGCTACTACCTGTTTACCGCGGCCCCGCACCGATTCAGCATGCTTTAATCGATGGGTTGAAAGAGACTGGTGTGTGCGTGATAGAGATGACCGAATACAAGAAGGGCATCGATTCAGGAGATGTATGGGGACAGCGACGAATGGTGAGTTTGACGCAATTTTACATTGCAATATACTCACACAATATAGTCTATCCCTGAAGATTATGCTTTCCCTGCCCTCCGCGATGCACTCGCCTTGGAAGGTGGTAGACTGCTTGTAAAAGTTCTTCGCAACATGATGTCGGGTACAGTGCGTATTGATTCTACCCGGGCCATCTTGATATGGACTGACTTCAATTGTCTCAATAGGGGATTCCTACCCCGCAGAGAGTGACTGAAAACTTTCGGTATGCACCACTCATTACGGCAAACGACGCTCTCTTGGACTTTAAAAGTATGACGGCACAAGATGTAGTACAACGTCATAAAGCCATCTCTCATCAGGTATGTGCTTCGTGTATGAGATGCTGGGCGAGAGTTTATGCAAGTACTCACTCCACTACGTCCAACTCCAGAAAGCCGTTTTTGCCAAACTGAACACTGGTAAAACCGTCCGACTTCATGACCCCGTTGTGGTCGAAAACCCGTCGGACACGACATTGGGATTTATCTCCGAGCCAGGCCTGGCAATATACGAACCTTACAGCAAGTCGTTACATATACGCTGTGCGTCGGACACGGTGCTTGCCGTTCGAAAACTTCAGCTACAAGATAAAATTGCCTTGGACGCGAGGGCGTGGTGGAACGGCGTGCGGCCAGAAATGCGGTTCGCACCGTTTTCGGAGAATGGATCTATCGTCTTCGTGTGAGCGTATTTATATAATACCTCGTGCGATTACGGTTTATGTAAGTCACGGACCCTCTAACGTACCTTCGTAATCAATACAGTTTGTCATGCCTCACCTACAGAGCAATAATCGCTGTGTGCCCGCTGTTGCCATAGGTCTCACGGTCCCCCCAGGCTTTTTCGGTACGATGGCTACTTCTTGGCTTACTCTAACTGATCCCAAAATACCCTTTCCGACTTAACCCGAAACCCAGCATGGCAATTTGCCTCGGTTAGCTGTTTCTTTGCGGACCGGGATTGATCCGGGTTCTATTTCTGTGGTTACAATATTCGGCGTATTCGCTGAGAGAACAGCTCACCAAGTCCGTGGGCGGCCAATCGTCCTGGGCTCCCCTACGTTATGGCACCGTATCGATCCCGTGTGGCTCCATATGAATGTGCTTTAAATAATGAAGTGCTTTTACGATTTCTCTATCCTTTCACTTCCCTCCTAGCCGTCTCGTACCTCTTCGGTTCTCTTCTCCTTGCCTCTCTCCGTCTCTCTAGCACCCATTAACCATGGAGACTCCTACGAGCACAACCTCAACCGTTGCAGAAAGGGAGGGGAAGAAAGCCGCACATTCTGAACACTCACTCGAGGATGACGGCGAAGCTCCTATGCCCATGACACCATCCATGCACGACCCAAACGCTCCAGATATCAGTTTCCCATTCCAGAGCACCAACATCGCTGAGGGTGGTTTCACGGAAGAATATCGTGTCGTCTCGAGGACGGGTTTTGTCCCCGCGGATAGAGCTCTTCTTCCTGTTTGGTCTCACCAACACGAAATTCCACCTGCTATTCGTGACCCCGAAAAGTCCAAGCGACTCAAAGACGTCAAGCTAGTCACATTCGTACCTAATGATCCCCAAGATCCTAGGAATCATCCGAAGTGGTACAAGTGGTGTAAGTCTTTGTGCCTCTGAGATTGTATCCGTCTCCTGACCATTTTCATACAGGGATCACACTGATTTGCGCCATGTCTGTTGTCGAGGTGGCCTTTGCATCCGCAGTTGTTACCGGAGATTTTGAAGATCTAGAAGCTGAGTTTCATGTCGGCAATGTTATCATTGCCTTGAGTGTCACACTCATGGTGGTTGGCTTTGGTCTCGGTCCCCTTTTTTGGTCCCCTTTGGTTAGTAACCAGGCTTCCCTGCTCCTTCCCTTTTAGCTAATTATCTTCTGCAGAGCGAGATAGTCGGACGGAGATCAATCTGGATTATTCCTGGAATCATATACGTCGTCTTCATCATCCCTTGTGCCGTCGCAAAGAACATTCAGACCCTTCTTATATGTCGCTTCTTCTGTGGTCTGTTCGCATCGTCACCTTTGACTCTTGCCGGTGGCACTATCTCCGATATCTGGGACAATGAGGAGCGTGGTTTCGCGATTGCCTTGTTTGCTGCAGCTCCTTACGGTGGCCCTGTCCTTGGCCCTATTGTTGGTGGCTTTGTCGGCGAGACCGTCGGCTGGCGCTGGATGTTCTGGGCAAGTTCGATATATATATCTAATGTTGGAGCGTGACTAATTTAATAGCCCCATTACGACTCCCATAGGTTAACATGATCTTCGCTGGTGTCATGTTTCTTCTTAAGGCCAGCATGCCTGAAACATATGCGCCGGTTATACTCAAGAGGCGAGCAGAAGCTCTGAGAAAGGAAACGGGTGATAAGAACATCTGTACTGAACAGGAGCTTTTCAAGATTCCCTTCTCACAGATGATGCAAGAAACGCTCGTCCGGCCCTTTGGCAAGTACTGTATACTAGAACGCCCGACTCGTGTCGCTGATATATTTTTCTACAGAGATGCTTGCTACGGAACCTATCCTGCTACTGCTCTCGATGTACATTGCTCTCATCTACGGCCTGCTATATGCGTTCTTCTTCAGCTTCCCCGTTGTCTTTGGAGACGATTACCGTTGGAACGATGGGCTTGTCGGCCTTACTTTCATCTCCGTCTGGATTGGTCTCGCCATGGCCCTTACCGTCATGCCATTGCTACAGAGGGATTACATGCGACGTGCTGCCGCAAAAGGTGGCAAGGCTGAGCCTGAAGATCGGTTGGTCGGCATGTTGGTCGGTTCTATCTGGGTGCCAATCTGTAAGTTTTTTGTATCTCTACATATTGCTTAGTCTGACTTGGCCGCCAATAGCTTTGTTCATCTTTGGCTGGACCTCTCCACCGGCTGTCATGCCTGGAGGAGGCAACTGGGTCGGTCCTGTCAGTTCGGGTATTCCATTCGGCTTTGGGATGGTTGTCATCTACTTCTCTGCAAATGCCTATATTATCGACGCTTTCCCCGGCTATGTCGCATTTGCACTTGCAGCCAAGACAGTTGTTCGTTCTGGTTCTGGCGCTGCGATGCCCCTCTTCATCACCGCCATGTATCGCAACTTGGGAAACGGTTGGGCAGCCAGTGTCTGGGCTTTTATTTCTCTTGCTATGGTGAGTTTCCGAGCCATGATGCTTATTGCGTTCTAAACTGATTCCATTCTCCAGGTTCCAATACCATTTCTGTTTTACCGATACGGGAAATTTATCCGTTCCAAATCAAAACGTGCTACTTCAGCGTAGATAATAAATAATTCCCTTCTCTTAATGTAGATCTTCCAGTATGTATAAGGAGTCGAACATATTTATATGCTGCAATTATGAAGTAAGAGTTACTTATATAATCGACTATCTCATTTCTATATTGCAAAAGAGCTCGGTCAGATTCTCGACGTCGGATTGGTGGAGGCATGGGTGGAATCCGATTCGCTCTGGGGTCGATTCTGGGCTTTGGATTGGCTGAGGGAACATTTGGCCGCCTGTCGTCGGCCTGTTCAACCGTTCATCTCAACCGGGTTCTGGGCCTGGCGAGGCGTTGTGATTCGGCTGCCGTGTCAAAACTGCCTTTTATGGCAGCTTTGGGCTGTACCGTCTCCTTTCCTCATCCGTCAACCCGCTATCCATATCCGTCACGCGAGCGGGTCAGCGTCTGACACAAAATAAGTATTGCGGAATGATTCTTAGTCAAAACACAGTCCGAGTCAGGCTGCCAATGATTAATGATTAATGATGATGAAGCCATAACTCTTTGAATTCAGTTTTGACCTTACATTGGGCCTTAGGATTGGAACGACCCCTCCACCGTGACGGAGGCACGGGTCCTCACGGCTACTAGTATTGCCACTGGGAGTGCATAAATGCATAACTCCCGAGCCTCAGATTCTTATGTATTATGACATGTCCTGCAATGTCATTTTGTTTCTCGTGCATAGGCACGACCGTATATCATATATACGTACTCAAGTACTCACGCGCGAGCTCGTTCCCAAGGTTACTGCCTGTGCATTGTGACATATCATCGTTTATAACATATATGTTTGTGCATTATGTATGTACGCGACAAAAATTGATGGGGATTACTAAAAGAAGAAATTGGCGCTACGCGTACATAAACTACGCGTCGCGTCGCGTCACGTCACGATCACAGCAACCGCTTACTGGTTCTCCACCAGCTTCAACCTCTCATACCATCTTTCATCTGTTTTCCTTGTCTTGAGAACTTATTATGGCTCCTGGAGTCTCAAAGTCGGGGAAAATACCTACTGGTGACAAAATGAAGCAAAAGAGCTTAATGGCATTCTTCAATAAAGCGGCCCCATCAAACGCGACACCGAAGGGCGGCGTCGAGGCGAAGAAAGTCGAGCGGTCCAAGGCGGCGAGCGCAAATTTTAGTCGCGTGAATGACATGCTTTCTTCCGATATACCTGACTTGCAAGCAACACCTGTGAAGGGCGGGTCGCAGCGTTCTGGAGTTAATAGCTCCCATGGTACACGTAGCTCTAATGTACCGAGCAGTCCAATGGAAACGCCGCCTACTAGCGACCCAGTTGATGTTGACATGCTCGTCGATGAGGAGCAAATTCCACGCGAAAATGTCTCGCAGTTGGTGAGCAAGTCGTGTAACATATTTCCAAAGTGGAAATGTGATTGCTCACAGCTTGTATGCCCTAGAACGCCAATGCGAAGAAACGCAAAATTGTGATTGACGATTCAGACGAAGAGGCTCAGGATGTTGATTCCTTGGCATATAGCAAAGGCTTATCTGCATATCAACCCTCTCCGGAGCCGAAACGACAGCCTGGTACGTTCAACGCATCCTGAGCGTAGAAAATACTGACAATGAGGTAGCACGAAGCAAGAAAGCTCGTATGTCTATTGTAATCTCCGATGATGAAGAGCAATCCGAAGACGAAGCGGTGACATCCTTTTCGAAGCGCCTTACTAAGTTCAGGCCTGTTGCAACCGCGAAACGTAGGTGTCGAATTCAACTCGGTCTAATCCTGGAGCTAATAGAGTATATCTCAAAGGTCGCAAGTCAAATGCAGATGACGACGACGCTTTTTTTGTACCGAATGACGCAGAAGACGACGACGACGACGAAGTGCTCCCACCTTCTTCCCGTGCGTCGTCCAGGCTCTCCAATTATATGCATACTTCTACGTCGGAGCCCGAGGACGACCTCCCAGCCTTAAAGACGATTGCAAAGAAGAGCAAGCCGAAGGAGCGATCGGCATTGCAAAAGACCGATGCTTCAAAAGCTGGTAGCAGTGACATGTTCTTGACAGCCGCAGAGCGTCGTGCTTTGAAGCAGAAAGAGAATAAAAAGAGCACTGAAGATCCGTTCGAGTTCTTATTAGACCCTCGGGACAAGGATGGTGTCCGTCCTGGTGAGCCCGGGTATGACCCAAGGACGTTGTATATCCCACAAAAGGCATGGACGACGTTCACTCCGTTTGAAAAGCAGGTGTGCTTTGCCTGTTTGTGATTACTATGGTGAAAACAGCTAATTTATTCTCGAAGTTCTGGGAGATCAAGCAGAACCATTATGATACTGTTCTTTTCTTCCAGAAAGGGAAATTTCTTGAGCTATACGAAGAAGATGCTCGGATTGGACATCAAGAATTTGATCTTAAATTGACACAACGGGTAAAAATGAGCATGGTATGTCCAATGAAGTAACACTGGTTAGCAAGTTAATTTGATTGTGCGCGACAGGTTGGCGTCCCGGAGCAGAGCTTCAATTTCTGGGCGGCAAAGTTCCTAGCAAAAGGTAGATATACAGAATTCTTTTTGGACAATGGATCTTATCTGTCACTATTTTCTAGGCTATAAAGTCGGCCGCGTAGACCAGGCCGAGACAGCTTTAGGGGCGGAAATGCGAGTCGCAGCTGACAAGGGTAAGAAGAAGTCGGTGGAGGACAAGGGCAAAGACAAGATAGTAAGACGGGTGCTAAACAAAGTGTACACGAATGGTACTCTCGTCGACGAAGCTCTACTCACTGATGAACAAGCCGGACACTGCGTTAGCATTCGTGAAGATGGAGAAGAAGACCCTAAGACAGGGACGCAAAAATTTGGCTTATGTGTTCTTGACAGCTCTACGAGCGAGTTCAACCTCAGTGCTTTTGAGGACGATATTTGTCGGACAAGACTTGAGACCATGATGCGCCAACTGCGCCCAAAGGAGATCATATCTACCAAGGTATGGACCGATTGTTTACTCTCTCCTTAGTGTTGGTTCATTTTTGCGCATCATTCTCTAGGGAAATCTTTCTGTGCCGACCACTCGTCTTCTCAAAACAATTCTGCCTGGGAACTGTGTTTGGACGAGCTTGCGGGAGAACGAGGGACTCAACTTCGAGGGAACAATAAAGGAGTTGAAGACTATGTATCCAGTGAGAGAAGAGGATAACCCAGATATTGAGGACATTCCTCTTGGCCTCAGCGCATCAGTGCCGAAGGCAATCAGATCTATGATTATGTACACCGGGGCAGTCGAGGCTTTGGGCTCAATGATATGGTAGGCTCTTCTTCCCAGAGCTTTTAGACCATTTTGATAAACGTCATCTAGGTACCTTCGTACTCTCAATATCGACAAGGATATTTTGAGCATGAAGAACTTCAACATCTATGATCCCATGAAAAGAGGGGAAGGGTTAGTTCTTGACGGGCAAACTCTGGCACACGTGGAGGTCCTGTTGAACAGTGAAGGCACTGACGATGGAACTCTAATCAAACTGCTTGGTCGATGCATCACCCCTGCTGGTACGCCATTCCTTTTGTTTGAGAGCTACAGATAATGTGAATCACCATAACAGGCAAGCGACTCTTCCGAATATGGCTCTGCATGCCTCTAAGGGAGATCTCAGACATCAATGCCCGGTATGTTTAATATTGGTCTATTGATGTCCGAAGACTCACTGCTATATAGTTTGGATGCCGTAGACGATCTCATTGACCATCCTACTTTCGAAGCTGAATTCACAGATGTCGCCAAGGGCCTTCCCGACCTTGAGCGAATCGTATCGCGTGTTCATGCGAAGAACTGCCGCGTCAAAGACTTCCTGAAAGTTCTGGAGGTATGTTTTCACGTCGTTATTTCGCGACTTGAGCTCATCTTCATCACAGTCTTTCAAGAAGTTGAGCAAGGGCCTCGCGTCTTTGGCTAACACCGCCGAGTCCTTTAAATCGAAGAGTATTCCAGGTCTACTACGCTCAGCACCTGATTTGCTCCCTCATTTGAAACATGTCAAATCCATGTTCAAGTTATCAGAAGACAGTAAATGATTCTGCTTTGTTTATCTAAATCTCTTACAAATGGCTTGCGCAGATGGAGATGACTTTGTTCCCGATGAGGGTAAAGACGAAGACTATGACAACATCGAAGCGGAGATAACTACATTGGAGAAACAACTTAACAAGGACTTGAGAAGTCTTGAGAAAGAAGTCGGGTATGTTTTCCCCTTCATATGCTTACACAAAACTCACGGGGTGCTCAGTTGCGACTTGACATACTGGCACAGTGCTCAAGGCACAAAGGTAATCTTATATGACGCTCATTCTATCAAAGCAGCTCTTATTATCAATGCAGGAGATATATCTAGTACAGACGAAGGCCTCACAGAAGAATATCCCGAAGAGGTGGCGAAAGAGCGGAGGTACGAAGGTAAGGAGCAAGATCTTTCCGTTCTGACATTAGCCTTACGCCAAAGTCAGGCTTTTGCCAGATATGAGGTGCCGGAACTCGCTGCTAAGGTTCGTAACCTTAAGGAGGCTCGAGAACTCCGCAACACGGCTATGAAGAATTTCCGAAGTCGCGTCTATGCCGAGTTCGACACTGATCGTAGCGTATATCTGCGGGCGATTAAAGTTCTTTCTGAGCTGGACTGTCTCTTCAGCTTAGCTAGGTCGTCCGTTGCTTTAGGAGAACCGTCATGCAGACCCGAGTTCATCGAGGGCGACTCTGCTTTTGTAAGCTTTGAGGAGCTGCGTCACCCTGCGCTGAGCATCAGTGCGGGTTTCAGAGGTGACTTCATCCCAAACAACGTTCAACTCGGAGGAAATGTTCCGCGCATAGCTCTGCTCACCGGTGGGTAGTTGTTTCATGGCGTCGAGTGTCCGCGTTTAACCCCCTCTTATTCAGGACCGAACATGGGGTACGTATCCATACTTTATCTAGGCATCTAGCTAACGTATTTAATGCTGTTTCTTCAGAGGGAAGTCCACGGTAAGTTTCGTTTTTCCCTGTCTCTGTTCAGTGACTGAACAAAATGGTAGGCTATGCGAATGACCGCCGTTGGAGTTGTACGCGCAATATACTCGATCGAACAAACATCTTTGACTAACTTTCTGGAATGGATAGATAATGGCCCAGCTGGGTATGCGAGTGCCTGCTAGTAAAGCCAGGTAAGTTTGCGGCCTGTCTCGTTGTGAAAATGATTGCTGAAAAAACGAAAGATTGTGTCCCGTCGATACTATCTTGACTCGCATGGGTGCCTACGACAACATGTTCTCAAATGCTAGTACTTTCAAGGTCGAGCTGGACGAATGTTGCAAGATCCTACGTGATGCTACTCCCCGTTCACTGGTCATCCTGGATGGTAGGTCGATTGATTATCCGCCTAGCATAATACTCATACAATTTTCCTTAGAACTCGGCAGAGGAACGTCGACATATGTAAGTTGAAATGGTTCTATGAGCTCATAATCACTCATAAGTATCCGTAGGATGGTATGGCTATTGCAGGAGTGAGTTGTAACCCCTCTTACGCCATAACCCATCTCCAATTATCTTTTTCAGGCGGTTCTACATCAATTGGCGTCGCATACCCTTGCTCTATCTTTCTTCGCGACACACTATGGTTCTCTCACAGATGACTTTTCTTATCATCCCAACATACGCAATATGCATATGTCAACGCTGGTGGATGATGAGAAACGAGAGGTAATGATGTTACATGTAGTCCTCTAATGCAGTGTCTGATCGTTGTTATACAGCTCATCTTCCTGTACAAACTGACCGAAGGCGTGGCATCATCTTCCTTCGGGACTCATGTGGCTAATCTTGCAGGTGTCCCTATGTCCATCGTTGAGCGCGCCGACGTCGTATCCAAGGACTTCGCCAAGCAATTTAAGGAGAAAATGGAGGGCAAGCGGATGAGCAGCTCCACCTCTAAGCGCCTTTCTCACGAGGTGGAAGCAGACTTTGCATACCTATTCAAGCTTGCCACAGGTAAATGCAAGTTGCCTGATGATCCTGTGCGCAAAGGAAATATCTTGAGAATCATGAAAAGCTCGGTTGGTTCTTTCCTCCAACAGCTCGGGAACTCCCTCGCGACTTGAACGTGATGTATTGCAAAGCCATGATCCTCTGTCAATTTGCTCATTGTTTTTTCTGCTATCTCAATATTTGCTTTATCAGCTTACAATATTCCATGCAATAATGTCTTCGATATCTCCTTCATGGAAGCCCGCGAAGAGAGTATTACTATTCCATGTTTTGCTACTTCCGCCAATACTTACAAGTTATTCAAGGCTAAAGAGCTCAAACTCTAATGGGAGCGCTTGTCCCGGTCCTGCTTCACTCAACCATATTCTCCGTAATCGACAAGTGGCATAGACTTTGATATACGAAATGTGAGAATACGTCCCTGTGGGCACAGGAACTGTGATGGCGCTCCGAATACGCGGTCTTGTAAGTTCCTGCTCGGAATTTGGGTCCTCCTGAGAGATGAGGAACGCAGAGGAGAAATGAGGGATGAAAGAGGGCAAGTTGAGGTTGATTGTCGACCATGCAGTGAGTGGTCGCGTTGATGCACGAGGGAACGACAGCGGAAGATGAAGGAGAGGGGGTGTTATCATCTTCAGAGTGGGATTCGTCTGCAAGACAAATGTTAGTATACTAAAATAGCCCCGTGCCATAAGTAAAAATATTTATAACCACAGGCCACAGTAAGCGATTCTTATCACGAATTTTCACAGTACCTGAAACGTTGAGCACCGCACAACACCTTCCCTCCCGGCTCGATCTACAACGCCAACCTCGAATGACCATTCCCTGCCCAGATTCCTTACTTGGAAGTGCAACCACGGATGCTTGAGACCGAGGTTTCGTCCGGTTAAAGCCGGACAACGTATGAAGGTTGAACGCAAAGTTGGTGACTGGATGTGCAGGACAGTCTGGTCGAGAGTGCGCCCTTGTGAGTCATCGCCGTCATCTTCCAAGGCAATGCAGAGAGGACGGATTAATTGTGCCGGACCTGGCGGCTCTGGCCTCGAAGTGGAATCGTTAAGGAAGCATATGAGCGAATCTGAGGGAAGAGATGCGTCCACGCCTGATTTAAAGAGGTCCAGACAGCTTGAATTGGACGAGGCCAGTAGCGAGACCAGGGGTGGCTGTACCGACGAGGCAAACATGGTTCAAGAGGCTTGTGGCGTCCACGAGGACCGCCTCATTTGGGAAGGCGATCTGGATTGATGGGATCTACATACGCCTAGGTTACCACCCAGCGGAGATTAAATCCAACCAGTATACACGGACAAAGTCCAGCCGACATCACGTGGCCATAAACGGTGGACAACGGCCGTTTGCCTTTCTTTTTTCCAAACCACAACCTCAGACTGCTCATATACCCAACAAATACCCTCAGACACCGCCCTTCTCTTTCTCCCCACTGTCCCTCACAGCTCACCCAACATCAACTACACCATGTTTGTTACTCTGGCAGCCGTCGCTGGCCTTTTGTCCGCCTATATTGCTCCAGTCTCAGCCCAAGGAGGCCAAGTGTGGTACGTATCTCACAGCATGCTCTGCAACGTCCAATCCCAGCTAAATTGAGTTCTAGTAATGCTACAAGTCTTTGCGGGTCCGAAGCACCGTGTTGTAGTGCGTCCTTGTTTGTATTAAACACTCATGAACAAGTTTTGACAACAAGCTACGTTCGCAGGTGAATACGGGTTTTGTGGGTCTGGAAGCGTAAGGATTTCAATGACGTGGCCCAGGAATGCTTATCACTATATCCGCCGTCTTTAGTTCTGCCTTGGAGGTTGCAACCCCTTGTTCTCTCGCTCACTCACTTCCTGTTCCCCGAGTCCCGTGTGCGAGCCTGCGTCTGTAAGTGGTGGTGACCTCTCTACCCTACAGTGCTTATATGTCGAACAGCACAAATTCCCGGACTTGACTCGTGTCGCCATGAATGCCTCTCACTACGACGGCAACGCTACCGCATTCGACTGGGTCCTGGACAAGGGTGATATCATGAACACCAATTCCTCTGGCGGAGAACTCGGTATGCTCTTGACTGAAACTAACGGTGGTACCCGTATCAGCTCGACGCGTTACGTTCACTATGGCGCTATCTCCGCCCGTAGTAAGTATCCTTTGAATTTTTTTGGTGGACGCTACTCTCAAACTCAATGATCTTCTCCCAGTTAAGACGGGCCGTTGGGGAGGCGTTGTCACTGCATTCATCACCATGTCTGACATCAAGGATGAGATTGATTGGGAGTTTCCTGGTGCTGATGTCACCCATGGACAATCCAATCTCTTCTGGCAAGGCCATATCCGTAAGTTTATTTCCCCAACTCCAGGCTGCATAATCTCATGCTCTGTTGTTGGTAGCGGATAAAACGCAAGGCGGAACTCACAATATCTCCAGCGACAGTTTCGCAAACTACCATGATTATACCGTTAGCATATCTTTCGCTCCGTCTTGAAGTAAAATAACATTTTGGGTCACAGATTGACTGGCAGCCGGATACTCTCACCTGGTCTATTGACAACAACGTTGTACGCACACTCAAGCGGTCGGACACCATCGATGATCAAGGCATTTCACACTATCCTAATACTCCTAGCCGTATCCAGCTCAGGTGAGTGTATTCGATCAGCTGAGTCCAACTACCGTTCTGACCAGAAACGCGTAGCATCTGGCCCGCTGGTATCAACTCCTCTGCTCCAGGAACTGTTGAGTGGGCTGGTGGAATGATCAACTGGGATGATGCCGATTACAAGTCCGCCGGCCACTTCTATGCTCTCATCCAGTCTATTAGCATGAACTGCACTGACCCAATGAGCGAACCTGCCGATGCGATCTCTTACGTATATGGCCAGAACGCATCCCTCGATACACCTAGTGTGGCCTTCTCCAACAAGAGCACCGTTAACTCCGCACGAAGCTTACTTAGCTTAAACAGCGAGCTGCTCACCTTCACTATTTGCTCTACTCTTGTCGTTTCTTTGCTTGGCACTCTCCTGGTCTGAGGTCAGCTCAATGTACTTTATGGTTAGGTTATATGATGTACTCCATCGTGCTAGTTGTGCGATGTAAATGCATTGCATTAGTAGTATGTATGAGGTCATCTTATGTCCATTACGAATACTATGGATGTTACATACACATGCAGACGATGTAGAAAGCGTAATTCTAGGTAGGCAGTTGAAAGTCCAGATAAATAGCGACGAAATCATGAATTGTGAAAAGAAGAAATAGAAGGCACGGAATCCACCATCACCAGGCTTTCATCACCCAACGCTCCAAAATCATCGTTGAACTCATCCAGTAGCTCTCTAGTCTCATCTACAACTGCTTGCAGCGCCTCATTCTTAGACCAAGCAGAAGGCTCCGCATCCAATCCTCCGTCCGAGATATAATCAGAACCTGGCATAGGCAATAGCGCCGAAGAGTATCCCATGAGATGCTGTACAAGTCGTATTCGCCTGTAGGTCATTCTCGTGAGGAAATGAGATGCAACAAACACATCTTTTGCCAGATGCTTGGCACTGACACCTCTAGATTCGGTGGTGTCCGTAGTTGATGATAGAGTTCTACTGAGGTTCGGGCCAAGGGAAGAATCAACTGGACCAAGGTGTACAATCTTCAGTCCAACTGAATCCTGGGACGTGCGACCAGAAGGTGATATTGGACTGGGCATTCGCGCATACCCGGCTTGTCTGCCGTCGACGCTCCGAGACGGGGTGAGCGTAGAGGAAGTGGATAAAGGATCGCTCATTTGAGGAAATGATGCTGACCCACCGAGATGCGTTGAATTGCGAGGGGTAGAAGCAGTGGAAGATGGTGCGCTGGGACTGTGCATGCTACGACGAGGTTTAGAGAATACTGAAGAAAAACGACGTCCGCCGGATCGTAGAGAGCTGACCAGAGGGGTTGTCCCTTGAAGGCGGAGCTCTGTGGCTAGGTTGGCGATGCGTTCCTGGGCAAAAATCCGCATCTGTATCATCAAGGGACTACGCCTGAGCCAACACCATTCGATTACGGACCAAGCAAGATAGTCAATCATTCGAGGAGAATTGAAAGTTGCCCGGCCATGCATAGACACACTCGAGGGGAAAGCGAATAAATTCTGTTGGCTTTCACCAAAAGTACTAGTTCTTGGAGATAACGCAGGAGAAGGTGGTTCGGAATAGTCGCGTATTCGAAGTGCAAACATAGCATCTCCTTCCGCCAAGAGTGATTTGATTTGATTCCCAAGTTGTACCCATATATCACGTGAGGCCGTCGATATGTCTTCCTCCGCTCGAATCACAATAACCTTTACTATTTGTAGTGCGATGGAGAGGGACTTCACCGATGAGGGAATGATACTATCGTTTTGCTCGGTAGACTTGTGACGATCCACTGGTGGTAGCGAAGGTGACTTGTCTGGATGACGATGGATATTCTTTTCGCAAACCGATAACGCGAGCGTTAGCAACTGGAGCCATGTCCTGGAGAAGATCTCGCATCGGCCCCTTTCTGCCCATCGGCTCTCCGCAACAATATCTCCTGATGTTCTGAGCGTTAGAACGACAGGAAGCACTATGCCAGCAAGAAAATTGTGAGTAAGATTCCGTTTCCTCAACTCGGTTATGATATCGGCACCATCCATCGTCAGAACATCAACGAGCAGCTTGACCAAAAGCGTACGCAAAGGGAAAGTGAACAGAAGGTTCTCGGACGCGGACTTCTCGCAGGCACCGAGCCCAATGTCACAGTACTGTGTGATGAGTCGCGCGAAAGCTACGTCGCTAGCGTAGACGGGGTTGGAAGCTACCTCGTGGAGAATGAAGTACATGTCTGACAGGTCGAGGATGCCAATGTAGCTGGTGCAGAGAGGGGCAAACGATGCGAGATAAGCCACCACTTCTTTGACATCACGAGGTACACTACGAATGAGAAGTGCCCTTGTGAGGTCAGACAGAAATTGGGCAACCTTGATCGCACTGGTGTGAGATTCCTTGAGAACAGTTCTGACCAGCTCAACAACCCGTCCCGTAGTTGTGGGTGTGATTTGACCACCAGCCGCTGAAAATGCCACCACAAGGCGAAAATATTCGAGCCTCATGTTGATAAGGCTGCTTGGGTTAGAATTCTGGGTGCTCGGTGCATTATTTGCCATAGTTTCATAACTGGACTGCTCGGTAGCCTGTTCAGGCTGGATATCGGTGCCCTTCTGCCGACCAGTTGCTCGTGTGAGAAGGATACCGCCTAAGGCGTCTACTCCGCTCCGTAAGACCGTCTGAACCGATCTCGAGACACCGTAGAGTTGGGGTGTGAGTGCTCTGAGGAATATCAGGAAGTGCTCCGCTCTTTGAATTCCGGGATTGTGGGCTATCACAGTCAGGAGGAGCCGAACTAGATCATCCATTTTCAAGCGCTTTGTTTCGTATCCTTCTAGAACGTGGAAAGAGACTGGATCTTTGTCTTGGTTGGTCCGACCGCGTTTCAGGGAGGCAAAGAACGTCTGTGGTACTTCCTCAGCCATAGTAACCATAAGAGCCTCTTGCTCCTGCTCCTTGTTCATATCGAGAATACCTGCTGCATTGGAGATGGGGTTCGGTGCCCCGGGTCTCAGAGACATAAACAAGGTGGCAAGGCCATCTGCAACCCACGCGTTCTCTGGTAGAGCATACGAGAGGATGGGTCCTAACGCATCGAAAGACTGAAAAACAAACGATTCTTGATGTAGTGTATAGAAGCGCTGCGCTGCATAAGCGATGGCTTGCCGGACTTGAGGTTGTTGGTCTGCTTCGATGAAAACCTTGGTCACTGCGGGCATAAACAACATATAACCCCCTCCCGAGATAAATAAGCGCTTGAAACGAGTAGCTGCAGTCATATATGCTAGATAGAAACATTGAGATTTACACCGCGTAGTTTTGATTCATACATACCTAGCATGACTCGGGCGACGATACCGATATCGTCTTTATGTGTCAGAAGGATGCGGTTGAGGCCATCCATCAATATCGCAAGTTCAGTCCTATCGTTGAGATGGCGAGACATGCATTGAAAAATCTGTTGTATTAATAGCAGGTAGCTCCGCGCCAAGGTGATAGAAAGAGCTAGTATACTTGTATCCGCAGCGGTGCGATAGTCTGCTGAGCTCTGTCGCTCCGGAAGCATACTCTTGAGCGAAAGGTTTTGGTCTACTCCCGAACGAGATAGGGAGGGTAGCTGGAAGCTGGAGATGTTCTTGCGCAAGATCTTGAGATCCTGAGGGTTTCGATGCAAGATGCTGACAAACAGCAAATTCTGGGACGTTCTGATCATTACCATACAAACGAGTGACGGTGGTAAAGTCTCGAAGGGATTGGATTGCGCGGGGAGGGAGCGTGGAAACATAGAACCAGCAGGAGCTGTGGTAGGAAACCATAACGAACCCGACGGGATCAGGAAGGTGTCAACCTTGTTCCGGCGTAAATCTCGAAGCGATGCTTTGTTTACTTGAGGAAATAGCTTCGCTATGGAGGGCAGGACGTATGCGTAGCTGCGTAAGGGGTCCAAGCCTTCCGAATGTCGAGCTGACGCTTTCAACAGACCGGCGAGATGATTGAGGACGTGGTGTGACATGCTGGGGGGTAATAAGTGTTTTACATGCGAAAAGAGTCGTAGTGTCGTTATCGCTTGGTCGAGGCTATTACCATCTCCAGTAATGGTCTGGAAAACATGCCGAGATAAAAGGGTAGGCTCATCTCGCATGAAATCGACAATGAGTGTACGTGCAGCATCGGCTACTATGAAGTCCGCGTCGTTGATCAAGGTAGCCACTTTAGGGAAAAGACTCAGCAACGCCGGAACAAAGACGGGTTTCCTTTTAGCACCAGACCGGCCGCCAACAATCGACTCCTGTCGCACCAACGAGGTACCACCTGATTTCGTGGGTGATGGCTCTGGGCTTGCATTAGGACTTGGAGGCTCGATAACGGCAATGCTATCGGTACTATCATCAATCTTGTCTAGCTGCTGGCTTGGCAAAAGAGTCATCGGCGTGCGAATCCGCTGTAGACGATGGTCTATAATACGGTCTTCTTGGGCCCATCCTATTTCTGAAAGTCGTCTTCGTAGCTCAGAAGGGATGACATGGCCATTGGTATCTTTGTATTCTTCTGTATCATCTTCATAGACAAATGTGCTGCTTCCTATGTCTGTAGCAACAAATAACACGGGCGGTCGTTGAAGCTTGAAAGGTCGTCTGTGGTTGCGGTCCAGAATTACCTCCTGAGTAAGTAGTTGGAAGCGCCACGTAGATAACATGGACATCTGTTCTAGTGCGCGTCTGCGTGATGCTGTTTTGACGCTAGAACGGCAATTGTCAGCACATTTCACAGCTTGCTCATGATACATACCTCCCAAGGTCCTTCTCGACCGTTTCGATAAAACCATCTGGACATTTCTCAGCAAATTGCATCAGTAGAAAGCATGTCTATTTGAATAATTAGATATTTGGCATTGCCTACCAATTATATAACAACGACTCACAGGAGCTAATACTTCTGCATTGGCCTCAGAGAGGCGGATCTTCCATATGGCTGGTCCAAGGCATATGTGATCATCAACGGTCAGCATTCCGGACATTGTAACCAAAAGACTCAAGAATGGTCCTTCGAATGATCTTGAGACTCGTACGAGGAAGTCAAGTCTGGACTTCAATCCTTCATCCCAATGATCGTGTGATGAGCTTTGTTCGGATACTTGTCTCTCGAGGAGTGTAATGTGCAGAGTGCCTGACTTCCGCTGAGCGATATTCAGAAAGCGGCAGACATAGAGATAGACTAAAGAAACACCTTAGGACTTAACACCTCGTCGTTCTTCTGTGTAGCGCGATAGACTTCTTGCAACTGATGGAAGGCTGTAGCAGCCTCAAGTTTTACTGCCTCAGCGCTCAGGCAATCCTCTGTGTAGGTGTCCTTTGACGACCACGAGATGACCCAGTCAACAACACAACGCAACCAATCGGCTCTGCTTTCCAAAGTGAGAAAAAACCAACTCTAGCGACAGCAGACTCACGGTTTCGTGGAACGGCTCAAAAGCCGTATTTGTCTGAACAACGAGCATAACAATAGTCGCTGAGACGGTACGATCGGTGTAGTTCTTTCCTGTTGAAGGATTCAGCTATATACTACTAGCGATAGATAAACACTCATACCCGACTTTCAATAATCATGCCGAGCCGCGCTTCAAGGCATGTCGCAAATTTGTTGATAGCAGTCATCTGCAAAACTCGGTGAGATCGAGACACCTATTTATATACAAGTAATTACCTCAGACAAGTCTTTGGAGCTGCCTGCAAGTCGGATACGCTCCAGGACTTCGAGAATAAGAGCCAACTGGCCGATTCGAGCTTTGTTAGAAGCTCTAATATCGCTAGTCGAGCTTGCTTTGGGGACTGTAACGATACTAGTGAGGGCTATTGACATCATGTCGGCATCTCTGGTCCAAAAGTCTGGAATAAGTCTGCTGATAGCATTGAGGATCTTCAGTTGCTGAATGACAGTGGCATCTTTGTGCGCGGCGGCACATGAAAATAGTGGCCTGAAAAAGATCTTGGGGTGTGTGCGTGAGACTACGTTTAGGAACCGAGAAAGTGCTGGAGAGGGTAGTTCAGGAGGATCTCCAGATATCCGCTATGATAATGTAGACAATGAGTTATTGATGTCATTAATATTGTGTTTTATGCTCACGTTGTTTATCGACGGTAGAACTAGGCTAAGTGTGGGACCCTGAAGTTGGTCAGGAAGTTGCATGACGAAATCAGGAATAACGCGAAGTATCGTGTGCCACGACTCTTCTTTGATCTGTAGCTTTTGACGTTAAGACAATATACGGTATGCCTCAGGCAACTTACAATTTCTTGAAGAGTCGTCTCGAAATCCGCCTTCCAGACCGGTTCGTCGCGTAGCCAGTTACACAACTGAGAGGAGGTAAAACTTCCTTGTTCTCTATGTTGTTTGCTGAGTAGCTCTAGTGAGAGACGAACAACCCCACGTCGGATCTGACTAGCATCTTCTTCACGGACTCTGTCGAGTTCAGGCAAGATCCGTGTGCGAAGAATGGTGGCAGTAATATCATAATCTTGGTCCTTATCGCTTGTTGACGATACAAGCTCACAGGCCGCTGGGAGAAAGATGCCAAGCTTCCGCCATTGTGCACAGGCATATAGAGGTGTTGGTGTTGCAAAAATCCCAGCCATAGGCCAATAATCCTACACAGCGGCGCAATCGGTTATTCATTGTTCTGGTCTGTATCTCAAGAAATGAGCCCACGCACCTGTAGAAGCATCCGTAGCACCCACCGTCGCTCGTGGTCCGGACCTGCAGCGAGGCACCGAATAACGCTTTCCGTGACCAAGACTTCCATCAGCAAGTCGTCACTGTCGTTTTTCGTATACCTCACGCCATACTCACTCTCCACGGCAGATTGAGAGAGAGGACCACAGCTACCGCTACAAATTGCAGAGATATATCCCATCACTGACTGATATTCTGCGGCTGATCGAGGAGAAAGGGACAGCGTATATGCTAGGGTGAACAAACCCTGCAATAGACTCTGTAGAACAGCAGGAGATTCGACGATGAAGGTCTTATCCCTCGAGAATAGTATTGACGAAAGAGTTCCTAATATTCGCACTCTCGATGGTGAGAATACTGATGCCGCTTTACAGCACCAGATGCAGCGTTCCAGATCATCCTAAGTGAATAAGAGTACGTGAAAAATAGACGGGTTGATGTTCGCTGCTCACATACCCCAGAAGAATGAGGCTTCCATGTCCGTATTGCATACTCAAAAGTTTCGACAGCCGTAGCTTGCTCAATCTCAAGTGTCGTCCCAGGTAACGGAGACAAGAAAGGAATAAGTAAAGTCGAAAGCACCAACTTCTCATGAGGTAGATCCTGCGGTCGATTGAACGACATTGACGACGTGAGGGCTCGTGCAAGACGTGTTATAGAGGGAGGCTCGCGGGCGGAGGGAATTACAGAAGAGATGGAGGGAGGTCGTCGCAAGCCATGAACGCGAGTACCTGTTGCGAGGATGGAGGCTGCTGAATTCGTCGGTAGAGAAGCAGTAGAAAGTGCAAATGGCAAGTGCAAAGTAGAACCGAGTGTCGACTCTGCCTTGACTTGCTGAGGTGTTTCGCCAAAACGGACCTCCCAGCATGCCAACCTAATAGCCTCCGCAAATCTTTTAGACTCTCCTTGCTGCTGAGTCTGCGCTGTTTCCACGACCTGTCTAAAAGCCTTCTTCTGCCCAAACTTGTACCCTTTCGGCGTAGATGGTCGGGGTGGAAATGCCAGTATGTCGGAGGCGGAGTCAATACTGCTACTTATGGAGGGCAAGACATGGTGTCGAACAGTGTCCCAACGACGCTTCGATGGGGAAGCGAGTGCTGCACTTGTTATACTGGCGTTGTCCGCGGTTGTTGAATCCTTGTCAAAATCGAGGGGTGCAGGTCTTAAAGTTGGTTTAGACTTGTACGCTCGTACAGCGGAAACATATCCATTAGCTTCGTCCTGGGGTTCTGGCGAAGCAACAAACGGTGTCTCCGTCCAATGTTTGTCCTCGACATTTTGGGAGTCTGGTAGCTCTAGGATAGGCTTCTCCGAAAGAGGTGTCTGGGAGGTGGAGGTACTGACATCGCTAGCAAAATCCTCTCCCTCTATGTTCGATTTCTCCTTGCGTAGTGAGTCAAACGAGAATAGGCGGCGAGGCACTGGTCTTCCTCCAGATGGACGTTTCTTGGTACTCTCCTGCCGATGGCGCATTGGCTCTTGTAACTCGCCTACAGTAGTGTCATGTATCTTCAATGTCGTGTTAGAGGCTGCGAGCCCCCAGGTCGTCAACGTTGTTCGTGGTGACTGTTACGGCGTGGAACAGGTGCGACCGTCAACAGTCCCGCGCCAAATCACTTATGGCGCGCAAACCGCAGATGCTGTAGAGTACATACCATAAGTACGCTGAATTTAAGAACTCGTCACAACGAGAAAGCGGTTTCGCATTACCAATCACTGAGCAGTACAATTGACAAGTCCTTACAAATGCAGAATTTGGCGTACAAAATGGGTGGTAATTAGTGTCTGTAAGGTAAGGGGTATGCAAAGAATCCGGGGTCCGTGCAGAAAAAGAATGATTGCTTTCTAAAACAGTTTGTTAAAGGCTACATAAGACACGTCGAAACTTGCGATAGAGTTGGCGGGAGTCTTGAGAGGGTTCCAGGATTTTGATCGGAAAGTTGTAGTTAAGAATGGCGACGCGGAGTATTGATGCAAGACGGGAGGGAAATAGAAGGGGAACGCTTAGCAAGGAACTATAGGCGAGAGCGCAATTTCAAGCAGTGAAGGATGAACGCAGTGATGTTGTTGCAAAGAGAGGTAAGTTCCGGGTCGAGCATCCGAGCGATCCAGAAATGTTACCAGGATGGAATCCAGTTGGGCTACAGAACAATGAGAGCGTGACAGTTGTAATAGATTCCAAGACCTACTCTGAGGGCGCAGAATGCGGCCTATGAGTAGCTAGATGCATCCCATACATCCCGGTTGTAACGGGGACATTTGACCGGAAGGTAGGGGCATCGTAGAACGGCGAATAATCTCTGGTGACGACTTTTGCGATGCTAATCTTGTCACTGTGACTAAAATTTGCTGTGCAGTATGGAAGGGGAGTAATTGGCGGATCAGCAGGATATATACGTTCTGCAAGAAAAGGTGCTGCCAGAGGGTTTAGGCCGGTCCTGATACCGAATTTGCTAGAAGGCCAGCAGTCCATGCCAGAATCTGCCGAGAGAGGTGGAGTTGGTTGAACAAACTCAACATTCACGGGCTTGGAGGCATAAAGCTGTCCGCACAACGCTTCAGAGGCCTCTTTCGCTTGAGATGCAGTTTTGTACTCGACGAAAACAGATATGGTCCCTTCTTCATGTTTCTCAGAGACGATCTTGAGATTGACGATTTCGCCAAACGGACATAAGAGAGGATGCAAGTCTGTAACTTGAGAGAACAACACAGAGGGTAGATTAGTCACTAGTAGAGCAGGCACCGGACAAGCAGCAGACAAGATGTGTTGCATCCCATTATCGGAAGCGGGCGTCGCCAGTCCAGAGATCTCAGAAGAACAGCCGGAGTCAATAGTCTGCGAGTCGAATAGGGAGTCAGATTTCGAAGTGTTCTGTGTCTGTTGAGACAGAACCATAGTACGATCGCCTCCGTCGAGGAAACCTAGGAGGAACTCTATTTCAGACTGCAGAGGACAAACGAGAAATAAAATGTACCTTGAGAGCGTTGGACCACTGCCCAAGAAACGTCAATAGTATGTCCTCTATAACATGTATGAGTATAGGAGCATGACAATCTTTGGAGAAAAAGCAAACTTTATTTCCTTGCGGCTCAAGGCGTTCATAGCGAGCTTGGCCTCATTGTGTGTACCCATAACTACGAATCCCCGTCGACGAGAGGCATTGTCAACTGTCGCAAGGATCACCGCGTGTGATACCCTACCATGCCGGGAAAATATCTCTATAAATTCGGGTCTAGTCCGCAATCAGCATACAACAACCTCAACTGCAACACAACAAACAACTCACTTCGTCAAGTCAAATGGTAATCCGAGGACGTAGAGGTTACGACGTTCATCTCCGCTTTTGCTTTCCCTAGGTTGTCGATGATGTACAGCATTTCCCATAGCGGTGACTGTGCTGAAAGCATGAAGTCATTCGTCAACACGGATAACGAGTTTATGAAGATGATTCTGGTGGGACCTACATGGGTATGCCAGACACAGTATAGCCTGTCATACAAAGAGCTTTTCTGTGGAAGGACCTATTCAATTGTCTGATAGCTTAACAGAGAACGAAACTAACTTTGCAGCGTCACAACTAGTGAATTCCATTTCGATGATTCGATGTTTCGCTTCGTCAACAAACTCGTCGCATCTGCGTACATCCCCTGTATTGTGTGTATAGATGAGCCTTGCTTCAAACTCGAAGATTCACAAGGGCATACCGATCAGAGTCGTAAACAACTTGAGGATCTCCTGGCGAGTAGCTACAAGCGTATCGAATTTCATTCTCATCCATTATAATGTCAACAAATTCACTGACCTGGGGGAGGTATGTTTTCGATCTTCACACCGCACATCTGACCGCTGAACTTGAAGACAGGGTTAGGTGAGACTGCCATGAATGCAATTAGTGAAAAGTAACGAAGAAAGGAGGAGAAAGTAAAGGATTGTGTTAAATGTCGACTTTTCCGAAAAGTCTCTCAAGGACAACGCACACACAAGAAAGGAAGACGTGGTGGAGGGCAAGAACAGAACAGAGTCGAGACGACGACGTCGGGCACACCTCGACATTCAGGCGCCGCTTAAATTTATTCCCACGCCACAGACGCGAGAGTGCAGTATAATTGACGCGGGCACGACTAACAGCTGGCATGCCATCCTTGGTGATATCATAACCTGGTAATTTATGAGTTGAATTCGATTTCCTCATTATTACTACAGTTCTCGAGTGAGTTCAGAGCTGTTTAAAAAGCTTCTAATGTTATAGTTCCATCAGCCTTTACAGAAAGCTAATGTTGCTTTTTAAACTTGAGGTATCAAATATACGTGCAGTGGTAAATTCAAAATCAGATGTCTGGCAGAAGACCATTGCACACCCTCCCTTTACCACCCGCTACTCTTGCTGCTCTTACTCGCGCAGGCTATGAAACTGCCGACGATCTCTTAACCTCAACTGCAGAAGAACTTTCCAGAGGTATTTATTTCGATTCTATTTTTTGTATGCCTTAAAGTTGATCTATTAATCAGATGCTCGGATTTCTCTCTTGTCATCTCAGACGGTGCTTTCTGCAACACAGGGGCATAAACCACCAACATTCACGCAAAATGTAGCCGAAATGACAGAAGCATCTATGAAGCAATATGCGACTGGTAGTGCAGCCATAGATCGAATCTTGGAGGGCGGTATGAAGTGCGGTTCTATTCTGGAAATATCAGGACCTCCTGGCGTGAACTTCGGTTCAGTCACTGTACTTGTCACTCGAGAATTCGTGAAAGAGGGGCAGGGGGTAATATTCGCTGGTTTGTCTCCTAACTCACTAGTAGTGGACGTTGTTCTGATGCATGCTTCAGACATGCACAATTCGATTACCGCAGCACAACTCCTAGAACATATGCACACAAATGGTAAGCGTCGCAAAACGTCATGCAGGAGCATTGTTAATTTGCGGAGGTAGATGACACTATGTTGCCTCGTGATTACAGAAATTTGCTCTTACACACGAGCTTGTTTACTTTCGAGGATATTCTTCTTTTCTTCCACAAGCTGCCGTCTTATCTGGAGTCCAACCCCAAAGTCTGCTGAGTATCACGATCTAGTTTATCGCCCAGACTCTGACGAACACCTAGACAGGTCTTCTTGTCCTCAACTCATTTTCATTATCCTTCCATTCGTTGCCCCCTAATATGAGCTATGCCAATCGGACCGTGCTCCATGAGAGGATACGACAGGCGCTTGCGCAGACGTGTGCAACCACGGGCCTTTCCGTGCGACCAGCTTTCCAGACGTCGGTGTAGTGTGCTGCTGACTTCGCTCTGTTTTACAGGTAGTAGTGATTACACAGCTATCTACGAAGCTGCTCAACGTCGACGGCACCCCTGCCAGCTTTGATACGGGCTCTAGGGCGATCATGGTTCCTCAACCTGGTGGGTCGCGATTTCTCATTTATAAATATAACGGTATGCTGACTAAACGCACGCTGCTGTTTGCACTATGACTGTCCTCAGGAATTGCATACCTGCCAGTCGGACGATTATACAGGCTCATGATTGTTCCACGTTCGCGCGAGACGGGGTGAGTATCCTGGACAGAGGAATAGTCTAGGCCAAAGACAACGGTTAACATGTGCACGTTTGAAGGACGATCCAATTGCTGGCATCACCCACGCACACATACCAGACTGGCAACCCTCCCATTCGTGAAACTCCTTACGAACTAGTGCGCATCTTCTTCCATATGTCTTATATGGTTTAACGACAAGTTCACAGGTTGAAGGTGCGATGATATAAGCTGCCATGTCGGCTTGACGTTACGTACAAGAGATGTAAGGCTGTTATCGGCGCTCTGCGACAGGTCTGTGTATAATTCCGTTTGGCCCCACTATAACATCCATGCGCCAGTCCAATTCATTCGTTGGGACATCCTCACCTTCCAAGATTTGCTCCTGAAGGGCCAACCCAACTATAAGTGGTAAAGGTTCACCCGAAGAGCGTTATTAATGACTGCGAGGCCCATGGCGGAAAGAGAACTTGCCTAGCAAGGGCATGTTGCGCGTTGTCGCTTTATACTGCGTCAGAAAGCGGTCGTAATACCCTTTTCCGTGACCTAGACGCCCAAATGAGTGGTCGAAAGCCACGGCTGCGGGTGAGTTCATCAACGAGTGTGGTTGTGACGTGATCCCGAGGGTATAACTGACCAGGCACGAGGATCAGGTCCAGATTGTCGCTATCTTCGTCGTACACTGTGCGAAGATTCGGTCAGCGGACTGGCCTGCGCGGTCCTGTGAGCAATACAGACCGCTTTGCCGTCTCCCGCCTTGGTAGCACTCTCCCGGTTCGCGTATTCCCCATAGACCCGCAGGGAAAGTTGCCAGGTCATCCTGCCCATACACGCGTAGGAAATCCATCCTCCCTTTGAGTAAGGGATCCATGCGTGGAACAAAGAGTGTCTTCCCTTTCATACGCCTTCAGCTCCGCGCAGAGTCGTATCAAACACGCTGCACGAACCAGATTGGAGTACCGCATCCACCAGCGGTGCTGTGTCGACTTCGCCACCAGGCATGCTGAGATAGCAGGCCACAGTTCTGCTTTGATGAAAGAAGGGCTGCCGTAAGAGGTTCGCAGTCACTTGTTCCGCTGGGCATAGGGGGTCGGAGTCAATGATCGATAGGCTACAAGCTTTTCTGCGATATAACTGGGTCAAGCAAGTCTCACTTTGTTGTTTAATCTCGTCCTGCGTCAGCGAGTGCAGCGTCGACGAAATGCGCTTTCGCACAGTACTTTTAATAGCCTTTAGGGTAGCCAAGGGTGCCGCCATGCTGGAGGTTACTGACCATATAACAACTGGAAGCCTAAAAATCAAAATCAAAAAAGGCCCGCCCAGCGTCTACCCAGACGCACGACAGCGAGCGAGGCCTAGCGAGGCAGTTGTTCTAGTTCAGCCGTCGACGGTCCTCACAAGTCTTGACGATACCAAGTGCTTGAAAAGTAAGTACAGCTCGAGGAGTAAAAAGCGATAAGTACTCGATTGGTACTCGATAAGTAACGGCGGTGGCCGGCTGCCTGAAGAATTCCAAGTCGCCTTCGGATGGACACACTGCTGAGCCACAATCGCTTTTCATATCATCAAGTAGGTCCTTACTGTGCCGTAAGCCTCGGCGTTGCGCATGCGTAGCACCAGAACCAAACCATATTCTGAACTACTCGTCCCACAGCTGACGCCTTTCTCAACTCCAGCTACCGCGGGGCTGCCCTCAAAATTTAGCCTTCAAGCTCCTACCTCTTGGATCTTACTTGCCTTCCCGAGATCAAGGAATTCCGCAAGGCAGCTTGCACACGGTCGACGGTGCCGGTATGTTTTTCTCAGTCCATGGGTTCATTGATGGGATGTGTGACGATGACTGGTTTCTGTGTACCCCTAGATATCCTACCCGACTCACCCTGGTGCGTAGTGCTGGGTCCAGCAGCACTATCATGTCAGAGAACAATCCCACTTCTCCTGTCAGCCCGCTAGCTGTCTATCCTCCACAGCCCCCGACGGAAGTCCGAAGCCGTGCTCCAGAGTTCTACGGGTTCGTTGCGTGGTCATTGACTTATCTCCTCTACTGCTTCTTCCTCCTCTGGGCCCTCCTTCCCGACACCTACCTCATTCGTCTCGGGATCTCTTGGTATCCCAGCAGGCAAGTGTCCATTCCCCCATCTATTTGCTCGTCCAGTCAGCTTATCCATGTTTCTCCGTTTCTCCGCACATTGTATTGCGCTTTCCTACGCGATATGGCGACTCCTGCGCACCAGAGAATGGGCCTTGCTTCTCCCAGCATACACCGTCGTCCTCGTCCTTCTCACCTACTGTGCATACTTGGCGCTTGCACTGGCTGGTACACCAAGTTTCTCCGACGTTAGCACGCTCACAGGTATGCCGCATAGCGCCATGATAGAGCAGTCAGACTTACAACAGTTGGGACACGCCACCAGATTCAAAGGCGCACCTTCCTGATGCTGATGTGCCTACCAATCCATACCTCTCGCACGCACGACCTAACGCCATACCAGTCATGTATGATATACCCATTGGCATGGTCAATCGTGTGATATATAGCGTACCTTCTCGTCAAGGAGGCAACAACGCTGCAGCCCCACCAGGAGAGTCGCGGTGTAAGTAGAAAACGAGGGTAGTTAACAGTTGTGCAACAGACGCAAGGGCTTAGCACGATGTATTCGGACGATAACAAAGATAACGAAACCCACTCGGCGCAAAGTCCAGCCGTTGCACTCTGCACTGGATTCTTTGAATGATAACATTTGATGTTTTGCTCTGCGAATTCTATATCGCGCTTGCGACCTTTGGCTCTTCCAATCGCACGTTCTTTTAAATGGCCACGCCTGTGATGACAACTCATACAACAACATTATGACAAGGAAGTGATACATTCGTCCCGCGACAGCCGCACAGACGTTATTGATACTTGATACAAAGGCTGTCCAGAGCCTATGTGCAACACAATTAGGGCAGACTTGGTCTCATCACTATGTATGAAGAAATGCAGTACTGTAGCCACGTCATCAAATCTTCAACGATCTATCGGACAAACAACATCAAGAAAAATCATGTCGTCAACACAAGGAAGCGAAACAGAGGCAGTAAGCTACAGAGAGGGATGACCTGTGATATACCCGTGAGAGCAAGACGACGAAGCCAAGGGTCGAGAGCGAGGTGGTATATGGTCGAAGACATTAGGTATTGCCAGAGTTCTAGTTCACTGGCAGGCCGTGAGAAACTATATTCAAAGCGATGGTGGGTTAACGATGGCGGGGCCTGGAAGCGCCCTCCACTGATTAATTCAAGTCAACACATTGCATAGCCATGAGCTGGGCCATATCTCACCTGATGCGCGCTGAGGTAGGGGCTAGGGCCCATATCCTCGTACGAATTACGATCTTCATAGTCTTCGTCGTTCCATTTCGGAGATGAAGGAACGACGGCTGGAAGCGGGACAGACAGAACCGGGCACGATGGCGGGTATTCGTCCTCGGAGTCCGATGGCGCGTCTCGAAGGAAATCCACGTTGGTGCGCGTGGCCAGGCTTTGTGGCACCCAACGCAGCTTCGCAGGCAGCTTGCTGACTTCATGTACGTCTGAAATTATAGGAGCATCAAACCCGACTGTGAACTGCGCAGGAGTTGCCGCATGATCAGATGAGGGGAAGATGCCGTGTGTGCGGAGGTGACGCTTCGCATTCGATCGTACGGCAAAGCTTTTGGTGCAGCTCGTTATGGGGCATTTGTAGGCTAATAGTAATGAAAGTCAGATTTCTCGTGAGGTAAACCAAATATAGTAACATACGCTTAGCTCCGGAGTGAGAGTTCATATGCGTGGCCAGGCCGCTAGGGCGCGGGAACCACTTGGAGCACACCGAGCATTGATGCATCTTGGACTTTTTTTGGGTGCCGGATTTTGTCCGTTCGGTGTTGGAAGGCTGCTCGACTGCAGAGCGAGGGGACGACTCTGCTGAGTCTGAAGGGCTTGAGCTCCGATTGTCGCTGTGACCATCACGGCTCGAAGCCGCTGTCGAACTCGCACTGTCATCGCTCGACGTGTGTGATACTTGATAACCAGAGCGGTACATATCAGAGCCTGCGGATGGAAGACTACACTCGGATTCGTCGTCGTACTCTTCTCCGTCGTAGACAAGCGGAGGGACGGCAGATGGGTTGCCGGGCTCACCAAAACCATCTCCACCCTGGGGGCGAGATTGGAAAGAGAAGGTGGCCGCCCTCGGCGATTCCCGTGAAAGCAACCTCGAGAAACCGGACTGGTCTGGAGAGGGGAGCGTTGACAAGAAAGCCCGGTTATTGAGCGCGGTGCTGTGTGATTGCAAAGGAGGCATCATTGGGTTCCTGGCGTAGGAGGACATGGACTGTGACGGCAATCTGTCGAACGCGGCCGTAGAGTCCGGGAAATCTTGCCAGGCATCATGGTGACTCCTCGCCGTGCTATCCGCGTGAGATGACGCGCTGTGCTGGGGAGACGCGGGGAAACGATAGGCTGGGGGTTCTTCCTCGGGGGTGTGCGATGACCTGCTTGCTATGTTTGAGGACTCGGACGAGGGGTAGAACCTCGGCTGGTAGAGGGAGGTGAAAGTCGAGCCCGAGACATGGGTGCGCTGGGATGATTCCGGGTATCCTACGCTCTGGCTTGCGACTGAGCTGGGGTACTGCTCCTGCTCGAAGGGCGAGCCGTATTCCGAGTAAGGTGTACTGGTTGGGGAGTCGTATTCTGCGCTGTGTGAGTCGAGGGACCAGGAGTGACGAGGGGGAAATGACGGAAGGCCGTGGTCACTGGCGGCGGGGGTAAGCAGCGCGTTGTTGACTGGCGCTGATGCGAAGGAGCCCTGGGGGTATCTGGGGAACGAATACATGGGGTAGTCGAAGAGGGAGTTCTGCGCAGGCATCGAGAAACAGCCCGTAGACTGCGAGCGGGCTGTGTGGGGGTGATTAGGATAGACTTTTGTGTGGAGGCTGGGTAGGTACGTACGTCTGGGTGTATTAGGCTTGCAAGGTTGTGCTTGTGGTCGTCTGGAGATAAGGTAGCGAGAAAGCGAGATTGAAGGGGATGACGAGGAGGAGGAGGAGAGGACAGGAGGAGGCCAAGATATAGGCGGATGGATTATGAGTTCATGGCGGTCGACGGTGGCAGAGAACTCTGGGTGGAATTCACTCCAGAAATTCATTATTATTATAATTGGGCGCCAGAGTATGCCCCGCCTGCTATTCTGGGCCGAAAAGTTCTCGCCCCTCCCTGGCCAATCCCAGCGCAGCCCTCTCATCTATCACCAGTCACTCTCTGCACACCCTCTGGGATCACCCTCCTCCCCTCTCTGGGATCACCCTTCCCCCCCCCCTCTGATCAGCCGCACCAGTCCGCCATCGTCTTCGCAGAGGCCGCTTGTTCTTCACTGTCGTGTGTTTGTTCGTTCTCTGATTCACCAAGAACATCCTCGATCGCCCCTGTCGCAGGCCCTGTCGTCGTCGTCGTCGTCGTCGTCGTCGCAAGCCTCGAGTCATCAGTCGTGCTCATGCGAGAGTTCACATCATAAGCCCACTTGCCATTTCGGGCAGGTTGACATCCCTCGCGCACGTTCAATCTCCGCGCCCATCATGATCTCGCCCCTTTCGGCATCTGTCCTTGGCCACTAGAATGGCACCTTGGGCTCGACGCTCTGGTAGCTTTCTCTCTCACTCATAACTCGTATCTCACATGCATAACACCAACGCCTCCGCTCGGACTATCCTCTCGATCAACACATATCACATTCAGATACCACAATCTGCAAATCCACTTTGTTTCACCAACAGATTCGACCGATGTGTCACTGACCCGCAAATCTTCCCCCCGCCTCGCGTATGAGAACATCCTCGATTTCACGAGCAACCATCATCTCATGACGAGTCCATCATTTACTCGTCTGCGATGTTGTGTATCTGCTCACCTGCGAATGAAGTCATCCATAACTCGCCTCCAATTTTCCCATGCACTCACCGAAACTGCGCTAGCCTCCCTCTCGCGCCAACTTCCGCTGCTTCTACCTTCTCGGACCCTGAAGACAGCCTTCCGGCCCGCTCAATGTTGACGTCGTCCAAGAACTCCTCAACCTGGATGTTCTTCACACCCGCAACGTGCTTCAGCCCCTTCTGGCGGCCCGACCGTAGATCATGGCTTTCCCGTTTGCGCTTACCAGTACTTCGAGGGAAATATGGTCGGTGACGTCCCTCAGATGTCACCGTCGTCTCTCTCCTTCTGAGCGTACCTAGCTTCTGTACGTCTACTTGAGCTAATTTTCTTGTCATCAAGAGCATGAACAACACCTACCGAGTGCTCTCGAGCTGCCCCCACGGCCCCTTTATACGCCCATCGTTCCCACCAGCCAGTTGCCACCTTTGCGTCCCGTGCAATGGCCTCTTGCTCGTGTATCTCCTCATCATCGAGAATGACTTCATCAGAGAGATCGTCTACACAGATATTGGGTGCCTGCGTCCCACTCTCAGGCGTTACTGGTCCTCCCGATGACTGAGTGCTTTCCATTGAGTCCTCACCCCATTCATCGATCTCGCTGGTCAAGTCATCCCAATCCTCGAACATGTCGCGCAGATCTGGTCCCGTACCGTAAGTGCGATGAGCGGCCTTTGACTTCTTGGAAGGCGTTGGCGTGCCATGAACGAGGACCCTACCAGATGGTGATGGCAAGGTTGGAGTCCGACTCCTAGCCTTTCTGGTAAACCACTTGATGCGTCGGGTGGGACCAGTTGGGCTAGACAAAACTTCCGCACCAAACTCGTCGTCCGAGCATATCTGGTTCAGTCTCGACATTCGGCTTCCGGGTCGTACAGGCGAAGACACTTCAGGCGAGTCCCAACCACATATTGAAGGTGACGGTGACAAGTAACCATCTTCTTGCGTGACAGGGTCAGGCTCTTCGTCTAGCGAAATTTCGCCAGAGTCGGTTGGAGGCTGTTCGATTGCGCTATCAAGGTGGCACGGGACATTTTCCTTGTTATACCTATGTCGATCCAACCTGGATGGTCCGGCGATGGACGCCTCACCCGACACGAGCTGCTGGCCGACACCACGCTCACTCTTTGCCGCGGAAGACGATGCACAGGAGAAATATTTCGAAGATGTCTTGTGCTGAACACGTTGAGGGGTGGCATCCCGTAAATCCCGTTCTACTCGCTTTGTTCGGTTGGCGGCAAGGTCGTGGTCAAGCAACTCCGCCAGCGTTCGTTTTCCACTCGATCGACCGGCCACGGTGGCAAGTGGCTGAGAGGTGTCCCGCGCCGCGATAGGTGTCGAAGAAGTGTTATTACGTCCATTTCCCGCCTTGACCTTCGGGGCTGATAATAGCTAGCTTCAGAAGAATAGCTGATGTCGGCCGAAATGCGGAACTTACTAAAGAACGACAAAATATTGCTGGCTGCCACTTTCTCCGGGCCTGACATCCTAGCTTTGCCTTTCGTATCTGACTTCGGAAGGCTGGCACCGTTCAGAGATTTAGGCTTTAGGGCCCTTGGAGTGAATGTCGGATTGATGTCCTCCATACGAAGAAGCGTTATAGGGCACACGTCACCTTCCGCGACCTTTCTAGCTAGAGCGGGATCAATGTATCTACAAATACTGTTCAGACAGTTGTTCCATCGGGAATGGATGACATAAAACTTACTCTCCTACATACGCCTCCGCCTCATCGTCCCAACCTTCCGAAGGAGATGTAGTGAGGTTGACCAGGACTTTTTCCAGTGGGTCATACACTCGCTGGTGAAGAAAGACTTTCTCGGCCAGCTTAAACGCTTCTAGATAGCCTTTCGGTACGTCTTTCTTGCCCTCCATCCTAAGCGCACGAACAACGTTGTCTGGTGTTTTGTGTTTCCTAAGCAGTGACCACGCCGTCTTCAAACCAACCCCAGGAATGCTCGGCAGGTAGTCACACCCACTGAGAATAGCCATTGCGCGAAATTGGGTGTCCGACCATCCCAACAGCGAGATGCCGCCACCCGAAGTAGAAGCGAGAGACGCGAAGTCCTTGCGAGATATGGATACAACAGTGTTCTCGACGATATCTAACTTGAGAAGGACATTGTGGCAGCCGAAAACCAGTAGATCGGAGTCCTCCGTCAATATTCCGTCCACAAGACCGACACGTTCGAGGTACGCCATCTGCGCGTCGGCTTCATACGGTGCGACCAAGTAATCGACGTTTTCAGCCTTGAGAGCCTGCAAGCAAGGAAAAATATGAGGCGGAGTTGCAATCATAAGTTTGACCACGAACCTTGATAAGTTGATATGCCATTTGGGGTGTAACATCGACACATTTGACATAGAATTCTCGTGCTTGGCTATGCTTGCCCTGTGCGGCAAGCTCGTTGGCTCGGGCAAGATTATCATCGCGTTTCTTCTTTCGCTCAGACTCCGTGCCTCTCTTAGCAGGTAAAGGTCCACCGTCAAAAACAATGTAAGGCGTAATGTTAAAGTGCCGCAGAAGCCGAACACGATGCATAGCATAGTCGACATATCTGAAAGAAACCCGCATGCATAGGTAAGTTAAGAATTAACGTGCGAGCAAATAATCACCTGTGTGTTCGTTTCCCTGTAACTAAATCTGCTGCACATGCGTATGCTCCTCGATGCAGCCACACGTACGCGTCCACGGCAATGGTTTGACCAGAATATTCCGAGAGATGTTTGTTAACTTGTATCGGCTTCAACAACGGTAATAGACCAGAAATCCCCATCTTATCATCACTTTTTCCAGGGAGGTTCGAAGATCTGCATTTATTAGAGCGTGTTAGCCTTGAGAGAGCGAGAAGAGAGGAATAAAGAGGGTACAGCCGCCATGAATGCTAGTAGGCCGTCGGTGCGGACAAACCTGGACAAACAACGCGCTCGCGTCGGGTCACGGGACGTCACGTCACGCGTTTACAGGCGGTTGCGCGTCTAGATCTGTGTCGACTGGCGGGAGACTCGAGCTCGTTCTCCACTGGGACTTCAAAGCTCCAAGCTGCAGCCCCTTCTTGTTGCTACCCAGATTGTTATTTCTTATTGCGCAACGGACTTAAGCGACATCTATCAGGATATTGGAGATGTGTATGTAAAAGATCTCATTCATCCACGTCAGACACTTATTTTCTAAAGCAACTAGGATTCACACAATAATCAATACTGCGCTGGGCAGCACACGACCACGGCATCTACGCGTTGTATTGGCTGCAACCACCCTGATTATATGCGCAATGATACAGGCAGACTTTCTGCATCATCTTACTATCTAAGTAAACGTTGTGATTTTGTACTGTCGGACTAATTCTTATCGTCCAGTGTAAACCTTGGTTCTCGGGATAAACGTCACAATGATTCCATAGCACTAAGACGACGATCCCCCGTTCATAGTCCCTGGGGCAGGGCAACTATCAAGGTCGACACACCCCTCACACCCCTTCCACGCATCTTCAGCTCACAATCTCCAGTCGACGCTCAACACTACGATAGGGCAGGGAGAATAGGTTATAGTTAAACCGTTAGCTTCGCATCTCTCCGACGCTGCAATTCTCCCGGGCTAATTCCAGTTGACGACGGCCATGTCAGAAGCAGGCATAGTACTTCTCATTGCCTCGCGTCATCGATTCAGGAGTCATTTGCACAGCTGCGTATGCTTTTACAAGTATCAGCAGCCTGCAACTCGTCCGGAATTCCTTTCCACAATGGATGCCGTATCACCGCATCGTTACCACCTACTGCGTCCTCAAGTCTGGACTGTTCATGCTATAGGGACCTGCGTGTTTCAGTAGGCCAGGCCCTGGGCAAGCAGGTGCGCCGACCGTGCCTCTGAACAATATCACATTGACCGTGACCTAGGACTGGTACATGGTAGTCGGAAATGAGATTATCTTCACAATCTCGCGATCTGGACCCCTTCCTCATGGACTGATGTTCATGTTTTACACCACATCAAGGAGGCGTCATCCTACATGAGTTCAAGTAGAGTTGGGTCGGTCTTATCCGACAGCAGCTTACGAATAGTAAGCGTGTTTGCCGTAATCCAACATGTATAAGTCTGTCTAATATTCCCTCGTTCACTCATACACAGCCCTGGTGATGCACCCGGACATCTGAAACTCGAGCGTGCTCGTCCGATATGACTATCTTCTGCGTATATGACTGTTCATTGAATTGTGTGGTATAGCCATCATTACAACGCAGCGGCAGCGTTCTTTGCTCTATGAACTGCAAAGTCCTCTCGAGCACGCTTCGACTCTTCCGTGGGGACAAGAACAATATCCCGGGTCAGAAGCTTGAACGACCCTCCCTTGGGGAAACCGCGTTTCTTCGCTTCTTCATCGTCATTGACTTCTTTCAGAGGCTATAATGGCGTTTGGTGAGTTGGATCGACTTTGAGCAGTACAATTGCGCTTACCACGACAAGGGACTTCTTAACCCCAAAGACGGCATCACTTGCCAGCCATTCGTCGCCTTCGGGATACAGTGAAGTCACGAGTTTCTGGTGACCAGGCGCCTCCACCATCAGATGCAGATGATTGGGTCTCATATTGTGGCGACCCAATGCTACGAGTAATTCTCCGACAGGTCCCTGGAGCACAGCCAGCGGGTCAGAACATACGTCTAGGAGTTTTTGACGTGTACTTACGTCGCCAGGGATAGGATAGGCCACAGGTACCACTGCTCGGTATGTGTATTTGCCATCAGGTCCGGAGCGAAGACGTCCTCTACAGTCGGCTTTTTCACGGCCAGCATATTGGACATCATAATTACCTATATGCAAGGTGAACAATGGTAAATCGACAAGTAGATGACCAACATACCGTGACCGTCTGTTTCCCAAGTTTCGATGATGGCGTTTGGGATCGGAGTACCATCAGTGGAGAGGATACGGCCCTCGACGTACATGTAATCGCCCTTTCCCTCGGAGGCGATCGAGCCCCCTTCAGCAACTGCGTTGTAGGGTAAGCTGTGTCTCGCTATCAACTTGAATAAGATGGCTATTCACCGTCAGGAGCATCTTCGGTGAAGAATGGGCCCAAGACGCTGCTCTCGGTGGCACCATTGACTGCTGGGTTGTTCAAGGCATCAACCAACGCTGAAACCCCAAGGACATCTGAGAAGAGGATGAATTCCTGACGAATTGGGGAGCAAGTTTGACCTGTTCGTGTCAGGAATTGGATTGCGGTCATCCACTCTTCCGTTGTGATACTGATACAAGCAGGGTTGATATCAGCTAGTTGATGGTATGAACTGACAGATGAGCACCTTGTCTCGGAAACAAACTGATGCAAATGCGTGAGTAGATTCTTCGTTATGAATTTGAAACGTCTACATAGTCGAATGTTAGCTCAGCTACGACCTTGTGCTCATTGTGAACGTACTCATTGGGGACGAGGTTGGCGAGTTTGAGGACATTGGAGGTGATTGTCTCTGCCTTCTCTGGGTACTTGAGCAGTCTGAGTTAGATACGAGAGCCCTTGGCTTGCTATTGCCAGGATACTCACAGGGAGTTCAAAAGGAGGAGGGGGGACACCGTTTCCCACGGCAGCGTTCACAGGAGCCTCCGCGGCCATTGATTGTCGATGTTTGGTCAAGCTAAGTTATGTTCGAGCCCTCTGCACGGTTGGATGCTCGACCGCTGTGAAGAACAAAACACAGCTGAGAATGCCAGCGACCACTGACTTTTATAGACCCCCCCCCTCCTATCTGTGAAAGAAACACCCATAAGAAGAAGCAGAGGTCACATTACTTACTATTTTATTATCAGGTGCATAGCTTCAAGAGCTGACACATCCTATATAGTGTGCGAAATCATCAGAGTCCAGGCGAGGACGCGCTTTATGACTATAACAAGCTTCTTATTCTCCACGAGTGGTGTCGAGTACACGATGAGGCTTATGCAACTTGAGTGCTATGTCCGACATACAGCAAGTAACTTACCCAAGTTCTGCAGTAACGTGGTACGTCCCGTCACCACTGCGCCCTGCAATAGCATCTCATTTTGATACGTACTTCGGCGAGTTTAGACTTCTGTGCGTGTACAGCACCCCGCATCGTTGCTCCCGCCAAGGACGGTTACAGCGTTACACCCCGGGCAGTTGCGAGGGGATGCACGAAGAACGTCGTCAAGTGCCAACACGCAACCTCCAGGCTCAACTTGAACCCGACCAACGTCTGGGCAAAGTTACAAGGTCAATTCGGAATTATCTATCGAAAATAGTAGCTAACGGCAGCTAATAGGTAACGGTCGTCGGTCGTCATCACTCCTTGGCCGGCGGTGGCCTGATAGGTTGGCATGTTACAGATTTCTCTCAGCTCGCTGCTAACCAATTAAATGACAGACAACGCGTGGCGCCTGTTTCAGCACGCACGTATAAAAGGTCGCAAAAAGGGCTCAGCGAGTTTCATCCCTCTCTCACTTGGAATCAACCCCCTCTTGACGAGGCAGGCCGGCTACTCGATTGCTTCGTACTGATTCACTCTTTCCGTCTCGCACTGGTTGCACTTTGATCTCAACAACTTGTCCCATCCTTTTGCACTCATTCTCACTGTCCAGCAATATGTTCTCCAGGCTCTTTTTTGCTCTTACCCTTCTTCTGTCCCTCTCCCTCCAAGTCTCTGCGCACGCTTTGATTGCGCCCGCCCTCGGTGTCCAGGGCACGGGTGCACGTAAAGACGTGCAGAGGCCATCTACCGCCAAGCCTTGCGGTAACGCAAACATCGCCCAAACCATCGCTACATCCCAGGCTGCTCAGGCCAACGCGCAGGGTGTTGTTGCACTCACCGTAACTAACTTCAACTCGTAAGTAATACAATAGTCACGTGTTATTTCTTGCCAACATATACGTTTCTATCTAGTGGCAAGGATGGTTCCCGGTTCATCAAAAGTGTCAAAGTCGACCCAACGGGTACTGGCAAAAGCTTTGTCGCTGCCACAATGGTAACCAACGGTGTAGAGGTAAGAATTATGTCGGAAAATTAGAAATAATCATACTAAACAGCCGTTGTTCAGGCTCCTACTGACGTCACCTCGCAACAACTCACCGTCCAGCTCCCGGCAAACACAAAGTGCACTGGCACTGGTGGCCGTTGTCTGATCAGCCTCACTACCGACGGTGGTTTTGGAAATTGTGTCGCGGTTCAACAGGGGGCTACCACTAACGCGGCTGCTACGAAGGGAGCGAAAGCTGCTAAAGCTAAGAGGGATGTTCGTGCGGTTGTAAGTTCCAAATATTGTTGAATGGGGTACATGATTATCTGACAATTAATCTCATAGGGCTCTCGCGCTGCACGTGCCATGCGCCGGGCTCTCGAGGAGTTCCAGGAATGGATGTAAATCATGGAAACGACGAAGAGTGGAGTACTTTGACTGCCATATTCTTGTCATTATCTCAGTACACTCAATGCCATCTAGCCGGTCAAAAACATGTGTGATTGCTACATAGGCTTGTAACGTGGAAGTGGAAATGGTCCAGGTAACGATCATACTTGCTGTTCAGAGCTGCGCTGCAAGAATCCCAGTAATTGTTCCACAACTGCCTTCGGTTGCTCCTGCTGAACCCAGTGTCCGGCGTCCTTGACTAAAACAAAGTCCTCGTCTGCCATTTGGGTGAAGATGGAGCGCATTTTCTCGACGGATCCAGGTATCTGATAAACTCCCCAATCTTTGACACCACTGATGAACGCTGCTGGTACTTCCACCTTCTTTCCGGCGAATATGCGCAACTGATCTATCAGCGATGCGTCGGTGAAGTTCGCCCTGTACCAGTTAAGCCCGCCTTGAAAGCCAGTGCGACGGAACTCGCACACATATACCTCCAGATCGTGTTCTGGGAGCCAAGTGTTGCGACGGATCTCGTCCTCCGATGGCGCATGAAGCATCACGACGTCCGGCCAGGAAGACGTCAAGGGTAGAATATAATATTGAGGGAGGTTTGACAGCTCGGAGATGTGTGTGAGGGGATGAGGGTCGTTTCCGTCCCAGTCTGCGCTCTTCACATGGAAATAAGCACGCAGAAATGTGTGCAAACCCTGTGGTGCATCCAACATATCATGATTGGTAGTCAGTTGAGTGTTATATACGACGTAGTGTTTGAGAGGTGGGGACAATGAGTTGAGATACTGATTCAATGATACGGCAGGCGGGAGTGTGCGTGATGGCGGCGATAATGCAGTATCTTCAACTTTGAACGGCAATTCTGGAGGTCCCCCATACGGTGCACTCATACAGACAACCGACTTGAATATGTCAGGTCTGACAAGGGCGCAGTATCCTGCCACACTTGAACCGAAATCATGACCAACAACTGCGGCAGCCGTGGTATAGCCAAGTGCATAGACGAGCGCAACGACATCCTGTGTCCAGTTCAAGAGTCCGTAAGGTGCAATGTCGTCCTCGAATTGAATTTGACGACTCAAGGGAGTGATACTTTGGGTACGCCCGGTTCCCCGGTGGTCAGGCGCAACGACAAAGTACCCGGAGTTTGCCAATGGCAGCATGATATGCCTCCAGGAGAATGCGAGTTCGGGGAAGCCGTGTAGAAGCAGCACGAGCGGCGACGAATGCCGTCCGACTTGTAGAGTGTGCATGTTAAGATCTCGCACACGTAACGTCTTGGAGGTAATGCCATCTGGTAGGCGTAAAGGCTCAAGGGCCATGTCGTTATCCTGATGATGTACCGCTGTCACTGAGCTGACTCGGGGACAGAGTAAGATCTTGTAAGAATACCGTTCTTGAATACAGTGTTCAACTTGCACTTACTAATGACACTGCAATATCTGGTACATACAGATCAGTTGGTGTGTAGTAAGACCACATCTTGAAGAGATTAGCTTACCACTTCTTAGTCACGATAATTCGTAGCCAGCATCGGGTTGGAATGAGTGCTGAGATGGGTTATTAGTCATACCCTGAAGCGATGAGTGAGTGTTCGTATGCTATAAAGTAGATGTCTCAGGGTCACGTTAACATCTACGGTCCAGCTAATACTCTATAGAACTCTATAGATCTAGCTACATTGCGTATCCTCGTGCGAATTAATATACATTTGGTCTATCAACGAGCGATGGTTCGTGGAACCCGTCAAGAGCCCGGGGTACTTATCCTTTACTAGACTCTTCACATTATTCAAGGTTTAATCTTCGATATGCACGCGCAGCTCGAGTTCCCTGTGTCACACATATTTTGTTAATTTTATGGATGAAAAAAATCTGCCAGTATATGCCACACCTGAGCACGCACATCCACCGCCTTTCTACGAATGTAGGAGGTTGTTTCACTTGTTACTTGCTGAGCAGATTTGCCACAGCTACTGGTGCCATTTCCGGTGGAGATAGCAGATGTAGAATTTGAAGAACTCTGAATCGACCCTTGTTGCACAACGACGCAGTTACCGAAGCCAGCAGCAGTTTTGAACGATACCAGGCAAAGGTCGTTCGACTGACCACCCAAGCATTTGATATCGCCAGGAAGCTGGACGGTCACTGTTTGTGAACCGACGCCGGACGGGGCCTGAATTACGAAGGCGGTCAGCGTGAAAAGATGGTCACCTAAGAAGTAAACTAACCAAATCGCCATTCTTTGTAACAGTTACAGCCGTGAAATTTTTGCCTAGAGCTGTGGCATCGACTGTCGCTTCGACTTGACGAGAGCCATCTTTACCACTTATATCACCAAATGTCAGGACAGAACGGTTACTACCACCTTTAAAAACTGGCTCACCCATTAAAGTTGGTGACATTAACCACAAAAGTCCCATCGTTGTTCGCGATGACCGGAATAGCCGAAGTAAGGGCAGTCGCAATGTCTATCTTCCCGCAAGCAGCCTTATTAGAGGGACGTTGTACGTCATTGCGAGTTGCCGTCTTATTGGCGGGTACTCCCAAAGCTGGTGTAATGATCGCATGTGCCTGGCCTTGCAACGCTAGCCCTAGTATCACAGTAAATATACAGAGCGCCCTTGTGAACATTGTGACAGAGTTGCGGGAGGACGTTATGGACGTAAGGACAGTGCGGTGAGGGATCGGAATGCGTGCTGGGAGCGAGGGCCGGCCTCGGTGAGAGTGTGTCGTGTTCGAGTCTGGAGCGAGTGGCTGAGGTACATTATATCTACGACAGAGGTTTATATACCGCTCAACGACGAAAGGAACGTGTTGACCACTTACTGTGCTTTACATCAAACTTCTCCCAGGGTGTATTATTGTCTTCCAGCGGCTGGCGCTTTATTTTGCCGCAACGCTGTCATGTAAAGGGATAATAGCAAAGGAATTAAACAAAAAGCAGTTTCTGCACGACGTTTAGTATTTGATCCTTGTGGATGGCTGGCTATGTATGTAATTATGGCAATGAAGAACTCACCAAGACAGAGAAGGCCGTTTGACAAAAGGATAAGTGCCAGCTCGCGCGTTGATCAACAAAAGTCATTGTATGACCAGTCCCTTGCATTGCCGCACGTGCTGGTTGCTATGCAAATAACGATAGACTATATGAGCTGCGACGAGTATCGTTTCGAGGAGTTAGGGACACAAGCTTACTTTACTTAGTACACTCAGGTACACTCAGGTTCAAATAAAAGTGAAAGAACGTTTGGCGCTTCGTTAGGAGCGTGTGACATGTGTGACATGTGACAGCCGACCCGCCAATCGGCACAACTGGGATGTCACGCGCGTACGGTCGAACTCGTCCACGAGTCATCAATTTTGAATTTCGAGTCGAACGGTATTCAAAATCGTTCGAGACTCGGGTTGTGATTACTTATAAAAGCAAACACAGCATTAACTCACTTCATCTACAGACAGAACATGGCCAGCGAAGAGACACAAGCTCCTTTCTCTGCGGAGCAATTCTTTGCAACCCAGCCCCCGCCTCCAACCCTTGATGAAGATGTCGCACGCGTACGACAGTTCATAAAGCGTCACACAGAGGCCAATCAAAAGATTGTGCTGGTTACTGTGAGTACGTCGACTTTTTTGCTCATCATCTTAGCTCATAGTGTCTGCTCGCAGAGTGGCGGAACGACGGTTCCACTTGAGCTCAACGTGTGAGCGTTCGGTCGCAACCACTATCTTTAGGCTTCTGCACATTCAACTCACGCGTGTGCGTTTTTCAGCGTACGCTTCCTAGACAACTTCAGTGCTGGTACGTGCTGTCTGATTGTCTCGATCTGTGTCACCGCACTCAACTCGCTCTGTTTGCAGGGACACGAGGCGCCACATCTGCAGAATACTTCCTGAAAGCCGGCTATGCGGTCATTTTCATGCACCGTCAGTTCAGCTTGCAGCCGTTCAGTCGACACTACTCGCACTCAACGCATCCGTTCCTCGACTTCCTGGACGTGGATGAACATGAGGTCCCAGCCAGGATCGATGTGAAGAGCTCAGAGCGCCCTCAATTGCTTTCGGTTCTGTCGCAGTACAAACAGGCCCACGAGGGGGGCACTCTGCACACACTTACGTTCGTAACCGTGAACGACTATCTCTGGCTTCTGCGAGCTCTCAGCCAAGAACTTTATGTTTGTGGCCGGAATGTGCTGTTCTACCTCGCTGCGGCCGTGAGCGACTTCTTCCTTCCTCGGCAGAAGATGGTGAGTTAGTGACTGAAGGCATAGGAAGGCTTACTCATCACTCACGTTCTTCCGAACTTTAACTACTTCGTATTGGTGCGTAAAAAAAAAGTCAGAGCACAAAATCCAATCAGGCAAAGGAAGTCTACACATAGAAATGGACCAAGTTCCCAAGATCCTCAAACCCCTCGTATCAGAATGGACACGCGAAGGGTTCATCGTTTCGTTCAAAGTACGTCCTTCCTCTCGCCCTCCCCCGAAAAACTCACGGACCGGAGTCTCTCTTTTTCCCTCATTCTCAAATCTTCTCTTAACAGCTCGAAACAGATCATAACCTCCTTATCCCGAAAGCCCGAGGCGCACTAGCCCGGTACGGCCACCAAGTCGTCATTGGGAACAACCTTCACCGTCGAAAATTTGAAGTCGTTTTCGTCGCGCCCGCAGCAGTCAACAGCGGCACACGACCTACTCCAGGCCAGGAACCGAGTGAAGTTGATCCAAAAGACTTTGTTGAGACGTGGCTACGCATTGACCTGGCGAAGGATCCGCATAAGGAGATTGAAGAGGATATTGTGGCGGAGTTAGTGAGGCGGCATCAACTATGGGCGAGTGCGGCGTGAGGGTCGCTGAACGTGAATTTACCACTACAATAAATGTATTTCGTCACAGCACTCGCTGATTGTACACATACAAGTACTAGATCTCGGCCATTGCTTTTATCATTGTTACCTTCTTTTCCCCAGATATTGCTGGCTTGACTTACGAAGGAGGAGATTTCCAGTTAGTGTGTAAGAATCGAGCAGGGTAAACGTCGTCATTCGTGCACCTAAAACACTACATACAGATCATCTACCCACAACTAAAGTCCAACACGGCAAACTTCTTTCTTGCAAAACCAACAGCCCACAGATAAAGCGGCCAGAACAACCAAGATGATAAAATAAAGACCCAGAAGCCCAAATGAATGGAGAGAAAATAAATAGGTGAAGATACAGTAAACACTAGATGGAGTAAGATCGAGAAGATATTGCAGGGGAATGTATGACTCGATAGTGCGCATGCAATGGTATGGTTGGTCCGTTGAAGTGATGATCGCGGTCTCTGAGCAGAAGGCATGTATTTCAACGTAAATGTCTGGCGGAGCGTTGTTGGCGCTGTAGACTTTTCATGGAATGGTAAGTCCCACGGGAATAAAATCAATGAGCGGGGGGAAACGCACATAAATATCCAAGTATGACCTAGGAATCCTACCACAACACGAGACTGCTCGCCACTCCAAACACCACCGTCGCAATCGCCATGATGCTGTGTTTACCGAGATACATCCGTATGGCCGAATTCGCCGAAGTAATGGACACAAAGCCCGTCCCACATGCCTTGTTCGCAATCGTAGCGGCACCATTGTACACTTGCGCCAAATCAGTGTCGTTTGATGTTGATTTCGCAAAAATGCCCATTACGCTCTTCATGCAAGCAGAACAACTAGGTTGCACCGTCGACGGGAGCTGCGTCCCCAGGGGCAACGAATAGAAGTATAGATCCGCCGGAGACGTGTTGTGGACTGCCTCTACATAACAGTAGGCGTTGGTGGATTGATCCGCTAGACAGGACGCTGTTCGATAAAGATCATAAGTTTGTAGACCTGTCAGGATCATAATGTTTGTGAGTCCATCAATGTTTCACCTAGGTGTAAGACTAGGGCGAGACGCCAGTGCTCGCAGAAGGTACCACTCACCCTTGAGTGTTTGCATGACCACTGCGTTCTTGTCCTTGACGTCCTCAGAGCACACTTGTTGCAGATTGCTTGCGAACCAGGCCATGTTCTGACTGCATTGAGCCGCGTCGGTGTTGGTGTTGCATGTTCCCCACATGATGTTGTTGAGTGCCGTCAGGTTAGTCTGCGCCTGCTTGAATGAGGATCAGACCAAGACGACACAGCAACACAGGACACCAGGGGTAAATAAAGAAATGATTGGTCAGTCGTTGGCCACCAATGTTACTACACGAACCCAAATAGAGTAGGATGCAAAACCAGGCAATTGAATGCCAGGTCGGAGCGAGCGAAAAAAGACGCATAGGCATATCGTCCTTCGCCTTTGGACGACATGTATATTCCTTCCGAGAGACGAATAGAAATAGAAACTCACCAGTACGAAGTCGCTCGAAGTCTGGAACAGCAAGGAGAATGGACGGCACGTGCGGAAAGCAGGTGACGATGTCATGTTCAAGAAAAAGTTTTCGCAACCCTGTGTTGAAAAGTTGGAGGACAGCGACTGGTCTAGTGGTTGCGGGAACGGGGTCGGTAGCTGTGGTGGTGTAGCAGGAACTGTCGGTACAGACTGTGTAGTGCTACTGGAGCTGCTACTGGAGCTGCTCGAGCTACTGGAACTTTGCTGAGGAAATGGCACCGGCTCGGGGGTGGGTTCTCTCTTGTGTCCATGCCATTGCGCTGGCATACCAAAATTCGTGGGCTCATGCTCTGAAGGCCAAGCAGTGAGCGGTGCAAAGCGAGAGAGATATTGGGTGGACGCGGTTATAAGAATCAATATGGCTGGTACGAGCAATATGGTCCACCTGATCCGTCGGGTGGTCTGAAGCTTGACCTTCTGCCGAACGTCTTGCACTTGACTGGAAGACTGCTTCGACAAGCAATTGGGAAGATTGGTCGAAGGAACCGCGAGAAATCCGCTGGCATCCGTGACGGGGGGTTCTGGCGAGAGCTCGTGCTTGACGCGGTATGGATCTGGTGAGGGCGGCGGGGTGAACATGAGTGATGCAAGTGGAGTGACTAGAAGGCTGCCGGTAACAAGACTGTTGGACAGCAACGATAGACCACAGCAGGGGAGTGAAAAGGAAGGTGGGGTCGTAAAAGAGCGTCGGGTGATAGGCAGGGGTCTAGAAGGGGAGCCGTGGGGTGAGAGAAGATCAGCAAAGACCTTGGGTGACCTTGGAAGACCTGGGATTTCTGAGTTGATGGTGATGGAACAGAAGATGGAGATGAGTCGAAAGCTGAGAACACGGAGGATGGATCCGACATACCTCTGGGCCAAACTTGGGAGGTCGTCACTGTAGAGGTCAGTGGTGAGAGACGTCGGGAGGGCTGCCTTTAAAACACACGCTCGACCGTTGTCTCTGACTGCCAGTCGAGTCTGACTTGTCTGAGACTGTGACTATGTCTGAGACTGTGACTGTGACTGATATGTCGCAGGTCCTTGCAGCCGCCCGCCGTCTGGACCTTTGATCGTGCCTGCCTTTCTTGACCCTGACCCTCCCTTCGGTCTTCTCCTGGCCAATCACAGCCCGAGTTTCCTCCACAAAGTCTAGGCCTTGCGTCTCCACAACGCTTTCCATTTAGGCGCCTAGAGTCTGCCTAATCCGGACAACGCGCACCGAGTCTCTGCGGCTTACTACTACGGTATTTGAGTGCACGGTCACATACTGTAACATGAGGAATTTATAAGACGACTTTCCTCTGCCACTCCCGCCCTCCTCGACATTGCTAAAACACCTCTCAATGTCGTCTGCCGTGGGACACTCAGCGGAGCTCTCATGTCAAAGCCTTTGATCAACAACTCTGATCATGATCATCCGTTGTTGGACGGTACTTTATCCTCGATGTACAGTGCTACCGACGTCCTATGAATACAACACTCTGCAGGCCAATGATATCGGCAACATCATGTGGATGTTATCGCCGTTCTGTAAAGATGGTCAAGCTGTGAGCAGCTTCTCTCTGCGGTCCAACCTCAATCCCGTGTTTGCACCCCGTTCACTCAGAGTTCGCAGGCTGTTGCATAACAAGTCGAAAGCTTACACTGACTTTGACCGACAGCCACTGATTGTGGCTACAGTTTAGTTATTGCATCACTACTATAAAAATCCATGCGCAGCCCGAGGTCACCAACTTCCTCCACACCGCGCGAACAGCCATGAGAGACAAATGTCTCGTGCTGCTGTAACATCCCATGGCCGCAGCTTGTCGACATCTGCGCAGCAAGAAAGGACAACCAAAATAAGTAACACAACATCTCGGCATTCGCCGCATCTATATTGGGTAGTAGCCTCACTGGTGTGCTCATGAGACTGCAGGCAACGGAATCAGCTCTCTGGTAAACCTCCTGTTCGAGTAGTACCACCTTTTCCTTCTCGAGAGTAGCCGCGCTACTCCTACTCGTACTGACTTATATACAGCACTTCAACTGACGAGCTGGTCTCCTTCTGCACCTTTTCTACTCCAATCCGAAGACAGATACAGGCTCTATTCGCAGCCCAGCCCACTCATGACACGTCTCAGGATATTGGCAGGTCCATCGTTAACAAATCTCATACCTATAGAGCCGAACTCGGATATCCCTTTAAACGTTCGGTCAGACGCATTCGAGGGACAAGTAGCGGTGTACATCAAAGGACTCCCAGACGAAAGCGGGAGACCAACTCATAGTCCATACTTTGACCACTCGCTGCGGAAAGGTATCACTTGGAGTATACAACTGCAAGGTGTGCGTTCTAGCTAGAGTCTAGTCCTATGGCTCACACGCTTTCAAGGTCGATTTTTGCAGTCACATTCAGGAGATGACATCCTCTTCGGAAACATCTTCGACCGGCCACTCAAGCTACCTTGGGGATTTGGCGCTGCACTCAAGTTCATGAAGTACGTTCTTATCATATTCACAATCTCGGTCCACGCATATACTTGTGACACAGATACGTGGATCCTACCTTGGAAGAACGTCTCCAGTCGCGCACACGACCATGGGCCTTCTCTCCTTTCTTATCCACAATGCCACATATACACCACACTCGTGTTGAAAACGTGCAAAGCCCATTGTTTTCCTTTCCGGCCTCTACCGAACCTATAGTAGACCGTACCATAGACCTTCGCACACGCCATGGTGCCCACCTGAAGCATACTGCCCCGCAACATCGCAAACAACGAAAATCTCATTTCAAGTCTCCCTCGAGGCGTAAAGAGGTCACGTTAGGTCCGAAGGTGACTTTTTGTCTTCTCAATATTTGTTGCTACGTTACTCAGATATTTGCATTTTGTCTTCCTTCCAATTTCAAGGACATTATCAGCGCTGACTTTTGTCACCACTTCCTCGAATTTGGGCAAGACAGCATCGTACTCCGTCTCCCATGTGGACTGTCGATGGACCTGCTTCGATATTGGGACGGGCAGCCTGTACGGTTCGTCTGCGCGGAACGAGCAAAGCCTGGCGAGAATTCTGATGGGAATCCGTGGGGACGCATATTCTTTTGCGTTGTCATCGAGAAGGTGAGAGATGATGAGATGGAGAAGGTTGAGGCACCGGTGTATCATGAGGTTGCCTCGGTTCAACGTATCTCGCCACTTGGGAAGCATTAAGAGATGGGACGTTGCTGGGGTTTGAATCACGCATGGACCATTGTTCTCAGGCTCTTACATCTGTAACAACACCATCATCATCGCACAATTGTACTATGGACATCATCTTGCAACAGTATTATTCTACACAGTTCACTTTCGATCTCTCTCTCTCTCGCGAACTATTCAATGTTTCAAGCTTTGACTGTCCATATCAATAGTGGTAGTGGCTATGGGCCAACTGCCAGATAGGGAAATCGTTATACTGGTAGACGCTAAGCAAACTACGTCACCACACCTTGACCGCCGCCACGACAATCGTTTGAGCTGGATTCACTGAGGATGCACCAAAACACTCTTTCACCAACGCCCGTGTCTCCTCTCGCCTCCAGCCTCAAAGGCCCTCGGTAGACTACAATGCCTCGACTACGCGTTCTCGCAGGCGCGTCCCTTACCAACCTCAAAGAGATCAAGGCAAACACCGGAGAAGGCATAGACGTCTCTTCAGATGTTTTTGAAGGCAAGGTTGCAGTGTATATCAAAGACTTTGTGGACGCAAGGGGGACAGTGCAGACCAGCGCGTACTTTGAACACGAAGAGAGGAAGGACGTTACCTGGAGCATACAATTTCAAGGTGCGAGATCGTCCGTACTCAGCTATACGGCATGCATAACAAACTGTGGCATTCGTATACAGGCCGGTTTTTAAAAGCATATTCAGCGAACGACATCTTGTTTGGGAATGTTTTTGACAAACCGTTGCCCATTCCATGGGGTTTTAGCACAATCCTTGGGTTCATGAAGTAAGTCATTATCTTACCTAGTCTATTCCACATAGCCGACCGACCCACCAATCATAGATACGTGGATCCAACACTAGAACAGGACCTACAATCGCAGTCAATGCCATGGGCATTGTCCCCTCTCATTTCTACCATGACATATCTTGCCCATAGCACTGCAAGCGATTCACAGGAGAGCACGAGTTTTCCTCCAAAGAGCCCTATCAGGGACGACACATCGACGTTACCATTCCAAGGTAGTGTTCGACCGCCAGAGCTTCCTGCAGACACACCAGGTACTGCTGATGAGAGACGGGCATTCTTCAAGATCGTGGAACACAGGGAGCTAGTCACGTTTGGTCCCAACGTACGTGCACACCGATAATTACTCCCTTTCACAAACGAGGCTAACAAGTCTTTAGGATCTGATAATAGCAGATTTTTGCTATAATTTTCTCCTCTTCAGCCCCTGCGGAGTTCAGCTAAAACTGCCGGGTGGGTTTTCGCTGGATATGATGAGATTCTGGGATGGACGGCCGGTAAATTTCGTTTGTGGTGCCCGCCGCAGTCAAGACTCTCCGGACCAATCCCCACTGGGCGAAGTGTTTTTCTGTCTCGCGATAGAGGTTCTCCGAGATGACAAGGAGGACGAAGAGGAGGACGAGGCTGCTCTAACGGATGATGTTGACTAAACTTGCCTTGTGGACGTATCTCGCTGTGGTACTGTCACATAATTTATTGTCTGTTGTCTATTTACTGATAGTACAAGGACAGTGTACATAACACACTGAACTACTATTTTTTGTATGCCTGCGAAATCAGAGACAAGCAGCCGGTGCCGGTACTTCTTTAAATACGAATGCGGTTGTGCCTTCAACTCGATACTACTTCGTGAACCAAGGTCATGTGGCGAAGATAGTCCCGTTCTTCTGGATGCGTTTGCTGCGATATTGCATAGGAGGGCGGTGCTATGGTTTGCTTCTTCTAATGTCATTTCTTCCGAGCTCATGCCGAAGTCTGTCCGTCTTATAGTACACCTATGTACTCATGAACGCGGGCACCAAAGGCAACTTGGTCCGGTCGATTCTTGTCATCGACGTTGAACATTGACTCTGACCATGCGCATCTCGTTCACTCAGCTAGCTCTCCGAGTCCTAGGGCCATGGCTAACAGCCGCTGTAGCAGGCTCATCTACCCTGCAGCCTCTAAACAACTTGCTAGTTAACACTACTTCCGGACTCTTACAGGGGTTCTTGGACACGAATACGACCTCCGTGTCTTTGAATAAATGGCTCGGTGTGCCGTATGCGGATGACACTTCAGGGAAGAATCGATGGAGGCCCCCTCAACCTGTGAAGGTCAAAACAGGACACATTATCAACGCTACAGCATATGGACCTGCTTGCATGCAAGGACGGTGAGTATTCTTAGACGTTGAACGCTTTTATATCGGCACACTGATACATATTATACAGTGCCGACGGAGGAAATGGAACATCTATACAGAGCGAAGACTGCTTGCTCATTAATATTATTGCTCCCCAAGGTGCAAAAAACTTACCTGTTTACATTTATACTTAGTGAGTACACTTTTTTCTACTTGTACCGGAATAATAAAAAGGCGGTTACTGATGGTATCCGTCGTAGCGGTGGTGGCTTCGATAGCGGCTCTGCTTCCGACCCAAAGGTTGACGGGTCGTTCCTCGCTGCCAAAGTGAGTGTGCGGTACGCTCTTGATGATCTGTACTTGATACAGTATCATCGCAGGGGGTTGTTTTTGCCAACTTCGGATACCGTCTGTCTCTCTGGGCCTACCCGCATGCAGCTGAAATCGCCGAGGTCGGAGAGACTCAGAACTTTGGCTTGCTTGACACGCGTGCTGCGGTAGAGTGGTTGAGGGACAATGTGGAGCAATTCGGCGGTGATCCTACTAAGATCACTTTAGGCGGTGAGCTTCGACATATAACTACCAGCCCTTCATGTGACAAAATGTTAAACGACAGGAGAATCTGTGGGAGCAGGTAAAGCAGCTATTGTCACTGGCAAAGGTCTCTGTTCAGCACACTTACCACAGCGTACTTGCAGAGATGACAAATCAATATATGACAGCTTTTGCTGAAGATCCTATCATAAGAGCAGCAGTAATGCAAAGTGCAGACAGTACGTGCAGTTTCCTCAGCGCTGCCTCTGTATTTCAGCCTCTGATCTGAACAACAGCTTCTCAACCGATGTGGCCATTGAACGACCAGATCAGCAAGGTTGCCAGCAACATGGGCTGTCCGACTGGCAAAGGCTTGTTGGACTGCCTGCGTACGAAGTCGGCTACTGATCTACAGACGGTCCTACTCGCGACGGGTACTCAATTTCAACCTGTCACGGACAACATCACCATTTGGAAAGAGTGAGACCATTGTTTGAACTGAATTTTGAGATTATTTTACGCGTTGTTTGTAGCTTCGTTAAACTCACCCGGGAGGGACGTACAGCACGGATACCCCTGCTCTGTGGGACGAACCTGGTAAGCAATGACTTGCAAATTGTATCACTACTAGTCATTCAAGTTCTCCCCTGCCATAGAACGAAGGAACCTTGATTGTAAATGGAGAGCCTACCGCCTATCTTCCAAATATCACGGCATACAGGTATGATACTATGCGACTTCGCATTGGCTATGCTTGAATGATTAATTGCTCCCAATCCATAGCAAGAGCAACAATTTGAACCTGCCATGGGCCAACCTTACTGAAATGGAGAGGCTATATCCCACACCTTCCAAGGCATTCCCATCGGGATTCAACGCCTCCGCAGGAATCTGGCGAGATGCGCATATGTTATGTTTGGTACACAACCTTGCGACAGAGCGTACCCAATCTTTGGGCCTTCCTGTGTGGAGGTATCGCTTCGACCTAGTGGCAGACAACCTTAACTCACTCGGAAGAAGCATTGGGGCTTTCCATGGGGAGGATATCCGCTTCGTTATGGGCCAATGGAGACTGATTGAACTGAGCCCTCCGTTCATACCTGCTACACCGGAAGAAATTAGAATTTCTGACATTATGGTTGAGGCTTGGACAAACTTCATCAAAGGTGAACGACTGATACTACGACTTTATTACGTTGTCTGTCTCACTAAGAGTGCTCTGTTTTAGATCCGTATAAAGGACCGCAAACATCAGGATGGAAGAAGTATGATCCAGGCGATAAGACTACTCTCGCCATCCTAGGGACATCCTTAGACGGTGCTGTCCTCGGAGACCATACAGCTGCTGACCATTCCTGCAACTTTTGGAACGGGGTGTTGCCTATCTTCCCTCAAGTAAGTCTCGGTGATCATTTTGTGCTATATGGACACCTTTCCTTACACTGTATCTATCCTCAGACATTCCCCGCTTGTGGGTCTTGGACGTGTTAAAATTTCTTGAAGATGACCGCCGCACAGACTTGAATCATGACATACTTACCGACTAGTACACAGTAAAAGTTTGGTGCCGTGACACAGGCGCTTTCAATATTGTTGACTAGGGAAACTGTTCACATATGACTCTGTGCTCTCAGTAAAATACACAAGACACTACTATATTTACAAAATTCTGTAAACACTTGTGTCTTTTTACCGGTGGCATATATGTTTGTACGGCTCGACGCTTGAGGCAGCAGGGGGCGTCGTCAGCGCCTCGCTTAGCTTGTGTGCAGTAGCCCAGCGGTGGGCGTCTGTTTCCCTCTTGCCTTTTGACCTCGACCCAGACGACCCCACAAAGTCCTTCTCGTTCGCAACACACAGCCCGGGAACCACCTAACCCGTTGCTCTCAGCATATAGCTCACTTCCTTCTACCCTCCTGGTTAACATCCTCCTTAGCCCACCTCAACAACAACCCCACTTAGCCAACATTATCGTCCATCACCATGTCACAGCAACAAGCGCGTCCTTCCTCATCCACAGCGTAAGCCGTTTCTTTCGCCTAGCCGTTTGCAATTTTTTGAACATTATTCAACATTATTACAAAGTGGTGAACACTGGAAGTCATCACTACAAGCCCCACCAAAAGACACTCGCCCACAGACCGAAGATGTAACGGCAACCAAGGGTCTTGAATTCGAAAACATGCACCTACGACGCGAACTGCTAATGGGTATCTTTGAAGCTGGCTACGAGCGTCCTTCCCCCATCCAAGAAGAAGCCATCCCCGTTGCTCTCACCAAACGCGATATCCTGGCTCGTGCCAAAAACGGCACGGGCAAGACTGCAGCCTTCGTCATCCCATCTCTCCAACAGATTGACGTTAATAAGAATCGTATTCAAGCCCTCCTCCTCGTTCCTACGCGCGAGCTAGCGTTACAGACATCTCAAGTGTGCAAGATTCTCGGCAAGCACATGAACGTACAGGTCATGGTGACGACTGGTGGCACAACCCTCAAAGACGACATCATCCGTCTATCGGAAACCGTCCATGTATTGGTGGGAACACCAGGTCGTATACTGGATCTCGTTGGGAAGAACGTGGCGGACCTTAGCGAATGCCCTGTATTCGTGATGGATGAGGCAGACAAACTGCTGTCACCGGAGTTCTCGCCTGTAATGGAACAATTGCTCAGTTATATGCCCAAGGACCGTCAAGTCATGCTTTTCAGCGCAACTTTCCCTTTGATCGTTAAGGACTTCAAGGTGCGCGCTAGTGTATTGCCAGCATCAGCTGCTCCTGACCGTTATCCCTAGGAAAAACACATGGAGTCTCCACATGAGATCAATCTTATGGACGAACTTACTTTGCGTGGTGTCACGCAGTATTACGCATATGTAGAAGAGCGACAGAAGGTCCACTGTCTGAACACACTTTTCTCCAAGGTAGCTTTAATTCGAATGCGGGCTAGCTATGTCATTTATCTTTTCCGCGACAGCTACAAATCAATCAGTCTATCATTTTCTGCAACTCTACCAACCGTGTAGAGCTGCTAGCGAAGAAGGTCACGGAACTGGGATATTCTTGTTTCTACTCCCATGCGAAGATGCTTCAATCCCATCGGAACCGTGTCTTCCACGACTTCCGCAAGGGTGTATGCCGGAATTTGGTATGCTCAGACCTTCTCACCCGTGGAATCGATATCCAAGCAGTCAATGTTGTTATCAACTTTGATTTTCCCAAGAACTCAGAAACGTACCTCCACCGTATCGGTCGTTCTGGACGTTTTGGCCACCTTGGACTCGCCATCAACCTTGTTACTTACGAGGATAGGTTTAATCTCTATCGCATCGAGAATGAGCTGGGGACGGAGATCCAACCCATTCCTCAGCACATCGACAAGGGTCTATATGTCGCCCCTGGTGCGATCAATGACTCGAACGAGCAGAATGGGCAAAAAACCAAGCAAAGTCAGGCTCAGCAGCAGTCGTCTCAGCCACAGAGACTAGGACCTCCCCCTCCCCCGCAGACTGCACCCCAGGTGGTGTATCAGAGTGCTGCAAACTCGCCACAAGCTCGCCCGAATGGAGCAGCCGTTGCTGCCCAGCCGGGGCAGCCCCGAGGGCCCTATCCACAGGGCACGTATCGCGGAGGAGTTCCCGTGGCCCGGTGATTAGGGTGCAGTGGAAGTTTTGGAGTGTTTCTTCGGAAAACATGTTCGAACGAAGGGGAGCTTGTTGAGTTTGCAGATTGCGCGAAAGGGCAAATAGGCGTTTACATCAGGACTTGACAGTATTCAATCATAAAGCAAAGGGGTTTCTCTGTATTTTATCTTTCTCTGTCGACCTCACACCACCGCCCGGACTCTCCCACTCATGTTTGTCACACTTTCGGGCGCTCTCGCTGTCGTTTTTTGACGTCTGTTTCTTTTCTTTCGATTTTATTGCAAGTGTTTGAGTATATCTAGTGATACGCCTCGTTTATTGTGACTTTTCTTCACGTTAGACCCCTTTGCTTCGTTGTATTGTTACTCGATAGCCAGTGTAGATTGAATGTTTGTTATCGCGCATGACGCTGTAAACGTCGTGATTCGAACGGTGCAATGCCATATGCGGTAAGTGCTGTCACGAAACGCCTCCCACAGGTTCGACTCGACTTCCTCGTCCTTGGCCCGCATCTCGTATGTTCTGCTTCATCGCCTGTTCCTTGTCGCCCTTCGGCATCTTTCACTCCTTCTGAGGCGAATTTCTTTCGAGTCTGGCTGGTGGGTAGTTTTGCAAGGAGTGCGAAGTATGCGAACAGTGTTAGGGGGGAAGGAAGATGGACTGCCTCAGTAAGTAAATCCATCTTCAATCAATGCATTTGACCCACACAGGGCTTGTTTGGAGCCCTACACCACACTTACCAACCAACTGTTCACGTTTGCTTAGGTGGAGGTCGTGGCCGCGGGACACCCGTCCTTCCCACTGGCGACTTCGCAGACGACATGTCTTCGTATATTTCAGGCTACTACTACCAATATTCCTCCTTAGCATGTATCTTTTCTACCTTCTCTGGCAACCACACGTCGAACTCTCGTTCTATTCCCGCAGTTGGATACGGGACGAAGTAGAAACTCTCCGCCCTCTGTCAGGCTGCTTCGACGAACACCGCATTTCCCAAGCTTACAATATGACACGCTCCCTTCATAACGCAAAGAAGACAGAAGTACACTCCGGACTACCGATGCGAATGGGAATGGACTGCTACAACTTTGCTGGGACCATTCAAGACGAGCACGCTCCTTCTTCGGACCGTTGGATACCTCCACAAGAGCGAACACAGTATCATACCTATTGGCGCAACGATTTGGTACCATTCGGTGAGCGGCAAGAGTGGATGATCAAGTCGTTCTTCGCGACACAGAATCTGAACACAGCACATCTCATCCTCTGGTCGAATGGAGACCTCACGGGAAACGAACTCGTGCGAAAGTGGATGATGCAGTACCCTGACGCATTTACGGTTAAACTAGTTGATATGAACGTCTTGTCGAAAGGGACATCGTTGCAGGACAGCGACTTGCTTTGGGTCAAGGACAAGAAAGCATGGGTAGACGGCGATCTCATCCGACTTCTAGTGCTGTGGACCTACGGAGGAGTATGGGTTGATATGGATTCGTTGCTCACTAGGGACCTGCATCCTTTATTGGAGCACGAGTTTGTTACGCAATGGGATTGCTACGGTGAGCATGGGATCTATTACTCGTATACTTTCATTTTTAGTAACACCGGGTCTAGACAAAGTTTTCGTTCCTTTCAACGGTGCACTTATGAATTTTCATAAGCATTCGCCCTATCTGTGCGAAGCGTTTCACATCATGGCGACAAGTCCTTCCCCACGGATAGGGACAACCGACTGGGGCGCTACGCTGTATCTCAAACTTTGGCGACGCCTCCTCGATGGTCGGATTCCTCCGTTTAAGGTCCTACCATTCTGCTTCTCCGACGGTCGTTCATGTCGTTTGGACAACCGATTGCCTGACCCCTTCGCTCCGGATCCGAAGAACGGGGGATGGACGATGGGTATGGGACGTGAAGAAGGGGGAGGCCTTGATCACGTTCTTGCCAATATCTTTTCCGTGCACTTACACAATCAATGGGACAAGCGATTTCCAAAGGATGGCTGGGTTTACAGGCTATTATTGAGGCGATACGACCGAACACTCAAGGGTATCAAGCCAAGGACTTTCATTGACGACGAATATGACGGCGATGATACATGACACTCCTTTACGACACTCCGCGATACTTATTCTCATAATGCTTTATTCTCTAACGCAGTATACTGCAACTTGTCTCTGATTATATTTATATTCCCCGCGATACAACAAAATCACCAGTATACCCCTCACGCGACATACCTATTCTTTCCAAGTGTATTGATGGATCACGCATAAACTTGAATACATAGCACGTTGTAGTACAATTTTTAAAACTATCATCGAGCCAAGAGATAGCGATAGAACACAGGGTGGTGGGACGAAACCTGCGGTGAGATCAGATTCAGGGTTACCAGTGTTATATTACCGACATCCTCAGTTAGTCCCACCACCTGTTAATGCTGGGACTCAAATCGTCATTGAAGTTACGGTCATCTAAACCTCTCCACCGCTTTATATCTCCTTTCTTGCTGAGCTCATCCCATTTGGCGAAAGGAATATACGGGAGGTCGTCAAGAGGCTCTAGATAGTCTGGTGGTATCCAAAATGTACGCGCCAGATTGACCCTGATGTCTATCCATAGTTGAGCCAGCCAGGCTCTCCAAGAAAGTTTTCGTCGTCTCGACGCCTCTACTAGAGATGCCGTAGGAGCTGACGGTCAGATTCACGTACATCAGGAGGAAAAATGCAGGGCACTAACCATCCAGGACAGCGGGGGGCGCATACACTAGAAGCTCAAGGTCTGGGATTTCTATGCCTTCGGATTGCTTTTGAAGTTCGGCCACCTCTTTCGTCGGCCAGTACCTCCTCTCCGGTTGGAAGAATCTTTGGAAGAAAGTTTGACGACGATTATACTCCATCGCTCTCCATCGTGCTCGCTCGCTCTTGGCTCGAACGTAGTCAGGTGCCTCGGTCAACCCTACATCGAACCATATTTGCTGCGGTGGCTCCTCAACATAGTACTCCTGTGGTTTGGGCGAATGATGGAATCCAGGCAACCTTGCTTTAAGAGGCATTTCTGGAATGGCACTACGCATCATGCTAACACGAAGATTAACCTTCTCTGGCCTGACTCGACATCGAACGGGAAGGGATGGCACTTACGATATGATATGCGCGTGCTCGTCCATGAACTGCGACCCCGGATAAACCCCCTGCATCAAATCGAAAGAATAATCGCAATGTGGCAGTAGACAGAATTGCAGCTCCTTGGACGCAGTGGACCACTCCGTGGAGTCGTATTTGTCCTCTGATAAAGGACTGACCACGTCCTGTGTAGCCGGCTTCGGAGCACAAACTAGCGTCAGGTCGCGAATGGGAACTCGTGGCTCTCTCATCTGGTCATAGTCGGACTCGTATGTTGTAACAATATGGCTTCTGACCTTGCTGAAGGTGTCGACCGGCATTTGCACAGGCTTCGTTCGCGGTAGGTCGCAAAGACGCGTATGAATCCGTATGCATATGTTTTGGAGTAGGCGAGTTTTTCTAGTACGCTTGGTAGCTCCAGCACTGTTAGATAACCCGGTACTTCTAGGTGGCGTCCCCGTTTCTCCTGCGCTTGCATCTGTAAAATCTTGGGCAGGGGGGTTTTCATCTTCCTCCGCTTCCTCACCCTCACCGTAAACGAGCAAGGCGTGCATCATGTGCCACGGCTTGAGATCTGAGAGGGCCTCGTAGTACTATGGGCAGCACAATGCACTAGAAGGTAAGTCTCAGAACATATCGAATGTGGCGTCGCACTCACCCCGGCACAGATGGCGACATACTTCTTAGTTTCCAACTTTGAGAGCTCCTTGATGAGTTTAGAGTTGCCTACGTGCTTTGCCATCGCTGCTGGGTTGAGTTGAAGCACGACATACTCGCCAGGCAGCGGTAGTGGCGTCAGTATCTCTGGCTCCCAGTTCTTCAGGAGGTTGTTATCCTTGTACGAACGATACTTGTTGAGGTTTACTCGAGACATGCTGATATTATGCTCGCAAACTGAGAGAAAAGGAAAGGTAAGTATATGGAGGGTAGTAAGATACCTCGCCTTGAGGTAGTATTAATAGTGCTAAGGCTGTGACGCCCATAGTAACCCTTGTGTCCATTGAAGACAAGCGGTGCGGGGGTACTTAGCGAGCTCGAGTTTATCTGCACCACACGTGACGAGTATACGAAAGAGATCCCACTGCTTGAAGAACAAGTGAGATGGTGGTGTTGTATTCAGGAGAGGGGAGTCGCGACGTAGAGTCGACACCGCGACTTAGCTTACTAGTATATATACGATCGAGACTCAGCACTCAGCCTTGGAAGCGGTCCGGGACTCCCACTGTAAAGTTACAATCGCGAACCAAGTTTTGATTTTGTACAGTAATACTTGTTCAGTACTTGGTTAACTCAACCCTTGTACTATGTTTTAGTGTGAATACATATAAAAATAGCAGGCACGACCTATATATATAGGCTGCGCAGTAATATACGTTTATATACAGTGGAAGCAAGATAGTAACTACGAGGCAGATAGCTTCAGTCCGGTAATAACGTCCCCCACATCATTACGAAGGCGATATAGTACAAGTGTCCATTAGTGTCCTTCTCGAAGCCATTAGAGGAGTACAGTATTCTGCATAGACCATTCCACAAAGTCCGTTACTCCATGCATATCCTTCTTGGCCCTAGATTTAGATACGGAGGTCAGCGAGCTGAGGAAAGTGCGCAGCTTCTTGGAGGAGCTCATCGTATAGTCTGAACAGATTCGGTCAATATGCGCATCGGACTTGGAAATGCAACATTCTGAGTTACCAGGGATAATGATCGCTGTGAATCGTCGAGAGTCCATGCGATCCGCCGAGATGACGACAATATGCGATTCCTTGCTCTTCATATAATGGTGACGATATCTTATGCCTTCGAAGGTTAGCCCAGGTCGGGGGCCAGGAGGACAGAGAACTTCCTCTGCCTTGGCGACAATTCCACTTATTTGCGGTATCGTAAGCCAGTGATCGTCCAATAGTCTGTACTTAACCTCATCAGCTGAAAGGACTCGAGAGAGATAGATCAACAATGGCTGACCGTAGTGTTGAACTGTGCTCGGCGAGGAAGTGACTACCGCTGGACACGGGTCCATGCGCATTCAAGTCGTAACCTAAATGCGGCCATAGAAGCCAATGTTTCTGTGCCGGCCGGGCTACCTTCCTTATCTGAGCCAGTTCGTCATGATCAACAGAGATCGGTACTGAGTGCTTATCGTCACCACACTCTAATATCACCAAGAATACTGGTCGGAAACCACCCATTAAACAACACGATAAGGTAAAAGATCTCACCTGGTACCAATATAGTACTGGAAGACCCTGTGCCCGGCACCAAAGTGTCTAAAGTGCTTGTAGAGCCTTCGTCTCCAAATTTTCCACTCTGGCACAACACAATCCCCCCTTCGTGTTTGTTAGAGATAGCCTTGGTGAATATCTCTTCCAACGTTTCCGGAGTGATCCTAGTGGTTGATACTTCGTATCTTAATGACCGCATGGCAGGCGTACATAGACGAGACGGAACGACTATCCACTCGCAGTCACGAAGTGTAGAAGGATCCCTTTTAAGTACGTCCTCCATGTTGATTGAATCGTGGACGGATCCGGTGCTAGTGCTGCAAAGGACGAGCAAGAGACAACTGTGCCACCAAGTCTGGGTGGGTGCTAGAGCAGTAAGGTACTATATGAATAAGGAGAAGGTCAGGGATCCTCGCGAAAAAAGGAAGATATACTGGATGGGGCTTTACCTTGTACACAATCGCACAGTACTTCTTGTAAGGGAACTGTTGGATGTCGTTGACAAGCTTTGGAGCTTCTGGGTTATTGATCTTGCAAAGGATGGCATTTGGGTCGATTTCTACGACGATAAATTCCCCAGGTAAAGGAAGGTGGAAATCAAAAGCACATTCCAGACGGTCGTCGCAGAACTTGTGCCACTTCTCGGAAAGGTGTTCGCCGATTGTCATGATGCTGAGTGGGAGAAGTGTGTTGTGGAGGATGTTGTGATGAAGGAGGGTTATGAATGTGATGGTATTTTATATCACTGTCCCATATCTTCAATCCGAGCCATTTCCCTGGACTTGGGAAACGATCGTGTATCGACGGACAACAAAAAGGACAAAACAGCTGCGATACCACACACAAATGGCCAGTGTTGGTGAGCGATACGGTTGTTCGAGTAGATGGTGCTTACTTTCAACACTTGAATATCGCAGGATATAGCACATTTGTTACTATATGCATCGTTACCATCCTGCGGCTTGATTCTTGAAGCCAAGTTGGAGTCGAACAAAAACAAGAGGCAAGTGTCCAGCGCTTATTTCCTGCATTGCCTTCTATGGAAAGTCCGGATCAACACCGGTTGAATTTGGTTGATTCGAGCCTTCCCTCGCTGTGCTCGCCACCAATAACGACCACACCCGCCGTGCACGACTGTTTCTACCAAAACTTCAACAGTGATTCGATTGTGCGCAAGAACAATACCAAAATTATGAGCTACACAGTACGCTTTGCCCGCTCGTTGCCCCGTTCTACATGGTCTACGCACACACGTTTCATCACGACAAGCATCCCTCGTCGCAAGGACCCATGGCCTCTTCCACACACACCAGAACATCTTGCAAATACAACGACTCCACCTGACCTGCCTCCGCCGGAGCCTCTTCCTCGGCCTGGCGAGTCTGTGGAGAAACTGCGCGCGCGGTTGGTGTACCAGTCTCGGAAGCGTGGAACGTTGGAGAGCGACTTGCTGTTGAGTACGTTCGCAAAGGAGCAATTGAAGATTATGAACGAGGAGGAGCTGAAGGAGTTTGACCGGGTACGTGGGTTATCATTGTTTTCTTGTTTGTTTTCTTGTATAAGCTTATACATGGGACTTTCTTTTTGTTGGAATAGCTTATGGATGAGCCTGACTGGGATATTTACTATTGGGCAACGAACAAGAGGACGCCTCCGGAGCGTTGGGCGAATTCAAAGCTGCTGGACAAGCTTCGTGTGCATGTCAAGAACGAAGGCAGGGTTGTACGGCGGATGCCCGACCTTTCATGAACTATGTTTATGTCACCTTATTTGTCCGTACGCCATCCAAGGGACTCACCTGTATGATACACAGTTGCAATACTACAATCGATTTGGCAAAAACTCGATACCAAAATTCAAGGATTTATTGTGGCTGAGAGTACGATCTGTGCATGAAGAGTCCAAGCGCTTGCAATGACTTTGCCTCATCCGATTGTATAAAATCCAGAAGGTGCTGGTTGAGAGTTGATTCCGAAGAGATTATATACGGCCGAAGGAGAGGAATTAACTTAGCTGGCCAAGATAGACAAGGTCCAAACAATGAATAAGTATCACTGCCTTGCGCAGTGAGACTAGTACTTTTGCTAGCCCTAGTAAAGCTGTCATCCTCCTCCTCTGGACGCCTCCAACGACGGATATCGGAAATGGACGGGATGGTGAGATTCGGGGCACTAAGAATAGGTCTGTGAACGTTAACAGTGGCACCTTGTGCAATACGGTATCAGCCGTTTGAAACGAGGTCCTCAAACCCACGGGTGTTTATGCAATAACCATCGCTGTGGCTGTAGCCCCGCGGCAGGAGATGGCGATAGAGACTCGAGAGCGACACCATTGCTGGAATTATTATCAAACAGAGGATGGCTAGCACAGGATGGCTGGCTTGAAGCCTTGGCTGGCGCGCAGCAGCCGCGTTTTTGGCGCGAGGATTACAGGCGCTTAGCGCTTCGGCAAAGGATTATGTAACACGAGATGGCTCGATTATGTAATCTGAGATGGCTCAAGATCCCAATCGAGATGCCCTCAGTGACGAGCACAAGCGCCTCCTGCCGTCACCATCCCTTGGTGCTTCACAAGGCTCTTTCTCAGAGAAAATAAAAAACAAACGGCAACATATAAGAACACACCGAAATAACCGTGGGTTAAATTTGGCACCAGGAGGTTCTATCACGACATACGCCAGCCTGGTGGTGGGAGGTGAGTGAGCTGACTGTCTGCCAGCGCCCACTGCCTCGACCGCTCCAACTGCCCATCGCCAATCTCAATCTCGCCCTCTTGATCCCAATTTTTGGCGCAGCCTTCTCATCTCATCTCCTCCTCGTCCGATTCTTTGTCTTTAACCACCTTGTCTTCAACCACCACCACCACCACCATCACCACCACCACCTCTATCGTGCAGTGTCTTCGAGAGACAACCCCCAAGACTGATCACACTTACCGTATCACGTCATCGAAGACCCATTAGTATTCGACGGTTCGTCAGCCCTAATCGCCCCGGTCCTCAGGCCTCTAACAGCCAGCCCACTTCGTATCAGAAGTCCTACCAGACGTACAGGGTAGTCTCAGTCGCACTGCCCGCGTGGGCATCCTCGCACGAGCGCCATGTCCAATGCCCCTACTACCTTGTCCGCTCCCCGCGACATCGATCTCAACCGCGACTCAATGGCGGGGATGGATGTGAGGCAAAGAAACCAAATATTAGCCACCTTGGTATGTCTTTTACTCTCTTCCTCGGTTCAGTGCCATTTGGATGTAAATGCGGCCTCCAGAGGAATACGAGCATGTTTTTCAAGAAGCTCTCTTTCGTGCGGAGACACGCCGCGCCCCAAATGAACGACGACATGAACGCCTCCATCTTCACGCGTACTGATCACACTGTTCAGCTAGGTCAGAAGGCCTTTAACATGTCTCAACCAACCTTGGGGATGCACATAAGTCCTTCCGTGATAATAAGTAGCGAGGACCGTTCGGATATATCTCACACAAATTCCGGCTCCCCTACATCTTCCTCGCAGATACACCAAAGACGCATTGACTTCACGTCCAAAACTTACCTAAACGGTGTATATCCTACGACAACTGCAGTATCAGAGGCGCACACAAATTCCCATTGGCCTTTGTCAAGTGGCCTTCCGTCAATACCTGAGCCACCGGCCAAGGCGGTGAGCGGTCTACCAATGGCCAGAGACCAACTGGTCTCCAGTACATTGACTTTGGATAACGTCGCTGCACAAGGAGCTACACATAATTCAAATCCGTACCTGCAACAATCCCACTCAGTTCAGAGTGTCCCGGCCACCGTGAGTGACAGTGCCTCAACGGTAAGTTTTTCATGCTCTCTTGGGCCTGTTTTTTTAAACAGTGATCAAGGTTTTCCAAGATGCCCCTTGCTGCATGAACGGGGATTGCGAACATTGCAAAGAGACGACGAAGGCCGGATCAGATGCACAAGTTACCACCGGTTCAAGTGCCGAACTTTTGTCTGCTTTAACTGAGCGTAGAGGACAGATACCACCCGTATCACAACCGTTAGAAACTCGACAGACCCAGTCCCTTCCATCTCGCCGATTACAAGCTCCCTCCCTTGCTCCATCTACGTCCCAGTCATCCTCAATAGACTCTCCTGAAAGCATGGTTGCCTCACCAGCAATGACTGGAGAGTCTACACCACGCGCATTACACCCACGTCTGGCATCCCTTCCTCCTCCCATGATGACACGCTTTACTACACAAGGCAGCGCTCGTTTTACACCGTCTATTGTCTCACGACCACCTCCTATGCCTCTCCTCAATCTCCCAACATTGCCCCTTCCCACTCCTCCTCCGCAATCCTCTAGTACAGCGCAATCGAGTCATACGCGACTGAGAAGCATGCCCGCATTGCCGCACTGCGGGCCAGGTGAGATGGATGACCCAGCCGCTGACCATGAGAATGCAGGACTCGACGAAATGGAAGACCTAGACGAGGAAGACGAGGACAGCGAGATTATAAACGACGATGCAAGCGAGGACGAGCCGAGCCCGACTAGTCTGGAGATAGAAGTCCCCGTGGATATGACACCCCGTTTACGGGCTCCTTTGCCGCCGTCGATTTCGCGATCTCGGCGAGGGTCCCAACAGTTACCGACAATCATTGCTACTTCGCCATTCGCACTCGACTTCGAAGCAGAGTTAAGCTCTGTTCGACATGCAGCCCCTGGTTCACCTACGATTGGTAATCGCGGGACAGTTTATTTTACACCTGTTGAACCAACGGCAGGTCCTTCCAACTTTCACACACAGACGCCTAGATTGCCTACGATTGAAAGGACGCCGGCGTCCCCGATGGACTACTTCAATGTGAAGACACACGAGTGGCAGCCACATCCTGCTGAACAAGGAAGGTCCGGCGCGCAGAAGGACCCGAGTCGTACTCCGCGCCCAATCGACTACAATGACTTTGTGGCACCACGGACAGTCCCTATGCCGAATTCCTCGCCCCGTCCTATGCTCACACATCACGGGTCCAAGAGTATGAGCGACTTGCTTGCCATGGGCGGATGGAAGGACAAGGACAAGGAGACTGGTGAGGCGACGACTCGTGTGGCGAATGCACCGGATTATAAATTGGCTACCACAAGGGACACACCGGAGGATAACGCGGGGTCATCTACAGTTCTCGCTGCGAGTCGTGAGCCGGCATCGACGATTCGTCGGCGACGGTCACTACCGATGTTCACGAACGCGACGGACCCACCGCCGTACCCGGACTTTAGTCCGTTAAAGAAGTCTCTGATCATCGTCCCTCGTGAAGAAGAAGGTAAAGAGAAGCTCCCGCCGTACACGAACCAAATTTATCTAGCTGCTATCATGCCGAGGAAATTGGAGTTTGACGCACCAGGGATGCAGTCTAGGGATCGGAAGTGGAAGAGAGCGTTGTGTGTATTGGAAGGCACGGCGTTCAAGGTGTACAAGGTGCATGCGAGTGTGGTAGGGGATTGGTGGGAACGGGCGGTTGGAGTAGGGGATAAGACCAGTGTTGATCCGGGGTCTTTGGGTACTGCTGGGGCTATTAGAGTCAGTGCTATCCGGGAGTCTGAGAGACATGCGGCGGAGAGTACTGGTGAGGCGGGGGAGAGGACGCCGAAGATTGATCTCACCAGGCCAGTGCCGGAAGAAAGCAATAGTGGAGACTCATCGGCTAATGCCTCTGCAATACCGCATTCACGGTCGAAATTATCTTTGGCTGCGAGCCTGCTTCATCCCAAGCGACATCGAGACAGATCTGTTGACCGACTTGGTGGTAGCACCCAGCCCTCGAGGTCACGTTTAAGCATCGATATCCCACATGAAGAGAACAGTCGATCGGGTTTTTCCACTCCTGCAGCACGGCGGTCGATGGATTCTGGCAGACCATCAAGTCGTATGACCTCCTCGTCCGAGCTAAGTAGCTCAAGATCAATAAACGGTAATATTAGAAATTCCTCAAGTCTCGCACCAACGTCAACTTCCAGTAACTCCTCTCCCTCCTCCCCGTTGCCTCCAGCTACCTCCCACTTCAGTCATCTTTCACAGCATACTATTGTTCTGGACCAACAACCAGATCCAAAGGATTTGGTGCGGCAATACTCGATGCAGAATGCTGAGAGTGGTCTTGCAAGCGACTATCTGAAGAGGAAGAACGTTATACGAGTCAGGATGGAGGGAGAGCAGTTCTTGTTACAGGCTCGGGACGTTCCTGCCGTGATCGACTGGATAGAGGTGAGTTCTTTTATGTCGTACTCTCGATGACGAATGAGGTGATTGATTGCTGGGGAAATTCTATTTCTTATCTGCAATAGGGCATCCAGGCAGCGACTAATATCGCTTTGGACTTGGACGAAAGGCCTATGCCCAAAGGTCCGATATTCCCTCGGTGGGTTAATTTAATGTTGGTTTCCTCAGGTGATGACTGATTCGGTTTTCTTCGGCAATACCAGGCGGAGAAGGAGGAGGCCTCGTCGTCCTGCGGAAAATGCGAATCAAGGCGGTGCCAGTAATACGAACGAAGCTTCTTCAACCCCACCCGCGCGACCGTCATGATATTGCGAAATTGTTTTATCATTCGACTCCGTCACTCGCATGACGTACCCGCCACTTCTCTCAAGACTCACATACCATTCGCTGCCTTATGAGACTCACGACCCCAGTTTTTCACGACGTTCACGTATCGATTCACGTACCACGCATCATTCAAGATTCCATTCTGTTGTATCTGAATGCACTCCCTCACGCGGACTACTTCTCGTTCTCAGTGCTCCACACCATCCATTCTAGTACCTCAGTCCCACCTTCATCCTATCTTCATGCATCGCATCTTTTCCCATACAGGGCCCTGTTGTGTTATAATTGCCCTTTTTGTTTTCTCGTTATCTGTTGCATTGGATGAATACATTTATACATTGCTATTCCTATAGTACTCCCTTACCAAGCTCAGCCTCGCCAGTGGTGCTCCTCGTAAGTTTGCCGGAGCACGGCTATATTGGAAGGTGGAAGTAGACATCAACAATCGATGGCCAAGTACTTAATTATGTTTCTGTTTACTGGCAGAATTTTACGGCGTGACTTTTGTTTTTCAACCGCCGTCGGCTTTTCAGGTGAACTTACAAGCGAGTCCGACGAGTCACGGTGTTGTGTGCATTCGGTTGACGCATACGCATGGTCTAGCCTGTGCACAGACCTGACCCTGTGAAGAAGAACACCGGTATCCAAGTCTAATTGTTCTCTGTCTATACCGCGAAGTTTAACTTTGCCTGCGAGGGTTTACAAGGCAGAGTTGTGCGGTGGGTCTGGGCTCTTAGTAGTAGGAACGGGCGGGGAGGTATCCCTTATATAGTAAGTGTGTGACTCGCTGTCACATCCCGCCGAAGCGTGTTTAAATATTTCGCTCTGGTAAAAGGTGACTTCGTCCGCCGAGCCTTGTTATTTCGGTAAAAAAAATGGTATAAAAAGCATTGCTATTCCTCACCGGATACTATATATATATTCGCTCGACCCTTGGACCATCGTCCCTCCACGAAGCGGTGTGTGACAGTCACACTTGAGACTCCGCCGCGCAGCGTATCGCACGGTCACCCGCGTGTGCGGCTCGGCCTCATCGAACGCTCGTTATCACTGCAGCTTTACTGCTTACTCTCTTCCTCAACCTTGCACTTTTCCTCTACCACAGGCGTTGGCAGCCGGCTGACCACCGACGCCCTCTCATTCTCTTCAGGTCGCCCCCACAAAACAGCCAGCGTTCGTACTCTATCCACCCGTCTTCCAAAACACTCCCCCCTCACGACCTCTCTTCGCCCTACCAGCTTCTCCCAAACAAATCGCATCCATTGTTTGTATTATTCTTTTGACGACCGTACGATCACCCAAGTCCACGCAAGCCCTTCACGACACCTAGCGAGGAGACGTAGACATGGCGGATACTGCAACGGAGATCGATCTTGACTCGGTCATCGACCGTCTTCTTGAAGGTGAGCTGTCCTCCAGCCTTGCCTCCGACGGTCCCGCTGGCATCTTCTGACCTCGTCACAGTGCGCGGAAATCGTCCAGGCAAGCCAGTTCAGCTGCAAGAATATGAGATAAAGTACTTGTGCACAAAGGCGAGAGAAATTTTTATCAACCAGCCCATCCTCCTCGAGTTGGAAGCACCCATCAAGATATGTGGTATGTTCCCCGTTTTCGCTCTCATGTGGGGCGATTAAGTTAAGGCATACCGCCGGACATCGTTTTCCGCAGGTGATATACATGGCCAGTATTACGATTTGCTCCGACTGTTCGAATACGGCGGCTTTCCACCAGAGGCCAACTATCTGTTCTTAGGCGACTACGTCGATCGTGGCAAGCAATCCCTCGAAACAATATGTCTCCTCCTCGCTTACAAAATCAAGTATCCGGAGAACTTCTTCGTGTTGAGGGGAAATCACGAGTGCGCGAGTATCAATCGAATCTATGGTTTTTATGATGAATGTACGTCGCTCCTTGCTCTTGCTATGTGTGCTTAGAGGCATACCTATCGCCGTCATTCTCTCTTTGCTGTTTTTAGGCAAACGTCGATACAACATCAAACTATGGAAAACGTTCACGGATTGCTTCAACTGTCTACCTATCGCTGCCATCATTGATGAAAAAATCTTCACAATGCATGGCGGTCTATCCCCTGACTTGCAGTCCATGGAGCAAATACGAAGGGTTATGCGGCCAACCGACGTGCCCGACACTGGTGCGTTTATTTTTGTCATCTTCGGAAGATTCGCGCCCGTATTCCGCTCGTGGAAGTTTGAGATTGACACTTTATGTCTGCAGGACTTTTGTGCGATTTGTTATGGTCAGACCCTGACAAGGACATCACTGGTTGGTCGGAGAATGACAGAGGAGTGTCGTTCACGTTTGGTCCGGATGTCGTCTCAAGATTTTTGCAGAAGCACGATATGGACTTGATTTGCCGAGCACATCAGGTGCGTGTGCATTCTTTCATCTCTCATTGCGCATATGGTGGCGACAACTTCATACCAGCCAGTGGCACCCATCTGAGTTGCCGGTGGCTGAGCCATCCACCATATGATACTATCTGGCAGTTTTCTTCCCATTTTTGCTTACAATCGGTTGACCTGATTTGATGTAGGTCGTCGAAGACGGATACGAATTCTTTGCCAAACGACACTTGGTAACCTTATTCTCGGCGCCTAATTATTGTGGAGAATTCGACAATGCCGGAGCGATGATGAGTGTGGACGAGACCCTGCTCTGCTCTTTCCAAGTGCGTCGCCTGCAAATTTTTATGTCTGCAACAATCTGATTATTTTCTGGCCTTTCCAGATATTAAAGCCTGCTGAGAAAAAGGCAAAATATCCGTACGGAGGTATGCAGACAGGTCGGCCGGTCACCCCGCCGCGTAAGCAGAAGAAGAAGGACGCAAATAAGATGGGCTAAGTGATGTTGTACGATGTCAGTACTTTCCGCCTGTCTTGTCAGCCTCGTTCCTTCTTCTGCTATCTATTATACTATACGCACGTTTTCCTGTGCCTTCTCCCCCTTTTCATAGTCTTCATCGCTCATGGGCACGGTTGGTTAGGCTTATGGGTTGGGTCATGCCAGTGGAATGGGAAGCAACGTAGATGAGGCTGCACTTGGCCGTACGCGAGAAAAGAGGCAAATGCCAGATGGTCCGGGATGATGAGATCAAAGTTGGGCGACGCTCGAAAATGGAGCGAAAAGCGGACATTTGTTATTTCTGCACGGAACTGGCTGATGTCGTACAGCGCACACTCCCTCCAATTCGCTACTTTCCTTCAGCATATTGGACTTTTTCTATTCCCTCCTTCATTGGCGCTTTTAGGTTCTAATCATTACTTCTGACCAGCCATCCCTCCAACTGCATAAGCACCTATTCCCTCGCATTCGTTGCGTTACATCCCCGCACAGTCGTCGTCCCTGTTATTCATAATTCCCACGCATTACAGCCTGCCCTTCCCGTTTTTGTTATTATATTCTTTCGTCTCCTTTCCTTTCCCCCGTGTCTTTGATCTTGGCTGATCATACGATCTTCTCTCGTCGTTGTACAGAATCCGTCCTGCTTTTTTATTGTGAGAATATAAAGTACTTTAATGCAATTGGACATATTCCTCCCATGGCTTCAAGACGGGGGATGGTGACGGCTGCACACAAAGAGCTGCTTGCACCAAGTGAGTACACTTTTGAGCTCGACTTGCTAATTGTGGGTCACAAAGCGTTCGACGTCACGTATTCCGACGCCTGGCTCTGGATCAACTTCTTTGGACAGGCTGCCAGCGAAACTATTGGCGTACGCCTAGACATTCGACGCTATACTAGTTCATCGAGGTTTGTCATCCACAAAAAAGGAACTTGAAGCAGGTCGTTAGGTTCCAGAGTCCGAGTATTCTGGTTGAATGCATCAGATTGAATAATGCCGTGTCGAGAGATGTATTGAAGCAATACGTTACACCTACAAGCTGAACCCAGTAAGTAATTTATGCTCACCCATTTGAATATGGTACTCACAGCCTATGACCCCAACTAGGCCTTGGCTGCCAGTGGCGTATCTCCCATATCACGGTATGGGTATCATAACGTGTCTTCTGTTCTGGGTTGCACACGTCTGTCTTCTCGCTAAACAGTGGAGCTTCTGTCAAGTCATCGTGTTTCAAGCGCTGCATTGAAGATACTTAACCCATGACTTTCCACATGCCTCTCCTCCTCCACCTCTGATAACTGAGCCCGGCCTTCCTCTGCCATTTCTTCGATCACCATGGCGACCTCCATCGTCAACAATGTCAACAAGCTCGTCAACGCAATTATGGCAGACACACGGCTCCTTACCTCGACAATCTTTCTTTTACCTGCTGGGATGTACCTTGCATACTCAGCGTTCCGCCATCGATTGGCGGCACCAGGACCCCCTCGCCTCCCACTCCTAGGGAATCTTTTCCAGATTCCGTCTCAACTCCAGTTCATAAGATATACAGAATGGGCACAAAGATATGGTACAAAACACTCTTCAAGTGGGCTTACATCTTGACTCACTTTTAGCAGGTCCAATCTTCTCCCTGGATGTCCTCGGTCAGCATATTGTGGTGCTGAATACCTGTGAGGCCGCAGGAGATTTATTCGGTATGGAGTTTCGATGGCTGCCCCGCCAGTGCTATTCCAGGCAAACTCAGTATCAACTAGATCGAGGTTCAAACATTTACAATGATCGTCCCCGCCTCGTTATGGCGAACGAAATTCTGGGTGGTGGTGTACTTCTGAGCGTTATGAAGAGCAATCATTCGTATGTGGCCGGGAGAAATTTCTTATTTGAACCCGTTGGACTGACACAAAGTTTATAGATGGCGTAGAATCCGGGCTTCTCACGAGAGCTTCAACCCTCGAGCAGTTGAACGATATCAATCCATACAATCGGAAGCTGTCATTCTGGCGATGTTGCAATCTACAAGTGTACGATGTCCTTATAAGTTGTCCTAATCAAGAACTGCAGTGCTGACTACTGTTGACGAAAGGATTGCCGCATCTTCCATAACTACTGCGGTCTACGGGTGGCCACCCTTGGAAACTGAATCACATATGGTTCAATACATACAAGACTTCGTCAATGTTGTTTCCAAGACTACGGTTCCTGGAGCTTATCTTGTGGATACCTTGCCAATAATGAAGTACATCCCGGCCTCAATCGCCCGATGGAAGCGTGAGGGATTGAAATGGTGCGATGAACAAACAAGATTATTTGAGAGATTCAACGAAGGGGTTGTGGAGAAAGCAGTAAGTCTTACACATATTAGTCAAAATATGTTAAATTTCAATTCTTGGCCTGTTGCTCACACAGAGCAAGGGAGGGTCAGAAGTAAACTTCATCGCTGATCTCATGGCGTCGAAAGTTCGGCACTGTCTCTCGAAGATGGAGTTCGCATGGCTCCCAGGTGCATTGATGTAAGTAACTGCGAGCAGAAATCGGAAATTATTCACTACTGTTATATGACTTTACAGTCTGGCCGGGACGGATACGGTGAGCCTGTTGTGATTAGAGTATTCTCGTACTCGATTCTGATTCTACGCTTAGACCGCTGTGTCGCTTATTAATTGTACCCTCGCCTTGCTTCACTACCCGAATGTGCTACGTAAAGCACACGAAGAGCTTGACGAAGTCATAGGGCGGGATCGGGCTCCTGGCTTTGGGGACAAGGACAACCTCCCGTACATCCAAGCCATCAGTCGTGAGACTTTGCGATGGTGTCCTCCGGTCCCTCTAGGTATGTAGTTCATACCGGTCAAGTACATGTGTTGAAAGTCACATCATCCCAGGTATCCCACATGTGGCGTCCGAGGTGAGTATCCCACAGCTTGCCACGGTAAAAGTGAATATATCTTTCCCGTATAGAGCAGCTGGTACAAAGGGTACTTTATTCCAAAGGGCAAGTGCTCACCAAGCAGCGCGGTGTTTGTACTAAGTCTGACTATATATATAGGCAGTGCACCACTGTTGTCCCAAATATCTGGTATTATCTTTTTTGTCGTAAGGTTGATAGTGCTGCTACATCTATTCTTTCACACATAGGGCTATGAACAGGTATGACGTCAATTCCTCTGTAGAGGAATATAAAGACTAACTTTATATTCAAACCGCTCAGGGATTCTTCTATCTAGATATCCTGACTTTGACGACTTCCGACCCGAGCGGTACCTCGATTCGGCCAAAGATAAATTGCCGCTGCCACTGCCCCCTCGATTCGTCAGGCAAGACATTGACAGCACCTCCTGACACACATCAAATGGGTCACACCAGCTTCGGGTTCGGGAAACGGTGTGTTTATCTCCTAAATAATAATTTGTCTCTTAAATTGACAGAGGTGTAGGATCTGCCCAGGCATGTATTTTGCAGACCAGGAACTATTCACTGGAATCGCGATAATGCTATGGACGTTCAACATTCGACCACATGTGGATGAAGAGGGGAATGAGGTGCTCCCTGACAGCGACGGATGGGAGGACGCTACGATCGTGGTGTAAGTGCTGTGACCTTTGTAAAGTTGTCATGACTCAGTGTCTCCTTATTAGTCGCCCAGCGCCCTTCAAGTGCGACTTTTCCCCACGTTTTCCGAGGTTCAACAAATTCTCGACTCGGCCATCGTAGCTACCGACGCCTGACTAAAAGCGGAGAGATCGCACTCCTAGTTGCAGGAGGATAATATCCCCGGTATGGACCAACATCGAGAACACAGTCTCCTTTTAGATCAAGTTGCATGTCACTGCCTCTGTTGTTGCATGTTTGTAGCAAAGGCTAAGTCGTCTCTACAACTATATTTTCTTTCCTTAATAAAATAGCCGGGTCCGACCCCTGCACTATAACCGCGTCGAGGTCTCATTCCAAGGGTATTCAAGAGCTACAGTGCGAGTATTATGATACATCTGCCTACTTTCATGCATCAAATCGGATACCATGTCGAGAGATGCATTGAAGCAATACGTTACACCTACAAACTGAGCCCAGTAAGTAATCTATGCCCACCCATCTGAATATGGTACTCACAACCCATGTCCCCAACTAGGCTTGGCTGCTAGTGGCGTATTTCCCATATCACGTTATAGGTATCATGGGGTGTCTGTTCTGGGGTACACACGCCTGTCTTCTCGCTAAACAGCGGAGCTTCTGTCAAGTCGTCGTATTTCAAGTGCTGCAATGAAGATACTTAACCCATGACTTTCCACATGCCTCTCCTCCTCAACCTCTGATAACTGAGTCTGGCCTTCCTCTGCCATTTCTACGATCACCATGACGGTATCCATCGTCGACAATGTCAACAAGCTCGTCGATGTTGTTATGGCAGACACACGGCTCCTTACCTCGACAATCTTTCTTTTACCTGCTGGGATGTACCTTGCATACTCAGCGTTCCGCCGTCGATTGGCGGCGCCGGGACCTCCTCGCCTCCCACTCCTAGGGAATCTTTTCCAGATTCCGTCTCAACTCCAGTTCATAAGATATACAGAATGGGCACAAAGATATGGTACAAAACACTCTTCAAGCGGGCTTACATCTCGACTCACTTTTAGCAGGTCCAATCTTCTCCCTGGATGTCCTCGGTCAACATATTGTGGTGCTGAATACCTATGAGGCCGCAGGAGATTTATTCGGTATGGAGTTTCGATGGCTGCCCCGCCAGTGTTATTCTAGGTAAACTAAGTATCGACTAGATCGAGGTTCAAACATTTACAATGATCGCCCCCGCCTCGTTATGGCGAACGAAATTCTGGGTGGTGGTGTACTTCTGAGCATCATGAAGAGCAATCATTCGTATGTTGCCAGGAGTAATTCTTATTCGAGTCGTTGAGCTAACAGAAGGTATATAGATGGCGTAGAATGCGCCGGGCTATTCACGAAAGTTTCAACCCTCGAGCAGTCGAACGGTATCAATCCATACAATCGGAAGCGGTCATTCTGGCGATGTTGCGTACCATCGCAAATTCAAACGCCTGGGAGAAAAATCTACAAGTGTATGTTGTGATGATGAGTGGCGCATGCGAGGCTGACCAACGTTTTCTTAAAGAATCGCTGCATCTTCCGTGTTTACGACAATCTACGGGCTACCACCCTTAGAAACTGAATCTCACTTGGTTCGGTATATACAAGAATTCGTCGCTCGTGTTTGCGAGACATCCGTACCTGGAGCCTATCTTGTGGATCTCTTCCCGATGATGAAACACATTTCGGCTTCAATCGCGCGTTGGAAACGTGAGGGGTTGGAATGGCACAAAGAACAAACTAAAATATTCGAGGGATACAGCAATAGTGTCGCGGAGAAAGTAGTGAGTTTGATTCGTGTCACTCAGAAAGTCTCTTCGGACTGCTGAGCATACTTCTTACACAGGCCAAGGGAGAGTCGCAATTCAACTTCGTTTCTGATATAATGGCATCGAAAGATCGAAATCGTCTGACGAAGGAAGAGTTAACATGGCTCCCGGGGGTCCTAATGTGAGTATTCCTCCTTTGAGGAGCAGAGGTTGACTAACCATTGACACGTAAATACGCGGATTTCAAGCTTGGGCGGCACCGATACAGTGAGGCTGATTGACTACTCTCATAACTACAAAGTCTGAATACGAGTTCTCTTAGACCGCCGTGATGCTCGTCAACTGTGTTCTTGCATTACTCCACTACCCGAACGTGCTGCGCAAAGCACAGGAAGAACTTGATGAGGTTATAGGGCGAGAGCGGGCTCCCATCTTCGGGGACAAAGATAACCTCCCATATATCCAAGCTGTCGTCCGTGAAATTATGCGATGGCGTCCTCCGGTCCCTTTAGGTACGTAGTGCGTTCTACTAAGTAGGTGGAATTCAATTCTTTCTAGGTGTACCGCATATGGCGACCGAGGTGAGTGTTCTACGGCTTGTCGCAAAAAAGTGAATATACCTCGGCGTGTAGGACAGCTGGTACAAAGGATATTTCATACCTAAAGGCAAGTACTCTCCTTTAGCGTGATGGTTATTCGTGAAATTGTGACCAACTATATACATACAGGTGCCCTTGTCATCGGAAATATTTGGTGCCTTCTTTTCTACCTTGATACATGAGTGGCGTTATTCATACCACCCACTTTTCTCCTCATAGGGCTATGAATAGGCACGGTATCGGGTTCTCTACAGAGGAATCCAAAGACTGATTCGTTGATCACATTGCTCAGGGATCGGTCTCTTTATCCTGACTTCGAAGACTTCCGACCCGAACGGCACCTCGATGCGTCAGGCAAAGTGTTGGTAGCACCTCCTGATACACATCAAATGGGCCATACCAGCTTCGGGTTCGGGAAACGGTACGTACATCTCTTTAATCCCATTCCAATTTTAAAACCGATAGAGGTGCAGGATCTGCCCAGGCATGTATTTTGCAGACCAAGAGCTTTTCATTGGAATCGCAATGATGTTATGGACGTTCGACATTCGACCGCTTGTGGATGAGAAAGGAAATGAGGTGCTCCCTGACAGAGATGCATGGGTGGACGCTACGATGGTGGTGTAAGTGCTGCCACGTACTTTTTGTCGTTGTGGCCACTCAATGATTTCTCCCGGTCATGCCAGCCGCTCGGTGTCGTTCGAGTGCAACTTTTCCCCGCGCTTCCCTAAGGTACAAGAAATCCTTGAGGCCATTGTACCTACCGACGCATGACCAGTCATGGGGAGAGTAAGCTTCGGCTGGCATGTGGATAAGGTTGAAGTTTGTGTGAGTGGGTCGTGGTAGAATTACCATAATAAAACGATTAATAGCGGGATCTCCAGCTGAGTCCTAACGTTCAAGTTGTTCATTCATTACAGCGCGTAGAATGAAGCTCAATGTATCCTATGTTACACAAATTCTCTGACTCATGTCAAAGGTTACAATTTTCCTCAATGCACTAGTATCCCATCGACCGAGTTTTGAGTCAACGCCATCATGAACGCTCAGCGCTCATGCATGTACACGAGTCGGTCGTTTATGATAGAGACCCAGATAGGCCCACACGACAGAACAAAAACGTCCTACTAGTGGGGCGAAGCTGCAACTTTTGGCGGGCTCATATCCACCTTAGAGGACCTGTACACCTATTGTATGAGAACAATCATCTAGAGCTAGCGTTGTCTTCCATTCGGACTTGGTCGCTCGACGAGTACTTGTGCCAGTACTAGTCTAATTGGAGCCGTTTGTGGCCGGAAGCGTTACTAGTGGAAGGGGGCACTACCGTTGGTGCACTGTCCATGGGACCCTAGCCTGGCTATGGTAACTGGTACCATTGTTGTCACTTTCGGTGGCCATGTTGACCCAATTGAAGGCCAACGCCACAAGTAATGGCGATAACTATAAAAATACAACCGTTATGTACGTTTGCCGTATTTGATACACCAACGATTACACTCCACCTTACTCGTACCAACGACTTCTGATTCTTCTAGCAAGATGGCACGCACAGACAAGCTCGCCAGTACCTCTATTGCTGTAGATATAGACGAACCAAAGACTGGGGATGTCGTCGTCCTACAAATCGATCCCGTGGAGAGCGTGGCGCACTTGCAAGATGAGAAAGCGACGAAACGCATGCTTGGTATACAGCCAAAGAAATATATAGGAATCGTCGACAAAGTCAGTCTCACTTCCTCCACAGGTAGAGTGTGAAAGTCACTGACAACACGAAAGGTCCGATCAACCACGCCAGGACAAAGCTGGCACAAGTGCGACGTGCGCATCTTTCCACATCCTCACTGGGTGACAGAGGAAGACGAAAACATCGACACTTGTTACAGGGTCACAGTTCGCCTACGCCCAATGCCCACCAGCCCCACGTCAAAGTCGGGTGTGATCGATTCGGTGCCGCCGGGCTTTGATAGAGAGGTTGAAGAGCCCGAGGTTGAGATTACTCGAGAGGATATCGAGGCCATGCAATGTCCGCTGAGTCCTCTAGAGTGGCGTCGCCTGGAAGAGGCAGTGGACAAGGTCAATGAGGCCAATGATCCTGATTTACGTGCTCCTCTGGTGCTGTATGCGCCTGTTAACGCGCCCTGGGCAGCTCATGTTGATCTAGAGTCTGGTATGGGTTTCCCGGAAGACTACCTGGGAGAATCGGACAGAGTTGTGAGGTGCGTCTCTTGACTAGGCTCGACTACTACTAACAAGTCACCGCTCACCCGTGATTATCGATATTGCTTTTTCGTCTGTTTCAGAGAACTAGATTTAGCTATCAACAGGCAGACCCTGGAGTCCCTGATCGTATTGGGCCCGAGACGTCTGTGCGTTGAGATGGCACAAGCGAGGAAGACACACGAAGATCAGTCTCTCGGCGAGGCAAGTGAGGCAACAGAAGAAGTTGCCGACGACGACGACTGGGAAAAGTTGGAAGGTGCGCTGGACGAGTGGGTGGAGGATGCGCCCAGGAGAGAGCGTCCTCCGCCCAAGGCCATCGTGCGCAACGGGAGGACTCTGGTTGGGAGACGAACAGTGAGACAACCCACAGGCGAATTTTGGATGAGCGAAGGTGCGCGGTTGGTGCTTACATATCCTGTATAACTAGATTTCTGGCTGTAATTGCAGACATTGTTTCATCTGACAGCAGAGAACGTCAGTCTGTTCATGCAGTGTGCCATTCTACGCCAAATGAGCAGTAAGAAACGGTTGAGTGACCGTAAGAGAAACATCATAAGCATCATTGTTCCAAGCAGTCATAATGAGTCGGGTTGATCGCCGACTTTAGCGTGTCCTCTGTTATTCTTGAATGCAAGTAACTTCCACGATGACAGAAACATTACACCCACAGGCAAAGAAAATGTCGTCCCACACCGCAAGTGCAGCTTGGCGTCCGAATTCGCTTGAACTTATGCATCCTGTGCACCAGGACGAGACAGATGAAATAGCCCAGACGTCGCCGTCGGCTTGGCCAATGGAGAGAAGAATTCATCTGACGCTCCTGTGGCCCTGTACAGGTGCCGTAAGATGCGCACTATGATGGTGAAGGACGTATCATACTATCAATGAAGGAGTCTCAGCTGTGGCGCCCGCAATCATCGCGGAGGACTTGGAGTCGAGGCAAAGGCACCATCAACCGCTTCAGAAGAGAAATGGCATCTAAAAATGTGTAAGTATATTCTGCCAGCGGGCGGTGTGTATTCTCTTGGACGCCGACGTCGGTGGTTGCGCAGGTTACACCAGAGTGCGCTAATGACAGCCTGCAAAAGGTCTTCAAACCGCCAAGACAGGAGACTACCGTCGACTACCAACCGGTGAATATGTAACTCCTGTTGTTGCCGCGCTGACCGCCACCGCGATGGAAGATGTTGTATCTGCATCGAAGAGACCGCGGAATGATTCAAGCACGCTGTACACGCGCCGTGTGTGCACTAGAGAAAAATGAACCTGCAGGCCTAGCGTCGCCCTGGCACTGATACGTACACGCTGCAGACGGTGGTTTAGTATTTGCCACGAAAAGACGACATATAAAAAAAGACATACTACTTACAGTAACTAACAGTTAAATACTTAACAGTTAAATACTACAGTACTACAATGACTGAAGCCGACAACACCGGCGGACTCTGCCGAGGGCCACAAAAGGAAGCCGAACTGGAAGCCGAAACGGATTGGCGGCTTGAGATGGAATCGGGGCTAGACTCTCGATCAGGCAGGTCAGATAGACGCTCTACACCACGGCCCACGCACGGCCGGAATAATCATAATGACGACAAATCCTTGCTCTCTCTGCTCGGCTGGCTCAGGTCCTTTCTCCTCTTCCCCCACCCTCCATGTCCTCCTCCTCTCGTCGCAGGTCCTCTCCAGGCGAAAAGCCAAACAGGCCTGTCTCCTCCGTCTTCAAACCAAAATTTCCTTTCGACCCGTTCGTCGCAGCCGACGTGCGCGAGCCCTGGTTCATACGCGCCGACTCCCTCCCGTCTCCCCACGCTCATCCCAGACGCGACGTTCTACTGGTACTCGGATGTATGCGTCTCACCTTCTCTTGCAACGCTGTACTCACCGGTCGCGCCGTTTTCAGCCCCTTCGACAAAGGACTTGGATGCCCTCTTGTCATCGAAACACTTGGCAAATTCCCTCCTGGTGATTGTTACCCATCAGCCTCCCGAAATCCCCCATACAGCCTTACCTACCGTCCGCATACTCAAGCTCAATAACTCGCTCGAGCTTGAGCATGCTGGCGCAGTGCGCTTCGTGAATATTCTCGAGTGGGCAGAACGCGTTGCGCGTCTCTGGAGAAAGTACGGAGGTTATGGTGCCGCAGAGCTTACGGAAGATAGTGATGGTCGAGAACATTTACCTCCACCAAAGTTCTGGAGATTCAGAGGTTCCCAGAGCGTACCACCGTCGCCGAGGTCATCGGCAAGTAACCTCTCGACATCGAGAGGCTCGGTTTCCAGCGGTTTCCTCGCACCCGATGGAGATCAACGGCCACAAAGCAGACCACACTCTTTCTCGTCAAGAATCCTCAACAGAGCCCGTCAGGTCTCTCTGCCTGCGGTTGACCCGTCACAGAGGCCGTTTGACGCGCTCATCAATTTTCTACCGAAGGACGTTCCAGACAAGGCGCTATTGAAACAAGCTATTCTGGTCACAACAATCAGCAGACCATTTCTTATTGCTACCTCCTTCGGCGCGGCTCGCCCTGTGCGGAAGCCAAGACTGAATTCACGTAGTTCCACCTCTCTCTACCTTCCTCCTACGCCTCCCTATCACAGTGGCGAGTCTCTACCTTCGTTGATGCTCACACCTACGCGCTCGCACCTCATTCATGTCCTTCCGGTGGAGACACGATCGTTCAATTCGTTTGCGCGATCGAAGCTGGTGCAAAGCCTCGAATCCTTCCTTCTTTCCTTCGCATATCCTACAAAGTATGACATGAAGGGCACATCTGACGATTACGAACGCCCGCGGCCGTACATCATGACCTCAACCGGACTTGGAGAGAATGTTGACGCAGGCTCAGTCGCTTCCTCTCCTTCTTCACCATACGACTCGTGGGGTTCTGACTGCACTTTGGTGGAGTTGGTTCTGTGTGGTTGTCTCGATGGAGATGATCCTTCCCCCGCCCTACGTGACCTCAAGGGCAAGGCGCCTGCGGACCTGAAGATGCTTGCGCACGCAATACCGCGTGCCCTCTTGTCATGCGCGTCAGATGTCGTTGTATTACCAGAAGACGCACCTATGCATCCTGCCGTTACCCTAAGTCAATCAGACCCAGGCTACTACAGCGGGGGTACCTCGCCGGCCTTCCCGTCAAGTTTAAGCAGCCCTGCACATCTGCAGTTCGCGCGACATAGCAGTTCCCCTGTTGTGCTGTCCTCGCACTCTAAGCTAACGTCATCGCCTATCAGCAGTTCTACAAAACCAGCTTGTCCGACCAGCCCGCTGGCCAAGGAAGAGCAGCATATTGACAAGTCGTTACCTACGCCACCCGATTCCGAAGATTCTGGCACGGAGTCCGGGCCGGGAGTTGTGTTCAAGGTATCGTCGAGGCAGCAGACCACTATCATGACCGCGTTAATTGATTCTGGCATGCAGCCCAAGAAGCAGCGGTGGAAGTTTTGGAAACGTCCGGTGAGGGTCACTTCGTAAGAAGGCCTCGTTCACTTGCGCAGTAGTTCTCCTCATGTTTACCTATCATGGTGAGTATACTTAGCGTATTTTTAGAATGTCTCTCTCACACGAACTCTTTAGCTTTAATCTGATGTCTCATATGCATAGCATCAGGTGATCAAAAACGGTGATTGTATAATGTATTTTATGTCGATTGATCATGGACCGCAACGGACCAACTCTCATGGTTTTATCGTTTCGCTCGCACAACTTCTCCATCATTTCATTTTGCATATCTCCATCCTATTCTCTACTCATACGCACAGACCATTCATGTAGTAGGTGCACATTCAATTTACGAGATACAGACATTCCTTTTAATTCTCCATCTTGGAGTCACTCACATTCTTTCGCAACACAAATTTCCTGGTCAAACGCAAGCCGCATCTCCTGTCGCATATAGTATACCTACAACTCCTGTATCTCTCCTCGGATAGAAAATTAATCTACGAACTAGATTCGAATCATCCGTCAAGTACATAATGAAATATTATTAATCTTTGGTCGTTTCCAGTGTTTTACTTTACCGCGCGCACCGAGAAGCGCTAATTTCAAGCGTTATTTTGACGCGCACAAGAAACGAAAGCTTAAAGAGTAAATAACTTGCACCGCTATCATCGTTCCCGACTCTCTTTACGCCAGAAGAAGGTTACGGTCACTTCTTACATTCGCTCGCAACCTCTGAAGTACCAAAAAACAGCCATGGCACTACAGGCTATCAAGAAGTTCCGCACGCGCGAGATATTCAGTATGTCCAAGAACGCGACAACTTCACCCCAGGTCTCGTCAAAGGAGCTCGTCAAAGTAAACAACCCATTTCTCCCGCGACTAAGTCCCGAAACTGGACGATGGGCACCTGCAAAGTATTCGTTGAGGAGACAGGCTGATTTGGTGAAGAAGGCAAGAGAGAGTAACACACTGCATTTGCTACCTGCAGGACCGAAGTTGTCTACGAAGGAGCTCGCAGCTGCGGTCAAAACCGCGCCGGCTGAGGACCCTACGTTGGCGAAGCCGATGTATAAAAAGGGGGAGGTGTGGTTGAGGGGTGTGAAGTGGGAGGGAGAGGTGAAGGAGAAGGAAGCACCAGGTGCGGATGTGGGCAATAGGCTGTATGCTGGCAAGTGGAGGATGTTCAAGGGACACAAGTGGCAGAGGACATTGAAGGCCAGGGAAGAGAAGAGGGCGAAGGCATTGAAGGTTATGGACAGGAGGATCAAGTTGTTCAAGGGGGTGCGTTCGTTTTCTCGCAGTGTTTGGAATGTTTACGATATTGACGAACTGCACTGCTCTTTCTTTCTTTTACAGACGTACCAGCGCAGACGGCCAAATCCGTTGGACAGACCAAAAGCTACCGCAAAACTTGGCAAGCTTCCGTTCTAAAGACGACGTTGAGCGCATTCGTTGGCCGACATTGCTGTTATACTGCTCCTACTTTACATACTACTTCAATATTAGACTCAATTCACCCTCACATCTTGTGTCTATGTCGTGCAGATGGTCGGAGGCGGAATACTCTGTCCATTTTGTTGTGCATTGTTGGCCTTGCTGTATGCTCGCCGTCCTCGGTGCGAACTGGCAGCACGTTCAAGTTGGTAGCAGCCTGGTGGCGGGGCCGACGTTTCCCGCATATAGTAGTGTCGGCTGACGGATCTTTTGCTGACTAAGCAACCAGTGCCACGTCTAGCGCTTAGACGAATGTACAGGCAAGCCACAAAGACACCAGCCGCACGCCAGCTCACCGGTAGATCTTGTTTCTCCTCTTCCTCCATCCTTCGCTCTCTACCACCATCACTCTCCTTCAACATGAGTGGTATCGCTCCCGTAAGTTTTCTTCTTTCAACGTGCATTTGTATCAATGCAATAACTCATGGGCAGGGTGTGTTTGAGGCGCAAGCAAGGGCTACACCCGAAGTGCGGAATGTTGTCAATTTCCTTCGAAGCAGTAGCTCGGGGATGAAGGTCAGGGTGGGGGCATACAATGGTAAACGAACAGATTACTTTAAAGGTGCACATCGCGTTATTGTATCGTTTCATGCGACCCAACTAAATTCATCGACTTTACAGGCAAATCTGCTGTAAAGGCACTTCTATCACCTGCCTACGCTAAGCTCAAGAATGTACCAAAAATCGAGAATGAGGATCAAGCAAAGGCTCTGCTCGGTTCTGTCATTCCCAACGCATTTTACCTACGCGTCGATCGTGGTGGACCGTCCGGGTCGTCCGCCAATTCGCCAAAGGTCCTTACAGTCAACCAGGTGCAGAGCTTTGAAGAGGGAGAGTATTACGCGTGGTTCTATGAAGGCTCACAGTGGCTGACATACGTCGGAGGAGTAGCTATGCTGGCGATTATACTAGCTGGAGTCATGTTCCCCCTCTGGCCGCCCATCATGCGTCTCGGCGTGTGGTACATCAGCATGGGTGTCCTCGCACTCATCGGACTCTTCTTCGTTATTGCCATCGTACGGTTGATTTTCTACATCATCACCGTTATCGTTGCCAGCCCAGGGATTTGGATATTCCCGAAACTGTTTGCCGACGTTGGGTTTGTAAGTATTGGAACATCTGCCACCCATTTCTATTGGCTGATCATTTCACACAGGTCGAGTCGTTTATTCCACTCTGGGAATGGGACGAGCCCAAGAAGAAGAAGGGCAAGAAGAAGGATGGCAAGTCAGTCAAGGGCGAGAAGAAGGTCCTCGTAGAAGGCGCAAACTCAACAGCCGTGGATGCTCGCTCTCTGAGCCCTGACTCTGCCGCTAGCTCAAGACCACAAAGTCGGCAAGCACGAGTGGAGGAGGTTGCTGATGATTCATGACGATCTCTTGCCTGAATCACGATGTGCCCCATTTATTACTTAACCCTGTCGCCCTGCTTCCCCTCTGTATTGTCCGTGGTGCTATGGATGTGTTGATGTTTGCGGGATCTATTATAACATGATACTATATTTATCGTCCTTGAATGCACATTCAATATTCAACGTTCAACTTTGAGTTGTGGTACTTTTTGAATCGGCTTTGTTAATCAGTCGGTCTACTCGCCGTAGAGCCGTCTCCGCTTGTATGACCCCCTCATGCTCCTTCAAATCTAGTGATTGTTTCCGGCTGCGCTGATACAGCTGCTTCGCCCGAGTGAGGTCCTCATCCATCTGGAAAAGAGGGATGAGTATTGCAAAGGTATAGCACGAATGAGACAATAATTCAGCCTACTTCTCGCAAAGCTCCCCAGTTAAATAATGCCGCTGCCATGACCAACTCGCAGTAGTCCACTTCCCCTTGAATTTCTGTTGCAGCGCGCTTTCTTCGTACCTCTATCAGTTCAATGGCCTGCGATACGGCATGCTCTGCTTGTTGACGAGCTTCTGGTGTGGGTGGTCCCTCCAGTAGCGTCTCGGCTACTGTGTTCATCAAGTCAGCACCTGAAGCCCATAGACGTGAACACATATTTTAACAGTATAGGTTCATAATTATCACCTATACACAGATTCTCTGTGGGGGCATCTCGAGGCGATTGACCAAGTATTAAAGGCACCGCGAGGAGCAGTGTCGTTAAAGCAAGTCTAAGAGAGTCAGCAAGCAAGAGAAATCTAAGGCACAGTCTTCACGTACTGATGATCTCCATCTCTAGTATAACAATTCGCCAACGCCCGCAAAGGTTCGACAATCTGAAACTTGCCTACCCACGTAGGAAGAGAAAGTTCCGTCAGGTCCACCGGTTTGTCACCTTCCCCTCTTTTCTCAGGCACCCCAGCGGCGCCGAGTAGCTCTTTACAAGCCGCTTCATACCATGACCGTTCCTCCTTCTGCATATCACGCGACTCAGCTAGCTGCCCAAGCTTATATGCGATAGCACCAGCTCGAGCTTTATCGGAGCCAGTAAGACCTGTAGCACTTTTCAGGCGTTCAAAAGCGGCAACATATGTGTCGTAAGCTCTCTTAAGTTTGTGTTGATCTTCGAGGACAGAAGCCAGAACAATTGCGATGCCCGAAACTTTTAAATGTGGATCAGGAGAGAGTTGCTCCAGTGGGAGCTTTGACGCAGTGTCTAGAGCCCTTACGATATGCTTATAAGTGTATTGTACGATGCAAATATATTGCTACACACCTTGTCAAGTATCTCTCACTGAGTTGAAGGTCCCCCTGGTTCCGTGCTTTAAGTCCAGCTCGAAGGTCCTTTCGCACCTCCTGCGGCCACATTGTAAGGGTATTATAGAAATCATACCTGTAACCAATGTTATTCTAGTACGATAGCAGAGTAAAATTGCACCCTACAGTCCATAAGCTGTTGATGCTACCCCAACAGCGATAAGCACACTGAATATCACAGATATTCTCGCCTGAGAGCCACCGGTGCTTGGAGGTGGGAGAGCTGTGCTTGCTGTTCGGTGTGCGTTCCAGCAAGAATTGATGGGGGGTATGCGAACATGTCTGGGGAGGTTCCTATACGAGCATGGAAACAAGATAGGGGAGCCAACAGCCCGCCTCGCTGCTATTGTCGTCGACAACAACATGAACGTTCAGTAGTATGCACTAGAGTGTCGCGGAAATGTGTTAGGCGCGTCCCAGTTCGTGACGCATATGCTCACTAGCCAATCATTGATTTTCGTGAGCTTTTCAGTTCAATTTACCTCCTACTTGTGTTGTCGGAACACTCTGTTATCCAGGAACAATATTGGATATGTAAATAGTCCCATCCGAATCACCTTCATTATAATGCGATACTACTCTACTTCAAACATATCCGTTAAAGTAAGTGATAATTCATTGAATACGAATGAGTTTGGTGTCCAAGCTCTCGTACAGTTGATCCCTAATTATCCAAGGGCCTGGAACCCATCCTCGCTTTTGGAGAACGAGATACTCAACGACACGCTTGGGCTCATCACTGCCGCCTATGACTTTGCCCCGGCAATTAAATACTTGCAGACTCTGAAGCGGATGTCAGTTATGTTACGATAAGTAGACGGAGACCACGTACCTGATTGGTGTCAAACTTCACCAAGGCTTGTATGACAAGCCGGTGGCCTTGTAACGGGTCTTTTATTCCCATGTGCCCCACAAAGGATCGAATGCTCAAAACTTGTGGAGGGGCATTTTGACCGTGTAACTTCCAGATATGTAGATGATTCTTGTCTCTGGCCTGCACACGTTTCAATATTGTGTCCTTGTAGGAGTCAGACGTGTGTTTTCGTAGAGTCTTAATGTCGCCCCTGCATGATCATACATATATTAGCAAACTTGCGGAAGGTACGAAGATACTTACGCGGCAACAGCTTTGTTCACTACCGTATAAGCCTCTGATGCTTCTCTACCTATTCCATCCATCCAAGGACCTTTTTTAGCCCTAAAAATCTGAGGTGACCATCGTGACTTGACTTGAATTCCGGGAAAGGCGTTCTCTTTAGCTATCAGAAACATGCTTTGAAAGAATAAGTCGGACGACGCGTATATTGCAGGAAAACGAAGCAAACCTTTGCGCATTTCTCATCCAATTTAATTGAGACTGAAAAAATGCTTTACAGTGATCGACAATGGATGCTTGAGAACGTTTTGAATGCCAGCTTGGAATAATTAAGTCTGTAATGCTCATTGGTGCGTTGGCTACAAGTGTATTCTGGTTATCTCTCACCCAGAGTATCAATTGGCTGATTCCAGACATCAATGTTTGTTTTGTGAGCAAGTGCTTGCAGCGCATCTAAAGCCTTGAGGGTTTCTTCATCATTCGTTGGGGGCTTCGTTTGTACCTTGCTGACGGTTCTGTGGTTCACGGCACTGTGCTGGAAATCCCTGGCTAGTGCATACAGCGATGGTCGTACAGTGTCTCGCAGAGTGCTAGCTCGACATCTCGAGCTGGAGGAAAGGACAAGGGAAGCGAACCTCAAGGAGGACATTGATATGGAGGTATGAGCACGAACGGCGCTTGCCGAGTCGGCCGCGTCGAGCGAGCGGAGGACGTTCCGGGACATTCCACGCACGTGGCATCGTCGGCCAGCTGAAATATTGCTGGCGTGTATGGTCGGCAGTCTTTCATCGCTATAAAGTCGACCACCACCTCCTTCTTTTCCTAACATCTCACACACCCCTCACAGACATGGCTGTATGTTCTTGGTTGTCTTATCGTCGCGTAAACCACTCCTTACTGACATTTTCGTGTAGCGTCAATCCCGCTCTTCTCGCCCAGCAGCCCGTCCTGCCCCCGCTCCCGCTCCTCAACAGACGAGGAGTGCACACACTGCCGCAGCACCTTACCCGGCTGGTAATGCTGCCCATGCTCCCCCAGCTCCTCCTCAGGCGCAAGCGCAGTCACAACCTGGCATGCTTGCTCAGATGGCTGCCACCGCAGGCTCTGTCGCCGTCGGTTCTACCATCGGACATGGTCTCTCGAGCATGCTTTTTGGAGGGTCCAGTTCGGCTCCCGCTGAGCCCGCTCCTGTAGCTCAGGCTGCTCCCGTACAGCAGCAGACATACCAGACCCAAGGTATAAGCTGTGAGGCACAGGCGAAGGGTAAGCAACAACTCTAATATTTAATCACCCAATCACTGAAAGTCTTTTACGTGTAGAATTCACAAAGTGTCTCGAGAAGGCCGACCTTCCTTCGTGCACATGGTACCTTGAGCAGTTGAAGGCTGTGAGTACCTTTTACTATCTTTGTAGTGCTTTCAGCTAACTCATATACCGTTAGTGCCAAGCTGCTGCCGCGCCTTACTAGATATTCCGCTCGGAGAATTTTGTGTAGTACTCTCTGCTCAATATATGATTGGGTATTTCTAGATGACAATATCGATGTGCGGGATGAACTACCCTCAGCTATTATATATCTGCCACTCTATGCAGACCATTGCCTTGGGGAGAATTCCATGTTACTGAAGTGTCCGCAGTTGCAATAATGGCTTCAGCGGTTTGTGCATGACATGTATCAACGACAAAAATCGCAAACTGTTCCCTCTACCCTCCACGATAATTCTTTTCAACGATGGAAGACGACCGGTGGCTGTGGAGGACTCTAGACTTGTCCAGTCGAGCGCCTCGAGGTCGTCGAAGAGTACAGGATGTATCTCACGCACCCCACACTCTGAGTCTAATGCCCTTAAATCTTCCAGGTCATCGGCTCTGAGCTTGAGAATAATAGTATCCAGATAGTTAGAGGAGAGCTCTTGGAGGAATGTAGAGATCCAGGGCAAGGATATGTTGCCTGGGACGAACATTTCTCGCAGGTTAAAAGTGAGCGAGCAATGGCGCAGAGCCGGAAGACCGGTCAAAGAAAATCCCGACTCGTGGAAGACAGCTGCGCAGAATATTTAATTCCTAATGCAAAGAATAGTTGTACACCACTAACCTTGTAGGCTGTTGTCGGTATCAACGACTAGGTCGAGCTCGATGAGGGCATGACCAACGGACGAGAGCATAGCTCCAACGATGGGAGCATCGTTCTCGTTTTGGATAACAATCTGAAGACTGGTAACAGAACCGGATATCCACTCGAATAAGCTCATCACTTCTGTAGCATATAACCCGGACAGTAACAACTTCTTCGCTGCAGGCCTGTGTTCGAGGGCCGGTATCCAAGGTGACTTGTCCTGGGTACCGGGATTCTCAGCATCCTTTAGCTGAATGGCGCTCAAACATATCGAATTCAGGCTGGGATATGGGATGGCCATCAGCTTCGCAGCAGTATCCAAGGTCTCGACGTCGCAGTTTAGGAGGGCCAACTCATCCAAGGCGCAGAAGGTTGGGTTCGCCGCAGCAATCTCCGCCACCTCCTCGAGGATGAGCCAATATTCGAGGTGGAGACTCCGTAAGTTAGGAAGCACCTTCAGAACGAGGTCGAATTCATCTGGTTGGCAAATTCGAAGGGTACCCATGCGTCGACGGATTGAACCGCTGGAGTCATAAAAGTCCAAGCGAGATATGAATGATGCAAGGTCTGGTGCATCAACAAGTAAGCCGACAAATTCGAGAAGTCGAGATCGCTCAAGACGAGTGTGGGACCAGCGGTGATAACGTGCAACAGGAAGCCAGCTGCGGCAAGTCAAGCTGCAGGCAGAGAGGGCTCGGCTATCGTCATGAAGAAAGTCGATTACGCGGTCACCAAGTTCTGGAGGAAGTGTGTCTGCCATCTAATAGTCGCAAATAGGAGGTCTGTGAACATGTGTGTTAGTAAAGATTACTTGTTAGTGATCAACCGGTACCTATAGGGCTTTCAACCTGCGACTACCAAAGACTCTCTTACGACGAGTCCTACGACCCAGCCATTCCAAGGTCAGGCCTCAGGACTTAATCTGATTAGATGAAGGTAGCGCCTGATTTAGGGCAGGTCAAATCGCGCCTGGGCGGTTATTTCAATATCTGGGCCTCCGCCGAATTTGATCCCTTTCGACATTTACCTCTCTCGAGTTCACAATTGCATACGAAGTCAACTAGTCAGCGTTCAACCATCAAGCAGTGGGTACGTTTTTGCTACTTTTTATCCAAGTCTTTCCAAACGCCGTCATCGTCTCCTGATTGTGGCGTGTAGTGAGCTCAACAAGTTGACAAAACCCTCCCATACAAGGCCACAAGTCTGTGAGTGACTAGGAGCCCCTTCACGTAACGAAGAGCTGAAAACGATTGAATTCAGCGAGATTGACACACGACTTGGGCCTGTTGACATAGGTTGTGGGAGACCAGGTCGAAATCTCGAGGATTGCATTCAGGCTGGTATTCCAACTCAACACTTTCATGCAGTAGCGGTAGAAGAGAAACTTCCACCTGTCGCAGGCCACCTGCGGGTAACTGTGTGTGGTGCGCTCCCAGAAAGTTGAAAAGAGGTGTGCCCTTTGTTGCCAGCGACAACAACTTCCTCATGGAAAGCAATGACCTCCTGACCAGGATGCTTTTTCCCTCAGCGGACTGTGGCACACAAACCACCAGCTGACCACTATGTTCACAGTGACTGAGAGCAGCCACTCACACCTGTTCTCCAAACCTGTCGAAATCTCCCCTGCGCTACAAATGTGCCGACTCAGTTCCACTTCCATCTTAACTGATTCAGGACTAGCAGCTAGGGCAACACAGTCAATCTGACTTCGGGATCCCTTGAGACGACTTCTTTTGCCTATGTTCCTATCACGACTATGACACCCCTACACAACACGTAGGATGCTCTTCCAATCGTATTGGAGCTGGAGGATTGGGGGTACTGTTACTACTACTCGCGGTGACAGTAGATTTCTTCTGTCTCTTCACCATACTGTGTGCAGTTGCTCACCTGACGGCTCTAGAACTTACTCCTGGCCCAATACCCAAGCTTTAGCTCCTGCTCACAGCTAGCAAGGTCATGAGTAGCTTTTAGGTTCACATCGGCGTGCAATGTCGACCGTGGCTTCGGGGTAGAGCGACTTTTCCACCGGAAGGACATCACCCTATTCTACGGAGACTACATAGTTTCGGCCCTGCAATTCAAAGGCTCCGTCGTTCGCGGCAATTCCAAGAATTTGAAGCGGGCCCTCTCCCGGCTGGCTAGTACTGCTTCGAAGTAGTCTATCGAAACAGAATAATTAAATGGACTGAAGAAGTTTTCTAGATGATTATTGCAGACGCGGCGTGGACGTGTGTCTAGATGACATTGGAGAGGTGTGTTCAAACCAAGAGATTTGATGGCACAGCTATGCTGAACAAGCAGTCCGAGAATGGAAGTCACAGGCTTCCTTCTTCACCTGCGCGTGGCTACCAAACACCCGGCGTTTAACACGGAATTCTGCCCTATGCCCTGTCTTCAATGTTGATTGTCTTCACACGGAGGTGAGTGTCCGGTTCTCTTGTCCCTATACAGTGTCGCTGAGCATTGTTACTATCGTATTCAGTTTTCTGCTACCACATTCTACCAGCGCAGTTGGCCTCAATGTTCTCAAAACAGATGAAGACTTGTTCCGATGAAACAGTCTCTCTTTTGTGGCCCCAATCGGATCCGGGCAATAAATGGACGGTGAATTCTTGTGCCTATGAACACATGATAGTCACATTCTTCCCACAAAGAGCCTAGGCACCGATAATACGTGCTATTTCCCACTGCAAGATGCTGCTCTGGCCGCATAACGGAGATAATCAGTTGGGTATGTCAAACTCGTCAAATACACCGATGAGACTCATTTCCGAGGTTTGGTAGCTCGTTCGTGAACTTACATGAGCAACAACCGTGGCCCACTGCTACGGTACGGCTTTTCGGCATCTTTTCGTTCTCTTCTCGTATGCGAAGCTCTCACATGGCTTTCCGTTCCGTAAAACCCTAAATGTCCGTAACATGGTGTTCTTTTTACTAGTCAATTCCCATGAACTGCGTCAATCGAACGAATGTTCGCAGCGTTCGTCTCGTCAACAGCCGAGAGACATGTCATTCAATCCTTTTTTCGCCCTCATCCCGTCCCGACCAATGTCTATCGTTCTAGAGGCCCTCGTCCAATCGCTGCACAAGGTTTTATCGCGACGCGATTGACTTTCTTTTCTCGAGCATGTCAGCAGATCATTGCGACTTTTGAGTCCGAGGTGGTTTTCACCTGGGATTTTCTGATATGAGGTAAGTACATGTTCGCGCATTCAGTCTCGCTGCACCATGACGAGGTGACTAATAGTGCTTTCGATCCCATGCAGCTGCCTCTCGGATCGGAAAGCTTAATGCAGATTCTTTCATGTAGAATTTCTCGATGATACGGTGTTAACAGACTCGGTGTTGATGATATTATGGTTCGGGTAAGTGCTATTCTAATCTGCAGCCAAAAAAAATGGTCATCGACTAGGAGGCATGCCACTGAGCTCTAGGCTATGGACAAACATACGACAATCAATTCAGTTGAACGTTCAAGAGACGGAAAATCCAGATCACGGCCACTCAGTCGCCTTGTCAACGAAATGAAGTTGTAGTGTCACGACTCATTGTCGACGGACTTCAACGTTCTATGCATATGTTGCTGTCGTGCATTGGGACGCTATTCTCTTCCCATCGTCAGACACGGGTTGTGTACTGGTGGTGGATGGTCACGACCTCGCAGTCATGAAGCTTGAATTGGAGGGACGTCAGTTACACATCCCGCTTTTCACAGGAGAAGGATTTTTCTTGATAAACGAAGACCCAAAGCGGGACTGAGGCCATGTCTGCATCTCTCATGCACCCAAGCTTAAATTCATCGTGTTCGCCATTTATTCCAGCTGGGGTGTTGAGTCAGTTATCACCGTCGCGAGCTTCTTCCGCGGCTGGTTCAGAAGTGCATCTGAATCAATCTGGCACGACGATCAAAGGAGTTCCATCACACTGATTGAAATTTGGAGGTACCCAACGCCGGGGGTGGCTCGGCTACCACTGACTCTGGTTGATTGGCTGAGGTTGTTGCAAGTTGAGAACTATGGACCTTCGAGGTGGAAATGCCCTGTTGCGGTGTTCCCCTCAACTGCGACCCTCCGAGCGCCAGCTTTTCATAAAACCCACGACCATGACCGTGGAGTAGAGTGTTTGGCTGGCACTCGTCGACTCTTGTAACCCAACCTCTGCTTTTGTCGCAGCCTCCTGCATGCCCTCAGTCAAGAGACGGTCTCCTCGCCTTCAGGTAGACACCTCTCGCGTCGCATCCTCTGCGTTTATCGCGGACTCTGAAGTTCCTTTTCCTGGTGATGCACGGGACCGATACGACCATTATCATACGTCTGTATTCCGGTGCGTACAATGACTGTTCGTGTAGTTTAACGTGCTGATTTACTCTCAAGATCGTCTCAAATGGAGATCCAAGTCCACAGCCCAACCGTTAAAGTCGTTCGTTCGCGCGGACACGAACCCGCAAAATCCTTGCCTGTATTCAGCGACCAGGACAGGATAGAGGGCGTTGTACGCCTGGACCCACATCTCTATGTGGCTCCCGGGCAACTCGTTGTAACGGTAAGCCTTCCAAAGCGGGCCCAGCTGCCTAGCGCATCAATATGTTCAACACCGTCTGAACTTACGTCGCGTTGTCTATAGATGGAAGGTGCCTTTGTTTTTGTTTCACCAGATGTTGTGGAAGCACACGAACAGTTGCCCACCGGGAAGCCCCAAGGCCCATACAGACATCTGTTCTTCACGTCGTCGGTCACCTACACAACTGGTGACAACAGTAGCCCACGCTCAGCGTCTACAATCCGAGAAGCGTTTGCCAACACCGTGCGGACGCTCAAGGTTGATCGCAAGTCCAGCCTTCCAGACCTCAGAGTAACATCTTCACGAGGCCAATTTCCATTCTCATTTGAGATACCAAGACCTGCTCGCCAAGGTGAGGAGATGCCCCCGACATGCTCTTCTCTTTCCGTCGGCGTGATGGGTGTAAGGGGTCGCACGGGAGTCGAGCGTGCCGAGGTTGAATACAAGATTATCGCGAGGTGGGAAGGCACAGATCCAAATGAACGCACCCAGTGAGCAACACATACACTTCCCACCTGTCTGACAACCGACTGATGCATGGCCACAGACTGGAAGCGCCCATACTCTTCCAACCAGAGGCCGACTTTCAATCACAAGACAGCTCACTGGAGCCGGATTCATGGCTAGAGATTCCACTGCATTCGGATCGGGCCATACCATTCAAATGCGCTGTATGTCCCTGTGTTCACCGCTCACACTCGTGTACCCAACTAACGCTGTTGTAAACCAGGTCACCCTTCCCGACCCTTCGACGTTCGCACGCTCTACATCTATTCCTTTCTTCGTTGTCTTCAGAACAAGACCCTACTCCCACACGCTTGCGCGCGAGATAGCTGCGGACGCCACCGTGGCCGTATCTCTTCTTCGCCAAGTCACTATCATTTCCCGACCAACATTGACTTACAGCCCCACCCCGTCAGTTACTTCAAGCGAGGATTCGGATGTTCCCCAGACCCCCCAAACACCCAAGAGACGGTTGCTTCATCGTGTCGTGAAGAGCAACAACTCCTTTACCGGAGGAAGTCAAGGCTCATTAGCAGAACTAGGTAGACGGGGACGGGCGACACAATCTACTCCTGAGAAACCGTTGCCACCTCTACCAATGGGGATATCAGAAACAAGAACTCTACAGACGGACGTGTCGATAGGATTTCCCAAGCGTCCCCGCAGACGTACGGCACCACACGAGCGTCATCCTTCCATACAGGAAAATAACTCGCTGCCCGATGGACTCTACAAGGGGAAGTTGAGGCTGGAGAAAAATATGCTACCTTCACTAGAGTGGGCTGGGCTGAGCGTAAAGGTATTTGCGCTTGGATCTTAGTACTTGACTATAAAGCTGAGCCATCTGCAGTATTTTGTGCAGGTATCGGTGCTATTTGGACAAGATGAACTACGTGCCCGGATACCGATACGTCTATTATGGACACCCTGAACACAAAATTACAACGGAAGCTCGACTTCGATTAGTATGGTGCATTTATATACCTCCTGCCCTGTTGATACCTTTATGTTCACTGTTTGCCTGGAAGCAGACTCCTTACACACCACTAATCTTTCTTTGCCCATTTATTTCCTTCCCACCTTCCTTTCGTACCAAACTCTACATGAGTAAAAACATGCATCATATGTGATATACAAGCCATGTCATCTACCTTGGTTATATGATGCTGAATGTATTATAGCACTCGAAAGCACTTACTTGGAATTCGGAATTCAATACATTGACGAGACGTTTGACCGTGACGAACGAGGGTATCCGGGGACCCATCTAGGCACGTGATACGCGTCGTCCGCTGCTACGCGTGGACTGACGCTCATAACTTGGAGGCCGTTCCAATTTCAGTCTTACAGTATTCATACCAGTCGTCACTCCTCCCATCTTTGAGTCTTGGGTATCCGGCTGAAACTGGCAGAGTGGTCGTGTACTGATTGCGATGGACGTTGAACACCCGACAACGACCTGGGAAGCTCTACAAGACGGTAACGTCTTCTATCGCAAACAACAGGTCTACTCGATCCCAGGAAAGCTACCTCATTTCGGAGATTTTGTTGTTTCGGGTTGTCGATATGGCGGTCCAATAGGTATGTAATGCGCTGTCTGCAAGGGTAAGAACGCGAATACTGAGGTCAGTTGTACAATTAGCATTGATGCGAGATACCTCTAAAGTAACAGTCCTGGGAGGGGGGAGTACAGCTTTTGCAAAGGCACAGATACAAGTCTATTCTGCAGCTGGAGAGGGTTTATTGCTCTTTAGTGTGGTTATCTCTTCATTCCACTTCGCGTCTCGGGCTGACCATTACATGAACTTAGTGGGATCAAGGCAAAATAGTTCGCTTTGGATGGACTGGCGACGAGCGACTAGTTGTGTTGAATGAAGAAGGCACTTATCGTCTATACGACTTACAAGGCGACTATCAACAATACTCCCTTGGAAGTGATGCAGCAGAACTCGGAGTTATTGACGCACGAATCCACGAGAACGGACTCGTCGCGTTGACTGGCTCGTTATCCCTTCTCGAAGTGAAAGGTTGGGAAGGCGGAAAACCGTTGACATTAGCAAATCCCGGTGTGTTTCTCTCTGATTTCGCTTAGTTCAATGTTAATGAACATCGGCAGGAATAAGCCAGCCCCCCTACTCATGGACAGTGATACCGCCAGACCTCACTGTATCTCGACATGTAGAGGTCTTACTGTCAGTGGATTCAACAGTGTACAGCGTGGATAATTTGGAATCTACAGACCAAAGATTATCTCGCGGCCCATTCTCACATCTTGCGCCTTCTCCCAACGGGAAAAACCTCGCCTTGCTTACATCCTCGGGAGCACTTTGGGTGGTCTCGAGTGACTTCCAGCGCAGCTTGGCTGATTACGATACGACGAAGGCTATTGGTGTGTCAGGTCAAGTCAGACAAGTAGAGTGGTGCGGCAATGACGCTGTTCTGGTAACGTGGGATACAATGGCTTTGCTCGTCGGGCCTTTTGGCGATACACTCCAGTGAGTACATATCTGTTTATTAATGATATTCGGTATTCCTAACACTGGCTGCTAGATGGTTCTATGCTGGTCCCACATTTGTTATCACAGAATCCGATGGTGTTCGCTTGATGAGTCCGGATACCTGCGAGTTCCTTCAAAAGGTTCCCAGTAAGAATTCACCCTTGACTTTACCCCTGTGGATCTGATCGTTCATTTTTAATAGCATCGTCCGTAGCGGTTTTTCGACCAGGTTCCACTTCTCCGTCCGCGATTTTGTACGATGCATGGGAGCAGTTTATCAAACGATCACCGAAGGCAGACGAAAGTATTCGGAGTATTCGACCTGAGCTTGCGACGGCGGTCAATCAATGCATCGACGCTGCTGGAATGGAGTGGAGTCCTTATTGGCAGAGACGTCTACTGAATGTAAGTTTTAGTCTCCTTCTTAGCACAAGATCCTACCTCATCCCACACTTCAGGCTGCCAAGTTTGGCAAGGCGTTCATTGACCTTTACAATTCCACAGACTTCGTAGACATGGGTCAAACCTTGAAAGTCCTCAACGCTGTTCGATTTTACGAGATTGGAATACCAATCACGTACACGCAGTATGTGGTCTTAGTGTGCGTGAGATGTAATTTACCCAACGACCAACAGATATACCCAGCTCTCTCCAGCGCAACTTATCGCACGGCTGACGTCGCGTAATTTACATCTCCTGGCCCTCCGGATCTCGTCATTCCTGGGCCTCCCGTCTTCAGCTGTGCTAAAGCACTGGGCATGCGCAAAGATCGCCCGCTCGAAATCTACAGCAACAGCAGATTCTGAGCTTGAAGACGATGTAGTGTGCAGATCGATTGTGGAGAAATTTGAGAAGTTGGGTGGTGCAAGTGTTAGCTACGCTGAAATTGCGCGGAAAGCCTGGGAAATAGGAAGAACTGATTTGGCGACAAAGGCAAGTGCCGTTAGTTCTGTTTATACGATGCGCTGCTAATTCTTTTGTGTAGCTTCTTGATCATGAACCCAGACCGTCGGATCAAGTACCGCTGCTTCTCAGCATGAAAGAAGACAAACTTGCCCTGTCTAAAGCGGTGGAGAGCGGTGACACGGACCTTGGTGTGTCTGTTAATCATTTCACACATATGATGGTGTGAAGACTGATACCTTTTTAGTCTATCACGTACTGTTACACCTACAGAAGCGTATGGCACTTGGGAATTTTTTCCGTCTTATCGAGGAAGGCGGGCCAAACCTTGCACCCGCCAGAAATCTACTACAGGTCTATGCTCGTGAACAAAATCGTGATATGCTCCGAGACTTCTATTATTCTGACGATCGTCGAGTTGAAAGTGCTGTACTTTCTCTGAGCGAAGCTGCCTCGATGTCGGTGAGCACACATTATCTGCTGACCAACTTATATCTTTAATCGGTACACAGGATCCCACCTCAAAGATATCGGCGGTAAAAGCTGCTCAGAAGTTCTTTTCCGAAGATAAGGAAAGGACATTCGAAGCAAAGGTACGCTCAGCCGAAGTTTTACCCTACAGTAATCTGATACTTGTACCCCAGATGATGGAAGAGAGTGCGAGGCTTCTCACTTTCCAACAACAACTTGAGAAAGAGACCGACGGCAAGACATCATTCTTTGGCCAAAGTATCAACGAGACATTACGAACATGTTTGATTAACGGTATGAGCAAACGCGCAGACAAACTCAAATCGGATTTCAAAATCCCAGACAAACGGTGCACTTTTCGACTTCTTCTCCCATCAGCCGACTAATTTATGTTTCCATGCTCGAAAGATTTTGGTATGTCAAACTATACGCTCTGACCGAAATACACGACTGGGATGGATTGGATGCCTTTGCTCGATCAAAGCGCAGTCCCATAGGCTACCAGGCGTTCGTGAAACATTTAGTAGAAAAAGGATACCACAAGGAGGCGATACCGTATGTCGCACGATGTGACGCAAACAAACGCGTCGATCTCTACGTCCTGTGCGGGGATTGGAGGCAGGCTGGCAAGGAATGCAAAGACCGAGGCGATAAGGCCAAATTAGAGTAAGTGTTTCCAACAGTATATATATATCGTGTCTCGACTGACGTACGTACCCTCAATAGAGAGCTCCGTGGTAAATGTCCTAACTCACTCATTGCACGAGAGCTAGAGACCCTTGCTTCATCCATGAAGTAAATGTAGGGTAGCATCCACGTAGATTTTAGCGTGCTCATCATTTTATACCCATCCTCCATGAAGAGTCTACGTGTGTTTACGGCACCGATGGTAAGCTCAGGTTGACACTGGCATCCTGGAATGCTTGGGATTTCGCAGCACGACGTTTGCTACGCCAACTGGAAATGCTCTTCCGCTCCTCATCATCCCCGTCAGACTCGTTCATAACGTCGTCAAAGCTATAGGGTAGAGGTACTTCTCGTGTAACACGATATTGATCCACGTTACCAAGGTGTTCGTTTTCAAGCCGATCTATATTATGCGAATTTTGTTAGTGAGACTGCACCGACTTCAAAGCGACTCACAGAAGTTCCATTGCCACCGACGCAACATTTCGAGCATGGCAGCTACGAACGTGCGCAAAGCGAATGATGGGCCGTGTTGAGGTATGTACAGGACCCAGATGAAGCGAATCAGAACGTTGGTGACCTTGATATAATGTGAGATTAGCACAGACAGAGGGCTACTAGGCGATACTCACAATTGCAATATAATAGAGCTATTTGGAGTATCAGCACCTAACGCAGTACGTAGCGAAGAGCCTCACGTACCGAAATATGGTTGGAATATAGAAGATTATCGCGTAATAATCTGTGCGCAGCATGAGGCCGCAGCAGGGACCAATCCATGAGAAAGTCCTGTGCGAATCTTTATGAGAGACGGAAGAGCTTGATAAACCTGATAAGCTGTTACCCATGCCGATGCATAAGTGGCGTAAATTGTTCCCATTATACACCACAGGACGAAGTCGCCTCCTCGGTCCCCACCTGCGCGTATGCAACTGTTTCGTCAAATGTGCAAAAAAGATACTGACTGGATTGACTGACTGACCATGATGCCTCCAGTTATAGTATGTTATATAATATATGATACCAGCTCCGTATTTACCACCCTACGACACTTGAGCAAGCACCAATTAGTGGAGCAGTACGGGAAACATACATTAATTAAGTGCGTTATCAATCGTGAGTCCACCCAACGCCTAATACTTTGCACAAAACGCGCGAACAATGGTAAGGAGGCAAGTACAAAAGGGACTCCCCATGGCTTAGGGGAAAGACATTTGGACCATGTTGAGTCGAGGCCTCCAGAATACGCGCAGGCGACAAGATAGATGTTAGACAGCGGATAGACGAGACTGCAATACTGGTCCCTGTGAATGCGCTCAGCTCATAAAGCGAAGGGTGGTAGAAATATAAGCTTGCCCCATCCAGAAATCTGCAAACTAGACAAAAAAGTATTCAGTACTCGGCATGGTGTTAGTTGAATAATAATACCTCGACACGATGAAACCCGGGAGTTAGCAGCCTTGATAGATTTCGCAAGAACCACCAACGTGCGGGTCTACCGCAAATTGGTAGAGGGTTAAATATAAAGACGCCAACCCAGATCAACCATATCAAAGGCCAAAGGGTAGGTGAGAAGTGAGAGGAACCGACGCGAGCAAAGGAAAGCCATAAGGCATAGCAAAGTGTCGCTAATAGGATAGCAGGTATCTGAGGAAAGAGTCAACGATTCTGCCACTGGCTGACAGAGCAAAAATTATACTTCGAAGAATTCTCTATAATCGACTTTTGTCTTCAAGTCAAACTCTATTAAAACTGGGTAAGAAATTGTCATTGTATAACATCCGTGACTCACCAAAGATGAATACGTAATTTATTCTAGCTTGATGCCACCCAAGGATGTTGACCCCTACCAGAAGGGTAAACAGCACAGGAATTAAGAGTACGGAGTATATATAGAGTAAACCATCGTGCCCGGGTATCGCTTGTCGGGTTTCAGGTTGGAAACCTAATAAATGCATCGGCAAGTTAAGAGCGAGTCATTTCACAGTCATTTCACTGGTTATGGAGGTCTCACTGAAGTATATTGCATCAATAAAAGCAGGGAGAGCTACGCCAAGGAGCACGCCGGTTCTGAAGACACTCCAGTGCCGGGACTTCGGGCCAACCTGGGCGCCACGAAGTCTATTCTTTGCGAGCTTGCTGTCACCTCGGGCTAGTAACTGTGTCTGAGTGCGATACCATGATGACAAGAGGGTTGACCTCACTGAAGCGCGTCGCATACATCTCCTCTACTTGGCTTATCATGCCTTGCACCGCGGTGCCAGAGGAAAATGCGCTTGGTTCGATCTTCTCTAAGAAATAAGCCTGCTGCGCCGGTATCTACGTGGGGATGGGTAAAATACTTGTAGCTTTGATATTTTGCGTACCTGAGTCACTTTCTCAAACTTTTTCAGGGCTTTGCGAAATCCGATCAAATTCAGTGTCTAAGCACAACCTTGTTCAGTGCATTACCCACACAAAAGAAAAATACGCATACCCGATAGTTCTCCAGTACTTCCAGACCACTGAGAACGTGAATCTTGGATAAGTGAATAGAAAAGGCGAGCCCAACTCAGCTTACCGATAACACTCCAATACCGCCTTTTTCAAGCTCTTCTTCGCATGGATATATTCGTCGGGATCATACTTTGCACCTTCAGAACGTCCCGGAGAGTCAAGGTTTTTTACAGAAACATGCTTCTGAAAGTTATGCCGAACTTTCTTCCACCCTTTTGGCACGTCTTCGCCCCCGCTACCACCGCTGCCACTGCCACTGCCGCTTCCGCTTCCATTCCCATTGGCTTCGCCAGCGTGATTTCTGAGGGTACCTTCATCGCTTGTCTCAGAATGTATTTTGATGGGGGGATTCTCGATTGCCTCTTCCAGATTCTTGGCATCGCATGTATTAGAGGTAGGGCGTGATAAGGTGTCTGAGTCGCCTTTGTAGCCACGACGTTTTCGTGCGGATGACTTGCTTTGTGCTCTCTGGGAAGGTTCTGCAGGCGACTGGTATCGCAGATTGTTGACTTTTCCCCGCCTAAGATGTAGCCAAGAGTTGGCTCCTTCTGCTTCCTGTAAAGCCGGAGGTCACAGTGGGAAGCGAAGCGACAGATGAATGAATGAGCTTACGTGAAAGACACGTCTATGTTCCTGTAGCTCGTGCAGCTGTCCTTTCAAGACTGACACCCTGCGTAAAACAAAATACGCGAGTTAGAACGAATATTTGTAATACAATGCTCGGTATTACTTGGTATGCATCTCCTTCTCCCGTTCGATATAGAACGTTTCCACCTTGTCCAGCTCACCGTCGAGTTTATCAAAGAATGCTTTTTGCAAAGGGTTTAAAGCTGGTATCAAGTCCTTCAACGGAATACTTCTGGACATGTCCAAACCATGGCCATGCCTCACATTCTTGCCACCACGTCCCAGACGCGGGAAAAAGCCCATGTTAAGCGTGGTAGCCCGTAGGATGCCGGTTTGCTCTGTGTAGTCCTCTGAAGGGTGGTTCTCTTGTGGTAGAAGTGTCTTAGCTCGCGGTCGAGAGGATGATGCAATGGCATGGTGCATTCTGCCGTCTATCGCATTGGTCTCGTGTGATGAGCGTGGTTCTGGCGTTTTGTGATGTGCATCCTAATGATTCGTTAACTCAAAAGGGCTTTTCATTACATTGGAACAGTCTTACAGTGTCATACTCGTCTTCTTCGTGACTGACTTCAGCAAGAAAAATTCTTGCACGTGGTTGGCTCGGTTCTCCCTTCGTCAAAGTGCTCGTCTGTATTTGACTAGTGCTCAATACTGGTGGCACAGGTTGTGCTACCGAATGATTAGAGCTCGCGTCGTCATTTTGGAGGGCGATGCGTATAGCTGTAATGCGCTTCTTCAACCCGCGGTAGTCTCTGACCAACCGTGACGAGGGGTGGTCAACAAATAACACGGTAGTAGAAGAGGCTGATACAGCTCACATGTATGCCCTCTTCCATTCTGGAATCTTATTATATTGTGCATAAATGGACGCTGGGATGTTCTACAGTTGCATCGTGTAAAAACATACCTGTGTGTCCTCAAGATATCTGTGTCACGTATTCAGTATATTGTTCAATTATTAAAACTTGGAGTATTTCTATATCCGTACCGTGCAAACTTCATGTCGTGATATTAGATATGTCGTGAAAAAATGTGAGTATTGGTGAGTGTTGAGAGGAAAGGATGAAAGACAGACTCGAGGACTCCTCCCGACTTGGAAAGATGACGCCAGCCAATGGCGCGGTGTTAGAGTTTTCTTCCAATAAACCCGTACTGAAGCTTTCTAAAGGCGGGTTCACAAATAAAGGGAAAAAACTAAAGGAAACAAATAAAAACGACATGGCAGATCTTATCAAAATGACCACTTTGAACGTTATTTCTTAAAGACAGAACCTGCGGGGCGAACGTGCGTGATCATCAAAAATCCCGACGATTACTAAATCAAGCTGAACCGGCAATTCCCAGCCGGGCCCGGCGCGCAAGGTCCCATAGCATATATATAGCGTTTAACCGCCTACTGGCCCGCCGTTTAGGTCGCCTCTCTTGTCTCCAAAATCGCACGGTCAGGCTCAGTCAAGAATGCGACAATTCGCGAGCTATTCTACTCTATCGTTCTCATAAGCTGTAAGCACAACGTACTGGATGAAAGGTCCACGCATACTTTCATGGGCGAAGATTAATATGCATTTCCCGATAGATCATCGTCTTGGCCGATGGCGTCGTTCAAGTTGCACAGTGGAGAATGAATGTCTTGTGCAAGGAGCACTGCCGGGGTTCACGCGCAAATTGCAGTAAGATGGCTATCTTGACAATTCATTCTGTATTTTACATGACATGTTATCTTGCCATCTAGGGGTTGTATCTAGCGATAGTTATGATCCTTGTCAACCACCAACGATCCACACAGGTTCTTGTATCGACAGATTTTGTCAATAAAAACGTCAATAATTGCCCTGACAAGGCTGCACCACTTAGTTACATTATATTTGCTGGAGGTCCTGTAGGGGAGAAGTGGACATGACAGATAGAGGCTGCGCAGGACCTAGTACTGTCCGCGTGACAATATGATGGATGCCGTTTTCATTAGCTTGAACTGATACTGGCGTATTACTACGGTTGTGCCCCTACGATTTCGTATCATAATCGCACTGGTAAACTTAAGCTGGGATTGTTTTACAAGCGATGAAGCCGAGCCATAGCAATGTTATAAGACTCTATGGATTGTCAGTTGTGCAGTGGCCATGGCGCTAAATACTGGGAAGTGCGAGGTGAACTGCCTCTTTGGGAAGCTCTGTTTGGGCCCTCCGTGATTGCCGAAAAATCCCGACCAATGCTCCCATTTGCATACGGCCCGTTCGTCTCCGGCCGACGTGCCGTCACTGCCATGTCAGTTACAGTTGAATTTCGAAATAATTATAAACGAGTTTAACTTGCTGTTTGCTGTCCGACCACGCTCAGACTACACACTCGGGTGACATGAGGTCCTCATTACCTCGTATTTTGGCCTCCAATCTCTCAGCAACAACTTCTTACTCTACTCTAAGACATGCATCTATCACTTCGGTACCAAAACGAAGCTTCACAAGTGGTTTTCGAGCACAAGTCCCCGGTGAATCTTCCTCTGCAGTGTCGGGCTCTGAACCCAAAGCAGAGGCAAAAGTAGTTCATAAACCTCCCCCGGCAACTTCTGAAGATGCCAAGGCCCAGGAGAAGGCTAGGGATGGCATACCGTTTCTTGCCCAACCGCTAGGCGTGGCAGAGCCTCCGACTGGGAAGCATTCTCGGTGGGCTGATATCATTTGGGATGACAAGCTGCGAGTAAAGCAGAGAGGTGCCTTGTCAGTCGCTAGTATTCCTCATTTATATGATGCTCATATATTGGTAGACTTAAAGAGGTTGTGAAGGGTAACTTTGATGACCTGAACGCGACACGACATCATGGAGGCAAAATGTGGATTGCTCCTCCGGCACTCATTCGAGAGAACGTGAGTTGCTATGCCTTTTGAGTCTTTTATCCATTGACTTAACAAATTCAGAAAGCTCGATACTTCCCCGACATAGAAGGAACGTCGTTAGCGACGAGCGAGAAAACATACACAACAGACATTCTGTTGAAGAAAGTGTCTCTAGTCTCGATACTTTCATCGAAGATTTCCGAGGTGGGTTTGTCTTACCTACCCGCATGCAAAACATTAGCTAAACCCTTCCGGTCAGATTCAAACGCACATGTTCACAGAGCCTACTTGCACACAATACTCTGGTGATCGACACTTCCAGCACCTGAAGATCAACTTGCAAGAAAACAAGATGCGATCAGTGTTAGTGTCGTTCTTTGCGAGCAGCATTCGAAAGACAATGCCCAAGGAGCAATGGCCTTTTTACATGATCAGTAGCCAGAACATGGAGTACGTATGTTCAGGTGTTTTGTCGCGCATTTTGCTGACGATGGGGGTCACAGCTATATTCGAGATGATATTGGCCTCCGGAACAAGTTCATCGGGTATGTCTTCCTAGTAGATGACAAATGCCGAATACGGTGGGCAGGCTGCGCGGACCCGCAACCTGCAGAGATCCAGGCTCTGCGTACGTGCACCGGGAATCTGCTGAAAAGGCTGAAATAGATGTATCCGATATGTCTGCTGTTTTAGTATCGTACATCTTTGTGGTATTTCGGCGCGTGCAATTTACCCCCTCACATTTATCGGTCAAAGGCGATGTGGCCAGTCGCCAGCTGCAGTCGCCAGCAACGGTGTTGCGATCAAAGCTGTCGGTGACAGATTACCGCAAATCATGAGTAGACGCCTTTAAGCGTGGGAGACGGCATGTCGGCATGAGCTGGGACATAAACGGGAAGGAGGACAGGAGACCAGGCCGTGCTTTGTTTTGTTGTCCTCCGCCAACTAGTCTGGCTCTTCCGCTCTTCTAACGGCCTCCTTTTCTTATCCCACTCTTGTCGCTCTCTCAATCCCACTTTAGTCTACTCTCTTGTCATCCCCCAGAGTCTCTTTCAGCAGACTCCTAACATACATACATACCACCATGGCTCTCAACGACACCGAGAAGAACTTTGAAAAACGGGTCGACGGCTCTGTGGAGGAGCAACAGATGCTTGAGGTCAAGCTCGACAAGAACGACCTGCTGCCCTCGCCCGTCTCCGCCAACGTTCCAGCCAAGTCCGCCAGCAAGTCCTCACTATCCGCCTCAGCAATCATTCCTGTCTGGATCGTCCTGAGCTCTGCTGTCATCATCTACAACAACTATCTGTATAACACACTCCAGTTCAAGTACCCCGTGTTCCTTGTAACATGGCACTTGACCTTTGCCGTAAGTAACTTCCATCTGGTGTCCCCGCCTGCTTTTAATATCACTCGTTCGCGTAGGCTATTGGCACTCGTGTTCTTCAGAGGACAACACACTTGCTCGACGGCGCACGAGATGTACATGTAACAAAGGATATGTTCTTGCGGTCTATCCTCCCCATCGGTCTTCTTTTCAGTGGCTCCCTCATTCTTAGCAACACTGCTTATCTCTACCTCAGCGTTGCGTATATTCAGATGCTCAAGGTTTGTTGTCCACCGATATTCACCCGAGCTTCGAAACGTGTCTTACACCAATTTTACAGGCCTTCACACCGGTGGCAATTTTGCTCATCTCATGGACCTTCCGTCTGCAAGAGCCCAGCAAGAAGTTGGGGGTCATTGTCTTCATGATCTCCGCAGGTGTCGCTCTCGCCTCCAAGGGCGAGCTTCGCTTCAACCTCGTTGGTTTCATTACGCAAGCTGCCGCTGTCGCTGTGCGTCTTCCAATCATTCTCATCTGTCTCCGTTTTCTGTGCTCACTATGCGACGGCCATCACAGTTCGAGGCGTCTCGTCTGGTCATGATCCAGATCCTGTTGCACGGCCTCAAGATGGATCCCCTTGTCTCCCTCCATTACTATGCACCAGTTTGTGCAATTATCAATCTCGCCATCCTCCCTTTTACAGAGGGTATGGAGCCTTTCTATGAAGTGATGCGCCTTGGGTCAGTCGATCGCGATCATATAATGGCTATTCCGTCATCGCGCCGCTGACAATTTCTGATTTGATCTCCCTAGCCCCTGGGTCTTGCTCAGCAACGCATCGGTGGCGTTTTTGCTGAACATTGCCGCCGTCTTCCTCGTCGGTGCTGGTAGCGGTCTCGTCTTGACTTTGGCTGGTGTCTTCAAAGACATCCTACTTATCACTGGTTCTGTCCTTATCTTTGGTAGCTCGATCACATCTCTGCAAGTGTTCGGTACGTGTTACATCATTCGAGAACTAATGACCTGTCGCTTACGTGGGTTTTGTGGTAGGTTACTCAATCGCCCTTGGGGGTTTGATTCTCTACAAGACTGCTGGTAGCAAGTAATCACCAACCTGCTCATGATGTGCTTGGGCACTGCCTAGGAGCTACTGCCATGCTCAATCTAGGACACGCTAACTATTAGATGGACTTTGTCACATAGAGGTTGTTGAACAATTTTCTCTTACTCACTGGGAAAGGGGGCGTGTTTTCTCTCTCTCTGCACGCTTGCCTGAGCGACTTGAGCTCTAGAAACACAAACCCTGAGCTCGGCGGTCTTGATGGTCCCCAGTGTCATTGCTACTTCTCGTGTTTACGTTATTGTCTTCTGTTTCTTCTCTCCATCGTACTTGCGTGGACGCGGCTCATCATTACTTACCATGTCCTTTTTGTGGCCAGTAGTTTTTACGAAGTAATGTGGAACACTGGAACATGACTCTTGTGTATTCTGTCGGACTCGAACACGTAAATATCCGAGAACTCATGCGATATTGGAACTCACGAGTGCGAGCGCGCACAAAACCATGATCAAACGCAGGGTAAAGACTAATCAAGACAAAGTCCAGTGGAATACGACAATTAATATTATGATGACGAATACCCTACTGCATCTATGTTAAACACCTTCGACCTTACCACTTCGCTGCCTCTGCCTTGACTTCGTCAATGATGTTCTGCACAACGGCGGTAACCCATGTGCTCTGTCCAGCACGGAGGTTCATGACGGGCGGCATCACCTCGATGAATTTTCTGTGAGGTGTTTCGAATGTGAATGGGCATGTTATACGCCTCCAACGAGTCAAACTTACTTGTCATCCCACCAAGCTATATAACGTATTCCGAGAACCTTGGCGGAGAACTCACGATCGCGAAGGAACGCACTTGACGGCCAGAGTTCCATAACGAGCGGGGCGGGGCGTGTGTTCTGCAGTGCATTGACATTCGTTGTAGTAGAAAGTGGTCCTGGCATGAACATGCTGTCGTCGAGGGAATGTCCAAATGCACCGAGGAGAATCTGCAAAGCACGACTCCTATTCAAATCCGCGTACTCATAAAAAATGAAGTGCTCACGTCTGTGCGAGTGATGATTTTTATACGTTCCTCCCACGACTCCTTGGTTCCATTATTTTTCACGATGTGGAATTCACCGATAGTCCCTCGCTTTGCTAGCTGCTCCAGCCCGGCTACTAAGTCAGGATAATCCTCCGTACGAATATGAGCACCCGCCTCATACGGCTCATCTGCCATACTGACGAATGTCACCACCGGCTTCCTCCTCTTCTTACCAACGTTCTCCGCATCTGATGGGAGGCCAATGTACGACAACAATGCGGCGCGCGCAGGTGCCCAGAAACGCTCTGGTGCGTCAAACCCAACGAAAGGCGCAGCCCAAGCGGGTAGGCCCTCCTGGTTGAGCTCGGCGATGTCAATTTGGCGTTTGCGAAGTTCGTCGCCATGCGTGTTGAGCATGGGCTGCCACCTCGTGGACCAACCCTCTCGTCCGGCGTCAGCAGCAGCTCGGTCGACAACGATGACGCGTTCGAATACATATGGGAGGTGCATGTCGGCGTAGTCAGCCCATTCCTCTTGGTACATCAGCGCAAGAGTAGGTAATACTGCTTTCACGGTGTCCATGTGCAGACCTGTTTCATTGCCCACATTAGATTGATCACATAGGTACAGGATAAGACGTGTTATTTTTACCTGTGTAAGCACGTGCTCGTGGTGGTGGATGTGCGTTATGTACATCTTTTTCTTCAGCAGGCATGGAGGGCGACGAGAACACGGGAATTCGCGGGTACCAAAGGCGAACAGGGGGAGGGACGTTGTCTGCCGCGCCTGGTGAGATTATGTGCAGGCCTGAGTCGGATATTTTCGATGTTTGATGCGCGACAGACAGGTGGGCATGTGTACGGAAGAAGGAGAATAGTGTATACGGGTCCTGAGAGTTGGCTGGTTCAGTCGAGAGCCATGTTGTTTGACGGAGTCTGCAAAGCAGAGTCAGCTAGGCAGTGATGAAACATGAAAAGTCGACTCATTGTACCTTCCTCCATACCCACCGAACGTTTCATTGGCCTGCGTTGTGGTAATGACCTTCCATGACGTTGGGGGTGAAGGATGACTAGGTTCCACCTTGGAAGAGACCACAGCATCTAGTGGAGGCACAGAACCAGGGGAGTTTGTAACCACATATATTGTCCCATTGAGCATGTAAAGGTTGTCGAGGATGGTATAGCCTATAGCCGCATCATTCGTATTAGACGACCTATTCATCTAGCAAATTCGCAAGTAAACACACCTGGGATATGCGCAACTGTTCTTGTCTCGGGTATCTCATCCTTCAGCCATATGTGCTGGTCGTCCACGGTGATCCCTTCAGTTAAACCAATTCCTGGATCCCGTCGAGCTGCACTCCTGCTCGCTTTTCTATTCTTGCCAACATTGTATATCGTCCGCTGAGTCGTTCCAGCACCTATGTCCACGCCAATTTGACCTCGCTGCACCCCGGCAATCTCTCCCTCTTCCCAGACCCAGTCGCCCGCAATTATGCTTTCCAATCTATCCCTCCATGCTTGTGGTCTCCTGCCGTCCCGTTCGAAACCCGGGTCCTTCAGCACAGCACCTGTATCCAGACATGCATCCAGTCTCGTGAGCGCGAAGAGCTTCGTTATACTGACACAATGGACGCACCAAGGTATGATGTCGATAGCTTTGTAGGGCTTACGCCAACTAAACGCAGCGACGTCTCCAAGTTGTATGAGAGTACAAACACTGTCAGCGAGAATATGAGCAACGTCGCCTCTCGCCGTGACGGTGGGGATAACCAGCTTCGGGGAGCTGGCATAACTTGAATGAGATGATGCTCAAGGAGTAATATGACGAGACTGCTATTGAGCTGATCTTGACCGAGTCCGACTCGTAAATGTGTATGGGATGGGATTCAGTATCAGGATGAACAAGACACCAAGTAGAGGTGGCTATTGAGAATGTTGTACTCCTGTCGAGAAGTCTGGCTCTAGGTCGTAATGCGAGTGGACACGTTTCTGCCTGGTCTCTTGTAAGGAGGAATAATTATGCCTTGATAGAGTGTTGCATTGAGCAGTGTTGGAGAGGACGAAGAAAGAGCGAAACTTGAAGCTTGAAGCCGAAGCTTTGAAGGGTCACTTCACTGAACGAGTCGAAGTCCGAGTCGTACTACATAGCATCGTTTCAAGCGCTCGCATGTTGCTGTCTCAATCATGCTCAGTATTACGAAACCAGCCTTTATAAGTTACACAACTTGGCATTTATTCTCATCAACATCGGTCTGTCTTTGGGAAGGAATGGGACTGAAATCTCGAACATAACAAGTGGTTGAAAGGCCTCGCTTCAAGCCGAAACAGCATGCCTTTGGATGAAGGGGATCTCCACTGTCCAGTACTTGATCGAATCCTTTTACCAGCAGTTTCGTTACGATGTCGGTGAAGTGCAATCAAAGTCAAGCTACGCAAATTCGTTAATATCCAACCGGTTAAACCATAGGACTGCCAAAAGCATAATAACTCGCCTCCTGCACGCTAGTGATATTCTGACAAATATAAGCAGCCGCACCATCAGGGGCTGCCAGATGAGTACCAGTGGCCGTAATGTTGTTGCACTGTTCTGAGCACTTCAGGCTTACGACGATGTCGCCGTTGTGGCCTGAAGACGTGCCTGTAACGTTGAGAACTGCGAAAGTAGAGTTCAAAGATAGCTAACATGTGCAAGAAAATTAATATGGCTTACAGTGTACATCCGATATAGCAACCTTGGACGGAAACTGCGCACACACATCCAAAGGCGTGGAGTAGCACTGTCACGCAGTCTCAGATATTTACCGGAAACGTGTGTCCAGAACACTCACCTGGTCAATTATGATAGGGTTATCCACGTTCTCCACTAGTTTCGTGTGTACATCTCAGTCCCATTCCAATGCTGTAACATCGTGCCGGCTCACATGTGTAATCCGACCAGGTGATGTTCTTCACAAAACCATCACCGCCACCGACAGTGCTTGCTGTGGAGCGTAGTCAGCATCGGTTTGAAGTATTGTAAGAGACTGAGATGCACTTGGAGAGGGATTTCCTCCAAACACCTTGATGCGGGCGCCATTCTGAGCGTTGTTCATAGATACGTTATACACCGAGACATTGGCAACAATGTCCGTTTCGCCAGCGTACTAGGTAGCTGAATAAGTGATCGCTCCGAATCATAGACAAGAGGGGGTGATCACCTGGCCGAGGCTTCCAACAGATACGCCGTGAGAACCATTGCACCATAGATTACTGACGCGGATGTTTGTGCTATTTGGTTTGAAGGCTGCGACCACAGAAGGTTAGTGTTATTTCCATTAGGTAGTCAAAAGAGCCTTACAAACGCAATCGTCGTCATTATTGATCCACGAGTCGGTGATAGTGACATGGTCGGATCTGTAAATATCCCATCCATCTATAACGCAGCGGGTTTAACTGGTTCATATATGAGCTGTAGTTGTCCGCTAACCTGAGTTTGCAGTTGGAGAACTAGAATACGAAACAGTGTTGATACTATACATGAGATCAATAGAGTTGCATAATTGAAAAGAGACAAGATATTGACCTGATGTTCTTATATGTCACGTTCTGGCTTTGGTAGACAAACTGAGACGGCAATTGTGAGGAATGTAGCAAGAAGTGTAACTTGTTCAATTACACACATTGTTCTGATGTAAAGAGTATCATCTGTCGGAGGATGATATCTAATAAAATCTGGACTAGACTCACCCAGAACGGCGATCCTATTATCCATATATCTTCTATAACCACATCCGATGCATTCCCGACGGTCAGGGGAATAGGACGCGCAAACGTGCGCGAAGATCCCCCCGCAGTTCCTGCATTCTTGAAAATAAAGATGTAGATAAGGGGAGAAAGAAGATGCGAAGTGGTGACGTACATGGGAGTTATTGAACGTATCCCACCAGACTTGGCCGTTGCCGTCAATAGTCCCACCACCGTACATATGAATATTCTGACCAGACAAGAACCAGAATGTCGTCCTAGAAATTAGGCAGGTGAGTTCTTGTCGATTCTTTCTAGACAGAATCCTGGTAAACTAACGCGTTCTGATACTCCAAAAAATAGCTTTGAGGTGACCATTTCGCAATGTCGGGAGAGTATTGCACTACATCTAATTTTGGAATAAGTCAAAGGAGAGGTGGCATATCACTTACGGAATCCACTGAGTTCAATGTCGACATTATCGAGACCGGTGGTTAAAAGCAGAGAGTCGACGAGGTAGTACTTGTCTAAAGTGACTTTGCCGTTTCGACCGCACCGTTCAAAAGCGGCGCTGATCGCAGGTCCGTCATCTCTTCCACCTCCGAGACTGGGAACCTTACATGACAGACGAGCAGCAGCAGTTGCGGCCAGGCTGGCAAGGACAAGAGCAATCGGGAGCATCGAGAGCTGCTGGCTTGACTGTGTCGGCGTTGCAGGATGGCAGGGATTGAGATGATGTTGGATTGAAAGCCTTGCGGGGTCAGATATACCAGCAGACTGTCGTAGGAGCTGTCGTAGCACAGACTATTGTCTACACCATCTCCTGCAGCGGCAGCAGATTCAGCTGGACATTGAAAAGAGTCTCCTGATACCTCCGATGGTTCATTGGCGTGTCCGGATGAGAGGTGTCGGGCCGCCGTAGCCGCAAAGGTCGATGCAGGCCTATATAATTCTGCAGAACGAGTGAACTTGGTGAGAAATTTATCACAATTTTGAACTTACTGGGTCGGCTGACCATAGCCAGATATCTTGTGCACATGATCATGGAAACTGTGTCGTAGGCGTCTACATCCATCGAGGAACCTTTGCAAGACCCCTGTCACTTGCCTTGAAACTCGACGCGAACGCGTTTCCGACCCCCTGAGACCGCAGTCACGCTTTGCTGGAGTCCACCGACTTTGCGGTTGCGACCTTAAGCCACGATCATCCAAGCCACGACATTCGACGACTCGGCCGACCATTAGCCGACTCAGTTGAATATGGCTAGCCTTCAAGGCTATGTCGACCGTGAGTTGCTCTCTTTCTGCTGTCGATTGTGCCATGCTCATCACGTTCTTCAACGTGCAGACCGTGTATTGCTCATCCTCCAGGACGGCCGTGCCATAGTCGTGAGTTGCCTTAACATGTCTTATAAGTACACTTTGCTAATTCCGAAATGAACTCCACGTATTGTCGCGGTCCATCCAACCAACTGTATTCAGGGCATCATGGCAGGCTACGACCAAAAGTCTAATGTGGTTCTATCAGACTCAAAGGAGCGAGTATACAGCATGGATGAGGGTGTAGAAGAGATACCACTCGGACTGTATCTAGTGAAGGGTGATCAAATGTGCGTCTCAAGAATTCCGCTAATCCGTTCTTACCCTGGCTGATGTTTCATTGTAACGTCATTAAGTGTACTCATAGGAGAATTAGACGAAAACGCAGACCAGGCTGTTGATCTATCTTCTATACGTGCAGAGCCACTCCCTCCAATTCGATATTAGACCCATGCCCGCCGGTCCCTGTCGAGCGTTCCCCCTGCAATTCGCCCACAACCCTCCCCTTTTTTGGAAGCCATCACAAGGGTCTCACCTATAAGTTGAGGCGGCGGAAGGAGGCAATTATTAGCCAAGTATCTCTTGGACGTCAGTGCGGACGGGGGAAAGGGTAGACGAGACGAGACGAGGGCTGGTCTGGGATGTCCCCTTGCATTACTTCAATAATGGGAAACCGAAAGGCGCATGTGTACGCTTCCTGTTTGTCATATACACCTCTAACCCAAATACCAGAGTAGCAATCATGATATCATCCCATGATCACCCGCGATTACGTCCACTTCTCCTACGTGCTTTGTCCGTTACCGTAAATGCGGCTTAAATGGGTACGAGAACCAAGATCCGTGTTTCTCATGTTAAGTGGCGGTGCACTCATCTATCTCTCGATCCAGCTTTGGAGGTCAGGCCAGATGGTTCTGATAGGCCGCATACGGAATCTCGGAAAATGCATGAGACGAGGCACGAAAATGAAAAACATGCACCGGACGGCTGCTCAATGTTCAATACTCTGCATCAAATGCTGATACGGTCCGTTCATACCGTAGTAGCCTCGCCTGAGCCATGATAGTCACTTTCCAGAATCTATTGCTCAGCTCTTTTTTTGCCACTGAACGCCACTAATCAATACCCACAGTCCAGCTCTAAGCCATAACATGTGTACGTTCCCCCCATAATTCGCATGGTGAATCATTGTCATTACTGAATTCTACGGCACGTTAAACTATAGTGCTTACGACAGAAATGTTGGCTTCGGGTGGGAGCCTAATCGATACTAAAGTTTGTTCGAGCTTTAGTCCGGTGCACGTCAGCGCCACTGGGATACCCACAGAACAACGTGGCCAATCAGCCGCATTGAAATGTACCTTTGCAATCTGATAGAGCCTCAGACACGTACCGGTGGAAGTTTGGAAATCTGACACTGTGGAAAGGTATTCACATCGCTTCTGATTCTCGTACGGCGTCCATCGTGTGCACAAAAGGAACTGCTGTGATGGTCGTGCGACGAGCCGTTATCGATACATGGTCATCACGGACCGATCCCCATGTGTCTCAGCTATGTGGGATCCAAAGCTAGGCTCGTTGGAATTTACCGCTCACGATACTTTGGTTTAGATTGAAGAGTTACGGCGGTATACACTGAAGTTGATAGATCCTCGCAATCACTTCATGGCTCAGGAAACTTAGGCACACACCAACTGTGTCGTAACAGTCACACGCCAGGAGACACAGTCGTGGCAACGCTTTGACGGAGCGGGGTGCACATGCGGTGGGACTTTGGATAAAGAGAAGTTTAAAATCGAATATGAGGCTATGCCATGCGACTGTGCGAACATTGCGAAACGAGGCCACGACGCAGCGAACAGCCCCATCGACTGCAGGAGACCTGCGGTGGACTCGTGAAGACAAACCTGCTGGTACAAATGCGGCACATTCGAGGGTGGTAAGATGGCGATCTGAGTTCAGATCTGAGATACACAAGAGTCGGGGGCCTCCCGATTTCATCTGATGATAGCGGGGACAAAGCCCTTTTGGTTCTTGCAGCGACCCAACAACGTCCCACCAAGCGCGTAAGTCAGTATGCCTCCTCTCGTCCTGATATCGATAAAACCTCGTTTCTACTAAAAAATAACATCCATAATCTCAGTTTGACCAATCCGAAAATGTTGTTTTGCCTCACCGATCAGAAGGGTACGCAAGGTTTGAACGCCGGGCACTGATACGTCCACTGACACACGTTATTGCACGTACAGAAAGCAAGGGTCTCTGGCATGAACTTTGGCCAACAATTTGACATATCCAGGCGTGTTTTCTTACCCTGATTAGCCGCTGCACACCCGGGAATAGGTCTCGGAGTGAACCAGAGAAGATCACCGTTGCCTCATGTTGTACACGCACAAACCAGCACCCCGTCACGTTTCTTGCCATTAATATACTCCTCCAATCCGCCCTCCTTCCCCCCTTCCCTCAGGACACTCCTCACTTTCTTACGAGCTCTCTACGGCTTTTGCCACTCGCCTTCCCCCCTCCACGCCTCACCACCTCATCCGCCATGGTGACCAGCGCGCAACCAAGCTCTCCATCTCCCCCACCAATCGGCGCTCTCATTGACAACGGCGCGCTGGAACTCGTCGAAATTCTTGGTTATGGTGGCTACGGAATCGTATATCGCGCTGTTGATACCTATTCATCTCATCCTACCTCGTACGCTGTGAAATGTCTCCCACATTCGAACAAGCGGAGCTCGACTCGCCAGCGGCAGTTGCACATCCGCGAGATTACTCTTCACAAGCTGGCTTCGGCACACCCTGGAGTTGTGACCCTGCATCGCGTCATTGAAGACACGCAGTACACCTGGATCGTCATGGACTACTGTGGTGACGGTGATCTCTTTACGCAGATCCTTCATAACCGCCGATATCTCGGTCACAACGACTTGATCAGGGACGTTTTCCTCCAGCTGCTTGATGCAGTTGACTATTGCCATTCTCTCAATATTTATCACCGTGACTTGAAGCCTGAGAACATCCTCTGCTTCGACGATGGCCTCCGTCTGGCGATCACTGACTTCGGTCTGGCTACCACCGATAAGATGAGCACTGAGTTTCGTACCGGTAGCGTGTATCATATGAGCCCAGGTGAGCGCGAATACCTCTACATGCATGGATCCGGGTACTCATGCGTATCATGCAGAGTGCCAGGGTGGCGAGTTTGCTCCCACAAAGAGTTACTCTCCGCTGTTCAACGACATCTGGTCGCTGGGCATTATCCTCCTCAATCTCATCACGGGAAGGAATCCTTGGAAGTCTGCCTCGATAGACGACTGCACGTTCCAGGCCTACCTAAGGGATCCTCTTCACTTCCTGCCTACTGTTCTTCCCATCTCGCAAGAGGTCAATGCTCTTCTTGTCCGTGTTTTGCACGTTGACTGGCGTCATCGTATGACGTTGCATGACATGCGCCAAGCGGTGAAGGACATCCAGAGCTTCTACTCACCTGACGTTCTTTTCGAGGACAGTATGGCTCGTTGCCCATGGGAGGCGGGTGTCAATGTCGATGACGACGAGGAAGCTGAGAGCGATTCCACTGGACCTGTTACCGAGCCCCAGCCCGATACTCAGGACCAGGACTTTCTTCACGAGGAAGTCAACCGGCAGTCTCAGTGGAGTGGCGACTCCGACTCGGAGATGGTCTTTGCCACGCAATCTGCTACCAAGCACTCCTGGGAAGAGTCGCTATACGACGATGAGGACTGTGCTGCAGTTCATAGCGGACGTGCTACTTCCCCCTCGTCTCCTTTGTTCTCGAGACGGCCCTTCGATGATGTGCGGACTGCGAGCGGTCCCTCAACTTACTCTGTGGTGTCCTCATCACCCTCCATTCCATCTCCCCCAGTGACACCTGGCCCAGAGGAAAGCTTATTCCCTGATATCGATCGCCGCCCCGCTCATCTTACTCTCGATATCGATGGCTTGCGCAACGCCTACTACGACCCAAGTATCAACATGCTCTCTGCAGAGTCTGAGTCCGTGATGCAGACTGCTATCGAGTCGGCGCGGTACATCGACTTCGGGCCTTACTCCTCCTTCTTCTACGCCGACTCTGATAAACCATCGGCAATCGAGCCGTCTTCTGAAATGGTTGTCACTCCTACCGTATATGATTTCGACGACGACGATATGGATGCGATGTCAAGCTACAGCTATGCACCTGTTGAGGACGAGTCGCCGATTGCGATGCCAGAGCCCATGTCCGCACGTCCAGAATCGCCTGTTCTTGGACTCAACGTGACATTTCCGACACCTGCAGCCACTACGTGTGAGAACCAGCCCGAGAGTGCCTACAGATTCGAGTCCGTCGCGGAACCTGCGGAACCCGCCGCGCAGAGTCCGGATTATCCGTTCCTCAGTTTCCCCACACCTGATACGACCCAATATACCTCCCCCTTCAAGTTTCCATCCATTGCTACACCCGGTTCCTTTACACCCGTGTCGACAACACTGGGTTCTCCGTTCGAGTACACTCCCCCTGCATCCTCATCCTTTTCTTCCAAGTTGTCGTCTCGCCAGTCGCGCTCGCGGTCACGGAAGTCTCGACTTCTCAACCCGATGCGACTCGCGTTCACTCGACGCTCCCGTTCGCCGACCCCGCCTGTACCTCAATCCTCTACTCCCGCGCAAGAGAAGTCCTTTCAGGACGGATCCTTTCCGACGCACTGGACACTTTCGCGATCCACCTCTCCGGAGCACGCTCAGCTATCATGCTTCACTACTCCTGCGTCCTCTCCGAAACTTTCTGGATCCTCGGTTACTAGTACTGCGGTGGAGAAGAGGGCTACGCAGGGTATCAGACGGCGGACTACAAAGAAGAGGTTGAGGTCTCCAAGAGACTGGTTCTCTCCCGGAAGGCTGCTGGCTGCAGTTATTCCGTCTCCATGACGCCAGAGGCTGTCCAGGGCCTTAGCAATAACGCTCTGATATGATGTTTACGGACTAGACTAATGACCCCTCTCACGAAAAACACGAACTTTCCTCCTGGTCTTCTTGCATATTGGTCATCATTGCATTGCATATACTCACCTTCGCATTCGCATTCACAGCATATCACGCACACATTCACGTATCTTTATTCATTTCGAACGCATTCACCCCTTTTCGCATATCATTATCTCGGTCGAACCGTGTACTTTTCTTGTAACCGTAGACGGATGTTGTACAGTACCACCACCGCAATATGTAACATGCAATATGCCCGTATGTTTTGGATTCTGAAACTGCTAGAATGAACCGGATCCAATGTGGCTCGAAAAGCACAGAGACCTGAAGCTACTGTGACTTCGATGATGCTGTCTGCGAACTCGCTATACCCTGAGCAACGGTGGTCGTTGCATCTTATACGACGATGTTGGACTCTGAGAAGACACAAATTGTTCGGAAAACAGAAAAATCCTCTCTGTTATGCAGCGTGGCAAAGCATTAGATGTATGGACTAGAGATGTAATAACATACGGCTGATATGCGCAATCGCCCTTCTACCTATTATTTAACGAAGGTTGACCATCCTGCGTCCCCTTTCTCGCTCTATATCGAACGCACTCCGCATACCTACACCCTTCTCCAACTTTTTGCCACCGCCACCAACTCCGTTGCCCATACCCAGCGGTGCGTTACCTGAATGCAAAATCCGGAATAGGGCCCTAACTACGTTGCCCGGGTTTCGGCTTCCCCACACCTTCACGCTGGCATCCTTGATTCCAGCTGCTTTCAAGATTTGGTGGGCGTACGGGTTGCATCGCAGACCAAACCCAACAGGTCGGGGTCTTATGACGAGTCTCGTTGAGCCAAGCTTCGTCGACATTTCTGTCCAAACGGTCCTCTGTTCGAACCGTTCAACATGATCAAGGTTCTTGAACGCTTGAACCAAAGACTTTGAGAATGCCGAGGACGTCTCGAAGTCCTTAGCCTCCCCGTAACCAACTAAGCCCTTCCCATTCCCGATGACGGTGAGGACCGAGAACCTCGCAACCTTGCCCTTGCCTGTCTGATGCTTGACGATGCGACGAATAAGCGGAAACTGATACAGCTGACTACGCTCCTGGGAGGAAAGGTCGGTGAGCAGATCCAGTTTCTTCTCATAGTGCATCTCCTGCTCGTCCTCGCGGGACTGAACTTCTTCGACTTCCTCAAAGTTGTTCGACTCCTCTACGTATTCCTCTTCGTCTTCGAAGCCCTCCTGCTCGCCCTCAAATTCATCTATATCGTAAACACCATCCTCTAGCTGCTTCACCAACTCCTTGCGAGGCTCTACCTTTCTTAGGCGAGGGTGGAATATTGAGTCGTCGTTTCGTATGATGACTTTATTCCGATATGGGGTCCTATTGGTAGGCTCGAACACGAGCGACTTGTGATCGTCCAGAATAAAATCCTTTTGCATGAGGTCAGGATATTCCGATTTTTTTGCGAGGTCTGCGATAGTCTCCAAGTTCTGTAGGGAACGAGAACGGTGGTCGGGTGATTTTGATGAGTTGTACCGCTGGAAGTTGGTTGCACCGAGGCATGGCTGGCGTCGACCAAGAGTTCGACTACATTGTGCGAGAGGTTTTGTAGCCAGTCTATTCATCCCGTCAGACAAGACCGAGGATAGGTAGCGGAGGATTCGGATGACGGTGCACGCGACGGGTGAGTTTGGCTGGCGGCGCTACACGAGAGCGAACATATGCGCGTCTAAGTCACGTGTATGCGCGTCCTGCCTACAAGTATGCAGTGGCCAACAATTGAACTCTTCTTGTTTTTGTCCTGCCGCGTGCCCTTCTCCACATCCTCAACGCGATACCGTATCTATACATCAAGGCTCGTTTGGCTGAACGATACTTTAAAGCGGTATTTTAGCACATTTGGTAACGTGCTTGTGTCACAGGCAGGCCAGTCGAGTGGATTACATTTTATTGGGAGGAAATTACGCGTCATGGACCCAGTAAGGCCCTCATTGCATTTATTTTGTGGTCTTTCTGAATCTTTGTCGGATAGGAAGCTACAGAAGCTGATTTTATTCAACTTTTTGACCTCACACCGGAGACTTTCGCATGGCGCGCCCCCATACCACGTCAGATCGAACAGCGGCGAGCAGCCATGACAGACCTCCTCATCTTTGATATTCTATTGTCCTCGGGTGGCATCAAACAGCCGGACGCTCTATATCCTCCCCACGACGAGAGTCAATTACGCGACCTCCTGGATGCAATCGAAGAGACAACGTATGACGGTCTTAAGAAAGACTGTCTGGTTTATTTCTTACTCAAATGGCATAAAGACGGAAGAGAGGAAAGGTTTCAAGACGAACGTTGTATTCCGCCGCAGTTTGTGGTGTTAGCGGACGCGTACTGGTTCTTAGATTCCGGAGAGGATGTACCAGTGAGTCAAGCCTCGCTTTCAAAGTGCAATCACTCAAACCACATCTAGTGTGCCATCTCACTTCTTTCGGATGCACGCCTCAATCGTGACTATACCTCCAAAATCATACAAACCATATCCCTGGAGAAGAGCAACGCTAATGCATTGGTCTTACGATATATTCGTGCCGCGAAACCCCTCTTAACAGAGCCCGATGATATTGACGCGTACTCTATAGCGCTTGCTGATTCAAGTTTACTGGAAGCCTGGCAATATCAGCGAACGTTCTCTGAACAGGATGCTATCCGTACGCGCATATTTCGCAATATCCTTACCTGGTGCTTATCACGTAAGTTGGTTCTTCAAGCAACAATTCGGCTCTCCTGACGGTCTCGTAGCAAAGGCCCAAGCAAAACCTCTCACACAGTTGCTTTCGTTTCCACTCTCCAACTTTGAGCAAACTCTGCTGCATCAATTTGCACTACACCCTCCGTCGAATCTCCCTGCTTCCTCAATCCCAATAATTCAGGATTTGGCGTGTTTCCGTCTGATACATAGTGGTCAGCTTGCCGCAGCCGTCAAATTAGATCGGCAATTCGCAATCACTTCGGTCCGTGGAACGTTTGGAGGTAAGGCTGCCCAAGAGAGAAGGCAGACAATCGACGAGATTTTGTCTGTCATGCCTGCCTCCGAAAAGCAGCTACTTGAACTGGAGTTGGAACAGACGTCCCAGACTGCCGACGCGACTGCCTTCCTCAACGGTAGTATCACAGACCTCAGCATGTCTTGGGAGCATGTTCGTTCACCTCAATCTAAAGGTCCGAGCTCCTCGAAGCCTACTCCGGTCAAAGCGACCGACCGCGCCGAACCTATTATCCTACCTATTCCTGAACGTTCTGGAGCGCCACGGTTCGGTGGGCCTATTCCCTCGAAGCCTTCACAGTCAAGTTCATTTGCTGCCGCACGCAACGTGTTCGACACGATAGCAAAGTCGTCGAGTCCGCAAGGACGGCCTCTGGTGCAGTCTGACACTGCCCCTCTTATTTCGTCTATTGAGGCCCCCGTCATAGGACAGCTCTCATCGAAACTCATAACGGGATCGAAGGGGAAGGAGCCTGTTTCCTTATTAGATACCAGGGGCAGTGCGCAGACAGCCCGGAACGCGTTCTTCCATCCATCACCGTCACCGTTAGGAAAGAAACGCAAATCCCCTGAAGACACTGCTCCTGTAGAACCACCTCTTCATCCAGCTGATATCTCTACAACCTCTGCGATGGATGTTTCTGCCATCCTCAACGAGCCCGCAGATACGGATGCCGAGATGCACCATTCTGAAGACGGTGATTCTGAAAAGGTCCATGTACAAGAAGAAACGAAATCTGAGGAGGACTCGGCTCCTGAGTACACGACGTCCGTATTCGATTCCAGACTTGGGCGTTCTCTTGGTAATGGCAATAGGACTATAACAAAGGCTTCCTCTCCCGAAGTACTCCCCGGGGCTTTCGAGCCGGAGTCTGAACATGACGACGTCCACGATGAGTCAGCTCCTGGGGCCATGTTACTGGAAGAACTAGAAGCGCCTCCCAGACCTCCTCCCAGGCGCAAGACTACCCCTCCTCCCAGACGTGTTCGCGCTCCCCGTCTCGCCAAAGAAGCCAGTCTGACCCATAGCGTCCCCGGCGCGTTCATCCCTGATGCCGACGAAGAAGCTGATCACGTTCCCCCATTACCTCCTCCGACACCCGCCACTCGCCGTCAAACACGTAAAGTGCGAACTAAAGCTGAAGAGGATGTGCGCAAGGAATCTGCGCCCAGACTGACGCGTCGTTCTTCTAGGCTGTCTGTCGTGTCAGCGTCATCTGCCGGCTCTCCGTCACCTGAACCTCCATCCCCCGAGAGGCGTACTAGCGCACGTGCCAAGTCAACTCGTCTGGCTGCCTCGGGCAGCACGTCCACTCGTACTCCTAGATCGAGGAAGCAACGGTGAACATTGTCTGGTAGAATCACAATCTTGTTGATTTTGTTCTTGTTGCTTCGCTTGATGTGTAGTTTGAAGAATTAATTTTACAGACACTACACCCCCGCGTAAATGGCGCTATCCTCAATGTTTGCTCTCACACGGGTCCTTCACGTTAACATTCGTTTAGGTGATGAATCTGTTGGTTTTGCTCATAAGCTCATGTCTCCCCTTAGTGCCGGTGCATACCGATAATATCCACTATCGTTCCGCAGGAACGCAAGGCATAAACAGTGCATCTCGGTTTCTATAAAGGTGCGCTTCATCTCCGGTTTAGCGTTTGATTTGGAGCCTCTCATGCCGTTGGGGTTACAGCTGGAAGTGGGTACACAGGCTGGGCATAGCAGATTACTGGCAGACTACTGGCAGACTCCATGACCAGTGTAGGACAAAGTCGCAAGAGGCGGCTGCACTAGTTCTCCATCTCTGCAGGTACCGGATACAGATAGCTTCCGCAAAAGGTCGGCCAAGGAAACTACCATGCTTGCATGAGTGCAAGGCAGAGGTAAACAAAGCGATGCTTGGAAAGTTAACGGAACCGTGGAGTCTACGACGGAGGTCAGTACAATGTAAACCCCGTTCCATCTCTTGTGTAGTCAAAGATGAAGAACCACTAACGTGTCTCACCTAGGAACAGTGCAACAGGAATCTGCAACTACGCGCTTTGACGACCTCCTGTTGCTCTGCTGGATGTCAACCCCGAAAGTCGCTGATCATGCTACTCAGCCACCATGCCCGCGCCTGTTCCATGCATTTCCGGGCGCACCGCATTGTCACCAGGGAGACATGGGGGCTGAGCACTAGCGTGCCTGTAAATCGTAAGTTCATTTTCTTCATTGTACCATGACTGTCATGACATTGATTATCGCTTGTCTTGGACCACCTTCAATTCACACTGGGCGTTGTTTTTTTAGTTGCCCGTGAGGCGCGGCAACTCCCGATCGCTCGGTCCTCGGAGTCCGCAGCTGCTTGCAACTTCCAATGCGGCAGACTGCACCGTACGCCCTATCTGTCCGTCGACCCAGCACGACATTGCATATGACATGCATCATGCGTGTAGACACGTCGTATTCGTTCCGGTGAGAGTTTTCCAGACAAGTTTAGCCCTGCCTCCATTCTTATGCAGCAAAGTTGTCAGATTCAATCAGAAAACCACACGAGAGGGGCGTGGCGCTCCCGGATATCTATGGCGGAACGTGTAAATGTTCACCCAGTGACTGTGAAGCTCTCGAAAAGGTTATCGTAGGGTGCGCAAGATGAGAGAGAATGTTCAATAATGTTCCGGAAAGTACATGGTAGGCAGTTCCGATCTTGACGCTTTCAACGCTATGTTTGAGATTAACTTTGTCACTACCGTTCAGCCGTTTCATACTTGCCGCAGTGGTGTTTGCATCATACCTTGAAGCTCAATGGTGCGAATATGAGCAAGTAAGATGCTGTCCTTTCCTCAAGGGGCGGGCATACGCACATGGATCAACGGGCAGAAATGATGGCAGCCGCTGGAACAATAATTTGCGCAGGTCAGAAGTCGTTCCCTGAGTCATACGGGTCGTATAGGGATGCCAGCTTTCGATGAAGTCTAAAACTTTACACGACATCCGAGAGACTTGGCGCCGAACGTAATATCTCCCCGGACGGAATTGCTCACTTTACGATTTGTTTCAGACTTGGGGAAGAATGCAGAATGCCAGCATGCAAGATACTTGACACCAGAAGAGGCTCGCAGCTTGGATTCTGGGTCCGCTGTGCATGGTTGGTAATGCGACATACAAGCCTGGCCCGGGCTGCAGTGCATCTTTTTTCTATGAAGCCACTGATATGTTCCGAAGCCAGACCGAAGGCATCGTAGTCCCGCTGGGTAGCATGCCGTCACGACGTATATTGAAGACAGGGTCGCTCCCGAGTGGTGTCATTGCCGAACGAATGGGAGACATGCTTTCGTTTCATTACCTTTCGGCGGGACGCAGGATGAAGATCGTATCGTCGGTAAGACAGGAAACGCGCATGGGTGTTCCAAGACCATGCGCGACGCCGTCGCAGGCGATTTGGTTGAAAGGCGATTTTTCTGCTCTTGGAAGCCGGGGTCGCGAGAATCCGAGAGGTTTCTTTTTTTCTTTTTTTCTTTTTTCTTTTTTCTTTTTTTTCTAGTATTTTCTTTTCTTTAAACAAAGGAATAGGTCCTTGTGCATGAAGCTTTGAAGACGGTCGCTGAACAGCGTGGGAAACGAGCATCAACAGGAGATTCCATAACGGGTATGTGGCAAAGTTTGGGACGACGCCGCCGCCTCCTAACGCTGTTTGTCGCCAGCGACCGTTGCTGTTTATGTTTCCAGGTATTTTGTTTTATATATTTTATATATTTTGTAGACACCCCCCCCCAACCAGCAACATTCCGCGGCAACGATCTCGTCTTAGCGAAGGTTGTTTGGCGACGTGTTTCGACCCGAGGAGTCCCAGATCTGGATCGATCGTCCAAGTCAATCTCTCGAAGCATTAAATGGTATGTTTTTGTTTTGTTTTTCCGCGGGCGATGCGTTGTGTTGGGCACTTGTGATTGGCTCGCCGCGTCTGTGTCTCTCCCGACTGACGTCCTCTGCAATAACACGACATGGCCGTGAGAACCCTCCCGTCCCCGTATATAAGGAGTCCGCTGCGCCTCCTCCCCTCCTCCCAACCCTCAGGACCCTTTGGGCTCATCCCACTTCTTCTTGCTTTATCTACGCTCTCGTCTTTGTAGCTTCGAGCTCATTCTACCCAGCTTTCGACCACCATGCACCTCGAGTCTTTGGCACCAGTGCCCTCAGCACCCCCCTCCAAGATCCTCATCCCAGATCTCGTCTCTCACTGCGACTTTCCCCTTCGCAACAACCGCCATCGCAAGCAAGCCACTGTCGAATGCAAGCAGTGGCTGTTCCGTGGCGGCAATCTTTCCGAGCGGAAGAGGAATGCTTTCCATGGCTTGAAGGCCGGCTTGCTCACCTCGATGTGCTACTCAAATGCCGCCTACCCTCAGCTTCGTGTATGCTGCGACTTCATGAACTGGCTGTTCCACATGGACAATATCTCGGATGACATGAACAACCGGGGAACCGCTTTCACCGGCATAGATGTCATGAACGCGTTCTGGTTGCCCGACAGATACTTGCCTGTCACTCGCGTTGGGAGGATGGCGAAAGAGTGCGTTCTGCCTTTACAGATTACCAGTATATCATGCTAATTTCCTGATAGTTTCTGGAGACGGGCAGTAGTCACCGCCAATCCTGGAACACAGCAGCGTTTCCGGGAAACGATGGATTTCTTCTTCCAGGCAGTGACCCAACAAGCTGTCGATCGCGAGGCAGGGGTCGTCCCTGATCTCGAGTCCTATATCTCCCTGCGCCGTGATACCAGGCAAGTGCTCGAACATAGTTCTTGTGATAACGATGGAGTTAATCATCTAGCTGTGATTCAGTGGCTGCAAGCCTTGCTGGGCGCTCATCGAGTACGCCTATAACCTTCACATTCCTGACGAGGTTATGGATCACCCAACTATCCGCAACCTTGGTGAGGCAGCAAATGACCTCGTGACGTGGTCAAACGTAAGTACCACACGTGTTTTCTCATGCGTATCCTACTCACTGCTTGCGGCTTGCCTCTAGGACATCTTTTCCTACAACGTGGAACAGTCGAAGGGTAAGCGGCGATGCTGTATTTGGCTTAATGACATGCTCATTAACATTGCATTGCATTTCGCTATTGTCACCGAACGATAAACGTTGATTCCTGCAGGCGATACACACAATATGATCGTTGTAGTCATGGAGCAGGAGGGACTGAGTCTTCAGTCTGCGGTGGATTTCGTTGGCGATCTGTGCCAGAAATCCATCGACCGTTTCGTCGCAGAACGTGCAAGTCTCCCTTCGTGGGGACCGGAAATCGACAGAGAAATCGACATCTATGTCGATGGCCTCGCGGACTGGATTGTCGGCAGTCTCCATTGGTCGTTCGAATCCGAGCGCTACTTTGGAAAGACCGGTCTGGAGGTGAAGAAGATGAGGACAGTTACGCTTCTACCCCGCCGTGTCTAAGCTATGGAGGCCAAATGAACGCTTCCATACTAATTCCGAACTAAGGTACGCGTGCCTCCCTTGTCAGCTTATATATGCAGTCACTCACCGATCAACCTGAGTAGTAACGCAAAACAATCCACGACCGCATGCATCCCATGCCGACTCCCTTTACAATTCCCAAATGGCCTTACGCACTGTATTGATAACCACCGCACACAAGCATGCCGTTAAACGCACTCCTACATGATCATTTACTGTATTGTATATTTCCTCGTCGCCCTCCACGCATTTCACGTTAGGTGTTCCCATGACCTTCGCATGTCTCGTCTCCTTTCATCCCATTTCTACACCCACGTTCCTTACCCTATGAACTGTATAATTCCTTTTCACTATCTTAGTATTATCTTATTATTTTCATATCCTCATCCTATCCCACTATCCTTTACTTCCGCTAGACTTCTAGCACATTCTACTTCATCTCCATCTCTCCTTCATCCGGGACAATTTGCCTATCTTGTCATGCGAATTACGCAATGACGCTGGCTTTCTGGCTCTTATTGGGACACTGGCCTAAGGAAGTTGACTTCCTGGTGCGCCTCTATCTGGACCCTATTGTCTCTTCTCCCACATCTATCCCGTTCGCAGTGCGATTCTCTTCCGTAGTGACTTCTAGACCTTGCATGCCGGACAGTTGACTTCGCATACTTATGTAGTTGATGCATGGTCGTGGCAATGGATCTGATTTCAATACGGGACTAAGTTACTACTATTATGATGTCGTGTATTTACTGTTTGTGATACCCTCTGGAAGATGGGGTTACTTATTTATGGTTTGAAGCTACTTATTCAGTGTAGTTGATGTACAGTAGATAACTTATAGATTGACCAGGCTATCGGAACAGTGTTTCTATAATTGTTGGAGGCGTGTGTGACGAGGCGTCCAACTAGTCCTCCCTCCGAGGAAGTGTTTCTGAGCCTGAGAGACTCCTGAGTTTGCCAGTGTCGGTGATCAGCGGGAGCTTTGTGGCGTTATTTAGCGGGAGCTGTTGCGTACCCTCAAGTTGTCCGAAACCACAGCAATCCGTCCGGTGCCAGCTCGTAAATGAGACTCTAACCAGTAGCAGCGTGAATTCAACTAGTATCATGGGCATACTATTCTGGTATTCAAATAGCAACTTGTATTACCAATGTCTCGAATTCACTCAAAGAGATAGAGCTTGTTAACTTCCAACGTAAGACTTGCACAATGCAAATTCAACTCGAGGTGAGTCTAAAAATATCCAATTTACACGAGGAATGACATTAATTATGTATACTACTACCATTGCGTTACAGGGAGACATAGTAAAAGACACAGGTATTAGAGCGTTGTACACTTGAGTCTATGAAGCTGCATTGAAAATCAACGATCCACTCTATGATGGTATAAGTACTAGTGCCGATGGAGCGAAATCGAAAGAGGTCCGATCTGATCATGATGCTTGCGGAATAGCGACTAGAAGAGAAAATTAGAAGTATCCTCCCCGAAGGACCCACATAGGTAACCAGACCAATACAGACAAGTTCATCAAAACCAAGTGCGATATTAAGGGCTTCCATCTGTAGAAGAATGTTTAGTGTTGCTGCTACATGACTGAAAAACATATGTGGCACACCTTGTAAAGGGGATCCAAACAATGAACATGTTGCTGTGTGTTCAGAGGGGTATGCCTCGCTGTGTATGTGGGAGTCCTCCGACGGCTCCCAATACCCAAGTGGCCTCCTAAAGCTTCGGATGAGGGGTGTACCAGGTGGCGTGGCGATTGGTGTAATTGGGGAAGCGACTTCAGGTTGTGTTGCAGAGAGTAGGCTACTGATATTGAGAATTTTCTCGCGTCGAGGTGCATGATCGGTCGTGACGTTTGGCCGTGAACCTGTCGCATGCAAAGCCCCGAATGAAGTCGTCGCCATCGTGTCGTCTTGAGTCTCTTTATTCTGGGCATCATCCTCCATGGAAGGACCTATTTCGCTCATGTTGGCCGGGTCCGACTCTGAATAAAACGTCACGCATGTACAGTACATAAACATGATAAACGTACTTACCTTCATAGGGTGTATAGTGCCATTTCAAGTGAAGGGCCAAAGAGTTGCGGCGCATAAAGCTGCGCTCGCATAGAGGACATGGATGACTCAGCGGCCTCCGTTTGGCGGGGGGCTTCTGCGATATGTTGTTCAGCCTGTTAAACCTGTCTTGTATCCTCTGTAAACGTTTTCGTTCGTGGAGCTCATCCTGAAGGAAATCAAAGTGCTCAGTCCAGGAATCGCCGCTAGGTGGCTCGAGCTGAAACGGTGCAATGCCTGACATGAAGCTGAATTGTTCGATACTTGGCAGAGAAAAGTACCCTGGTCCTTGAGTGTACGGAGGTGTCGGTTGGTTTGAGTCGAGACAATGACGTGGTTCCGCTAGAGGTGGCATTGACCAGGCAGCGGGTCTTAACGTTGAGTTATCATGGATAGATGCCACAGAAGCAGGAGGGAAGGGTATTTGAGAATTCGGTCGTTCATGAACCACATGTGGGTAGAACATCGGAGGATATGACAGAATGGTGTTATTTGAATGGTTGATAAATGAGGCAGGAGGCGGCGTAGGTTCATGTACTGATACAGCTGGGCGAATAGGTACATAATGGCGACTTTGCTCAGCTGCAACTCGTCCCTCCAAGACATTACTTCCGTACCACTCAGGAGGGAAGATAGAAGGCAACGACGGGAGAGTAGGCAACAAGGGTGGGCGGCTAGAATTTGTGGTTGACTCTTTAGGTGCATTTCGCCGCTTCTTGTTCGATTTCTGTCGGGATCCTGTGCGAGTTCCGGAAGACTCAGATAGATCTGGTTCATCCTGGCGCGAACGACGCGACGGCCGAACAAGGGTATTAGGAGCTGCTGTATGCACATGGCCTGGCTCAGCCGTTTGTCTACAAATAGGGATGCCATGTTCATTGTCCTGCTGAATAGAAGACGAGTCACCAGTGGAATTCTCAGCTGGAAGTGCTTCCTGAAGACCATTCGACAAGTCAGTACTCTTGATGTTGAACGAAGTAGTATCCATAACTCCAAGAGTAGAATCGACAGAGTGTTGTCTGCCCTCGAGCACTATCAAACCAGAACCGAAATCATGCCTTGAGTTGGAGAAGGGAAACGGGCACGACAAGCCAGAGTCGGAGAGGAGAGACTGGGAACTAGCGAAGCCCGAAGAACAGCTCTCGAAGCCAAACGAGCCAGGTACCGTAAGGTTCGGGGGATATTCCGGCAAGAAAGAAGAATACGGATAGTGCGTCGGGTTGAGGAACAGCATTGCATCAGCTTGACCATTGGTTTGCCAAGAACCCAGAGAGGTAGAATCCAGAACGATACCGGGAAAAGGAATAGAAGGGTCAAATTGCACATCTTCTGGAGTAGAGGGATCCGGGAGGTCGGAGGCGTCTTCACTGACAGTTGACCGCGGGTGAGGCGTATCCTCATCTTGGTCCTTGTCTGGTGGTCCCAAAGGAGGCAGTGAGACTTGAAAGTTGTTCTCGTACATCTCCAACGGTCCTTGCGATACATGACGATTGTCCTTTGGGGCTTTTGGACCTATGATAGGAGAAGTCGGGTCCAATCTGAGAGTGAAGGTCATGTGCTTGGGTATTTGGTGAGGCCATCGCTGCTCTTGTACGCTTGTGGGCTCCTTCGTCGTCTTCAGACTGCCTCGTTTCTGTGGTGTATGGGGTGCTTGAAACTGCAGGCGGAAGACTTTTTGCGTACTACACAAGTGGTGAGCGTGGCACTCGAACTGGGACAACGACGAGAGCACAGACAGTGACAGCACGTACCTCGCTTTGGCCCTCTTTGTTCCACCAGATCCGCCCATACTAGCTTCTAGGACGAAGAAAACAAGCTTCGGGACTAGGGAAGGCAGAAGAGATGGTGGTCAGAACGAAACAGGTGGTTGACCAAAGCTTCTTCTGGCAGCTGCTAAAAACGGATATTCTCACGTGGCCACTACCAATGCTTGCGTTGAGGTCAATTGTTGAACGTTGAATATTAGGCATTCAGAACATTAGATATCATATCAAAGCCGACTTTTCTTGCCTTCAATTTCATTTTTCAATACCCGAATATTATTCGAAGTGTGAACAAGACAGTCAACCGCTCTCGTATCAGTAGTGAACACCATTGAAAGTCGCTCATCCCGGGGCGAGGTTCGAGACAAGAACAGCACGCAGCGGGGTGAGAGCACCGATGATGCTAACATCTACCGCTACGACAGCACAGCCTAACCAGCTTTTCCGTGACTCTCGTCGGTTGGGGGTTCGGCTACTTTTGCTCGAGGGGATACGTCGCCCGTCTTCTCCTTGGAGGTTTCACCCGATGTTTGAGCTTGAGAGTCCTTTTCAATCTTTTGCTTCCCTTTGAACACATTTATGAGATGCCGTGAGCACCATCGCATCACATCACTAAAGGTGCTTACAATCCAGCTTCTCTTTTGGCCTCGTACCCTTTGCATCCTGTTCAGCTCGTCTCTCGTTGATACTTTTCTTGGCAAAGTAGTAGCTGACACCGGCAGCTGCGATAAGACTCCCCCATCCCAGCACCTATCGATAGGGGTAGGTTAGCCAATCTAGTAGATGAGAGCTCGAGCATTACATACTTACAGTACTTTTAGGATTATTCATCTGAGGTGGGCTATGAAAAGTGAATCGGAGCGTTGAGACACAAAGAGAAATACTTTTGGTTGAAACAAGAGAATAGCCTGTGAGTGAAAGCACCGGGAAGTCCAGGTTACGCGAGCTCTAAACTATGTAACGACTTTCCCGAGCTGCCGCGGGGATGTGACGGGATGCACGTGAATGTGACATGTCGCGAGCGCGTCTCTCAGCCCATGCCGAGAGTCCGCGGCCCACTCCAGTTCTGCTGCACTTGCATCCGACATCTCAGCGGCCGTGGTCAAACCACAGGCTTCTTGTTCACACACATGATGGTTCCCTGAAAACAGTGCAGGCCTCAATACCACTGACTTTCTCATCCTGAAGAGGTATTTAACTCGTCCAGTGGCAGACTGACATAGTAGCTACTATAGCTTACAGCCGCGGTCACCAGGCCGACGGAGTAGAAAGCTCTGGTGAGTCTACTGTTGAGCATCACATTCTTCGCTGTGGCAACATATGAGCTTTCTAGCCGATTACAAAGGTACATGAATTTTTTTCGTGAGTGTCAGCTAAGTCATCTGTTGTCTATGTTGGCTGACTATATATACTCTACTTATGCGCCCCACTAACATGACCGCAAAGTCGCATTTGACGTCTGTTGCCGTCTTATCTAGGTGAAGAGCATCCATGGGCTTGGAAATGAAGTCTATTGCACTATTCTAGCTGTTTGACCCATAGAGTCCTAACCAGCGGGGGCGACTCTCCCATCTCCGCGGCTGCTGCTGTCCTGGGTTTCAGGATATTCTGACGAGACTGGTGAGCAGAAAACTCTCCTATTGGCTATCCAGTCTATTGAACCAAAGACTAAGATTACTTACTTTCCGCCCGTTCGAGCTATATAGATTCCCACGCCTTTCAAGAAATACGGAGCCGTGTAAGTTCATCTCTTCTACTTTGCTCGGACGAGGGTGGCATACAGTGCTTCTCCTACACTCATTCCTTTTGCAAATCACAAAGCTCAGTCTCATTTCCACTCATCTATCTGTCTACGATCTAGGATGTTCTGATGTTCTCCTTTCTTCTTTCGCACTAGAAGTCTATAGGAGAAATGACACATACTCCGATCTGACGACTTCGTCTTTCATCTTATGGCCTTGTTATGGCCTATTCCATTTTCTGCTATCACCCCGCAGCTGGCCTGGGCCCATGATATGTCAAGTATAGACTAGGGTTCGTTGTTCATTGATGTGGTCCCTCTGACTCGCTGACGTAAAATGAATAAACTCTAGCTTGGGTTTTCTGGGCGGTTGTAAGTGCTGTGGGTCCACCGACTGTTAGCAGCTATAATCGCGAACCCCAGGCTTCTGACTCATGCAATTGTAATTTTAGATGATTCCTCGAACTGTGGGTCTCCCCATAGCCGGTATGCTTTGTATGTCCGGTGAGAACGCAGTACTCACGCCCATGTCGACGCGTCCCTACTACTTATTCGATGGGCAATTCAAGTCCTATTATTCAATAGTGTAATTTAGGTTGATCGTTTTACGCGAGTTCGGTTGAACCTTGGCGTAGAATGAATACGATCTTGTCGGCGTAATTATGCTACAGTCATCGAGCTCACTCCGACTTACAATTCTTTACGGCCACTACTTATCGTCTCAATTGAACACAACTTTCTGATCAAGTCTAGTGAGTATTGATATGCAACTAGTTCATTATGCTCATCCATGGATTTGGGCATGCTGACTCATCTAAATCTCGTTTCGATTGTTTCAATAGATAGCTTCACGGTTACACGGCCTCCTAACAACAATCATCACTACTTACCTTGATATTTCTAATGTCATAAAAACGTGTTCCCGATACAATAATGCTCGAATCAAGTCTCTACGCCGCCAATAAGTCAACGCTCTGCGACCTTCCTGCTCGCCTGGCGGATCTTTGACAGCACGATGTCCACGGACTATGAACAAAGCAGCGAAATCACGGACGGTCTCGACGCTCACCGGTCTCACCGCTAATCATCTCGCCAAGTCTACATATTGTACTGGACTTTTCGGGTGCTGGCAACAGGCCAGTCCCCCATATATACGCTCTAAACACGTAGGCTACGACGTTTAGGAGTTCCTGATTTTCAGTCGCTGTTTCTCCGGGACACCCTTAAAAGCTTATTACTTATTCACGTTGAATTTCACTTAGGATTTGGGTCCGCCGCTGTGCGCGTGGTCGAACCGTGTGGTTGCATCCAGGCGACGTTCTCGCGATGAGTGTATGGTTGACGTCCGACATCCCTATTTATACCATCCATCATGTTACCAAGACTGATATGATACACACACCAGAAACTGAGACTCTGGGCTGTGCCAATGTGAGTGAGAGCGTACCATTCCACCGATACACAGTCTGATATCACTCATTTCCACCAGCTTGATTGACTGTCAACGCATGAGCTCGAGTCCACATGCGCACCCCCCCTTGTTGAGCCCCAACAGGGGAGCATAAAGCGTGAATCAAAGATCTAGACCTCGTCAAAAACAAGAACAACTTTGGTTTCAACAATTTAGAGTCCTTTCGGGTCTCGACACCGCGGAAGCAAAAAAAAAATGCTAACCAAGGCAACCTCCCAAGCTTCAAGCTTCAAGATCCACCCGTACGTACAGTATATGAGTACAGACGCGGTGTCGAGACCCGAAAGGACTCTAAATTGTTAACCAAGGCAACCTCCCAAGCTTCAAGCTTCAAGATCCACCCGTACGTACAGTATATGAGGACAGATCTGACACTCCCATTGGACGACAAACAAAAACTCCACGCAACCCACACCGTTAGTTTTATTTTCGACTACTGTAATTTACTTATCATTTCACTTCAATTGGCCAGACCAACCTACGGATTGCTAGACTGCCTAAGAGATCTGCCGCGTCATTGACAATGAATATGCGTCGAAGATCGCAAATATTGGGATTGAGTGCATGAGGGGATGTACCTTGGCGCGAGGAAATCCAGACCAGGAAGCCAGACCATGAGCCGGGGCTCGAGAGAGAGGTTAAAAAAAGAGGAAGCTCCAGGGTTACAGGTTGCAATGATTTACGCGTGAAATGTGAAGAAATAAAGGCAGCAACACTTGCGTGGAACCATGGTTGGCCGGTAAACTAAAATCTCGTGCTTTGCAATGCTGACTGGACCTCATGTAGTGGCTTGCCAACAAGGCCGCCGCTGAGTACTGTACAGAGTATGTCAAATTTTGTCCAGAGCCAATGAGGTTTTTCTCGTCACTTGTTTACAGCGTAAACCGAGCTGGAATAACTTTTGTCTATGGATCAACACCTCCGAGTCGAGACTCAAGATAACTGTGAACTTTCGGTGGACGAACGCGATATCGTTGCGGATGCTGCCGCTAAATTCTGTGCGATCCTTGCCGACACTATTCAGCGCGCCCTGTAGGACATAATTCGTGTGAGAGTGAGAGTTTGCCTTCCCAAGTGCTTTCTCCCCTATAAGGCCTCAGATGATCTGAATCATATCATCGACGCCAACGCAGTCAGTAACTTCAACGATGCTAGATGACTCTGGTCTTGCCAAGGATAAAATAAGCGTGCAGTGTGTTGTGCAGCTGGGCAGGACGAGCTCACCCACCCAATCACTGCACCGTATTCAAACACGTCGTTCATACGCTAGCCATGGTGAACGACACATCTTCTCCCAATAGCGTCCCCGGGGACATCAAGAATTCACAGATAGTCGTAGAAAGAGACGCGACAGACCATGCGCTACTTAAACTGCTGGATGCACGACCGTTGATTCTAATAAGCGTGTTGATACAGTAATGTATGCGAAAAAATTATAATCTACTTGGGATAGAAAAGTGTGAACGGATGTATGCCGAGAGCAATGATTGGATGAAAACAGTGAGATGCACAAAATGCCATGGAAGAGAGACCGAGGAGAGACCAAGTTCCGAGCCGCAAAGGCACGAACAAGTGAAGAACAGGAACACAACGGGAAAGGAATCGACGGCGGAAAGAGAAAAAAATCAGATAAGGGAACGCAGCACCGCATGCGATGGATGAAACGAACTGAAGACCAGCCCGGCAAGACGAATGGAGTGAGACCAAAGCTCGATGCCTGCGAGGATGAAGATTTCAAGACACGCGCAGCAGCGTCCTTAAACGAGCGATGCCCAGCCTGTTCATTTTGTGTCTCAACAACCGCGCCTTCGACAGAATACCGCTGGTGAACGCCAGCGATGACCAGGATGTTATAGGTGCCGATGGAGCGCTGTACAGAGGGCAGAGGCCCCGTATACCATGGGGCAATCATCGATATGTCGAGTTTGCGCTGTTGCTCAAATCCTGTGATGCTTGTTAAATGCAGGGATAAGGAAGGGAGCGGATGCCTTATTGCCGATTGCCAGACCGATGAACGATGTGCTCGAGAGGCGTAGTGCCTAGTCGGGAAGTCGTGCTCATCGTCGGGTGACGTAGCGCCAGTAGTGATTGTTTGGTGGCTAAATAGGAGCAGGTAAGAAAGTCTGGTGAGGGTGTTAAGAGTCGAGAGTATACGCACAGCAGTGTTGGGTGTGGAGTGGTCTGAAGGAAACGGAGCCAATAATCAGGATATTGTCTGTTCACCAGGAAAACAAGACGTACGAGCTCGAGTGCACTCCCAGACGTCGACACCTTTGCCCTTTGGATCCCATACTCCGCATTGTGCGTTCACGGGCCAATAGAGATTGAGCTCCCAGATGCGAGTGGCATCGCTGACAAGGCCTGGCATTGTGGTGATGGATGGGTAGCCCGACGTCGTCGATGGCGAGAGTTTATTCGGGGGGATGTCCAAGGAGGGGGCGGGAGTAGAGGACGTGGCGGACAAGTCGAGAGCGGGAGTGGCGGGAGAGGAAGGATAGAGGCCGTCGAGTATAAATAATTATTTGAGTGCGTCTGACGGGCGTCTGAGCATGATGCGTCTGCGGACAAGCTGAGATGGGGTTGGGCGCTAGATCTGTTGCCACGGGAAACCTGCCCAATTTGGATAGCTTCCCGGCCTTCTGGCAGTGATCGCGTCGCCGATTAAGTCCGTCTTCGGAGTTTCAACTGGGCACTTTCCCCCGCGGCTGGTTGGCTGGCGTCTGGCCACACATCTGCCATATATGGTAATCGCAGCCATTAACCTCTCGGAAGGCTTTCAAGTTAATTGTTCTCGACAAAGGGCGGTGTTTTCTGAAAGCTGGACACACAAGGGCAGTCTGTTATTAACTTACATTCAGACTGCTCGGAGTTTATTTTCTCCTAACCCCTACCAGCCCTTAGCATTGCCCTTGTCAACGGAGGACACGTACACTGTCGAAATCTGCAGGGGTTCTGTCGCCGGCCACCGCTACAAGTGGGAGGGTCATATACTCATGCCTGCAACTTGTCATAACGCTCAATCAAGCTCTGAATCTCTCAAGGATTAATCTTGAACTCTTCATGCCCGTCATCTGTCCGCCATGATGATCTAGTAGTATGACTTACCTGGGCAGATATTCGTCTTCTCCCATGATATATGCGAGCTAACTGGGGCTTTCCTCTCACCATTCTTATCATCGCAATTGGGGCCACGAATTTACAGGCTTCATGGCCCTTCCTCGGGTAGCGACCTTTCTGGGTCCCTCTTCACGAACACACGCTCGTCCTGCTCAGCACTGGCAGTTTTTCTCTAGTAGAGACCCGTGAAGCGAAAGGTAGCACAGGGAAGGAGGATCAGCTGCCACACCCTTTCAATGGCGTAGCCTGAGAACGGGCATTGGCCGAATGAACAGTCACCCAGATGGCGGAAACTGCGCTGATTGCGCTCGTACCCAAGAATCCTTTTGCTCCCACCTCGAACTCACCCTCGTTTCCTCGAACCGCTCGCAGTCATAACTCTATTCATCATCTTCTATCACTCCTTGCCTTCACTAATCGAGCATGTAGGCGTCCACCCTGAACAACCCTGCCACTTTTTCCGGGCCAGACTGAGATCACTGTGATTACTAGTGCAAAGGTATGTGCGCTCCAATTTGTTCTCGAGGTGCGCGCACATCTCATGTTCTCTTCGTTTCGTATGCTTCGGCCCATTATCCGTCTTCATCTGTGAATGTCGCAAGCACCGCGCCCTTCATCAACTAAAATACGCTCTGAAGCGTCTTTCTCACTCACCACGCTCGAACATCCGGCCCAGGTCGGTCTTGCAGTAATGATGACGAAGTCCCAATACATGAACGCCAAGGTCGGGTCTTGTGCGCTCGTCTCATATATGCCCACTACATCACGACCAGCTATGTTCTCGAGCAACGGACGCGCCGAATAATGCCTCTCGAGAACAAAGAGACGGTCCTTGCAAGGTAATCTGGCCAGCCCAAAGCCCAGGATCTCTCAGCAGACCTATAACCCCTGTGATTCACACAGCATCTGTCACAATCACAAGAAGATGAGAACAAGACACAAAGACTCGGGTGTTTCACAGAGAAGGATCACGACGTACGCTGCGAATTCCATTGAGTGAACTCTCTTTTGCCACTCGACATTCAACGTTCAACGTTCAACCCCTACCTCACGCAAAGCAGGCCCTATCCCTGATCTTTACTGTCAATTGTAGAAGTTGTGATCTCTTTGGATTACGATCGCCAGCAGGCAAGCTCCCCTTTCCGCAACCGATCTATTCGGAACCACAAGGGGGCGCGTTCGACACGTTTTCTTGCACGTAATCAGACATCGGATGTCGTGCCTTGCATTGTACAAAGGATCTTTATGGACCCTTTGCTTGCGGGCGACACGCGAGGTACTTCATTTCGGACGCGTGTCTAAGTCAGTTGGACTCGACTTCCCCATCTCGTGATCAGTGTGGAGTCGGCAGCACTGTCGTTGGTCCCCAATCTTCCAACATCTTATCGTGTTCGTTCAATGGTTATCCGATGAGCATACTGCTTGAGGCATCGAGTCTCGTATTCTCAACCTGCTGAGCTGCATTAGGCGGTTTCAATACTTCTGTCACTTTGTTGGCCATCGAACTCAGTGATCGATTGTTAGAGAAAGAAGAGCTTCAGTTCGATACAGTATCAGAGACAATAACATGACAAGAAAAAATGGGAGGGGACTATAGAAATACGGGATAAAACATATCTAGTGGAATGCGAAATCCAGATGAATTGATTGTGATACAATAAAAATCCTAGAGCCTGTAAAACGGTATTACCGAATGAAAAGGCTATGTGCGACGGCTAATGCGCACACCACACTGCATATAACGAAGCCAAGCGGATAGCCAGACGGGTTGTCTTGTACGCTAGTGGACCATAGCTAATCGAGTGCAATTAGAGTGTGAATGGTCGAAGAGAAGACGACTACGGAACGAGTACGCACCAACCCACCCAGCACCGGTCCACAGAAACGCGCCAGGCTAACAATGCTCTGAGCAATACCGTTGGCATAGCCAACGACATGCGGAGGTGACACTGCAGATATGATCAGGAATAAAATCCGCGACATACTCGTGAATCATCCTCACTATAATTCAAAAGGACCGATATTGCAGTGTAAGTGAACGTAATGCCGCAGAATCGGGTAGCTCTAGGCCAGTGTCAGCGTCTTATAGGTAAGAAGGTCGGACATAGGTTACTTACGTGCTGACCGCGAGGGCTGTTATCAGCGTTCGCATGAGTTCATAGCGCTAGAAAGAAGTTTTTCTTGTGGACTTACCGCACATGAGAATAAGGCTGCCCTCGTCCTTGTCGTTCGCAAAAACCCTGTACAACACGACAGAAAGATATGCCGGGATATAAATGAGGGAACCGATGCGGAACATTGCTAGGTGTGAAAATCGACCGCGGGGTGGACTATTAGGTCTAGTCAATAGAAGCGCGAAACGTAAAAATGACTGTTACTTCACCCAATGTTTCTGAATCGTGAATGCCGTATGAGTGATGCATCATGACAGAGATGAGATGACGTACGGGTAGAAATAGAACTGATACACAATCTGTGCGAGGCACATCAAAGCGACTGGAAGATACATGAATCAACACGATACTCATAACGAGACACGTGCACCTACTGAGTTGAGAGAAATGACCGGCATTGAGATTCAATCCGCCTGAAGGATATTTGCTAATGACAGGCTCTATGAGCACAAACATGGCCTAGAGCACGGAGTACTCACGAAACAAGGTAAAGATAGAAAACCTGATCGTGTGTCGTGTTGTGAAGAGCGAGGATTCCATATTGGAAGATGATCATGAGTGGAAGCTGGGACATTAACGAGGGCTCCTTTAGCGAAATATCCGGTTCGGTATCCGGCTCGATAGGTCTCGACCCTTCCCTGATCGGGAATAGAGTCTCTTGTCCTGCATCCTCAACTTCATCCGCTAACGCCAACAATTTCTGCGCTTCAACGACAGCGGGTGGTGTGCGCACTCCAGTATGTGAGAAAATACCAGGGATTGTTGTGGAGAATCGTCGAGCCGGGCCCGGTGATGGAACATCCGACGGGCTTGTGACTGACTGTGAACGATGTATGGATGAATCGCGTGGAATGAGCGTAGATGGCCTTAATGGAGAGCCTGCTACCGCGGAGCGGACAGAAGGACCAAAAGATGGTTTACGAAGAAATTGATTTCTGCGAGAGAGTTGGCCGGAAGCAAAATTTTCAGTTTCATCCAAATCCCCGTCTCCGTCCTCTCCATCCAAACGATCTTCGTCCTCTGATTCAAAGGGATCCTCATTGTCGACATTTATTGCCGCGGCAACCCATAGGTCTGCAATATTCGTCACAGCATTTTCATTTGCCATTAGCAAACGTTGAGCGAAGTTGGTCCCGGTAACATACGAAGCCGAGATAGATTCCTCGCCGTTTGCACCCATAACATTGCTTTCTCGGCGTTGTCGATACGAACTTGCAGCCACGCTACCCCGGCGAGCACTGAGGCGAGCAAGGCTATTGCTACTAGCCAGACGTGCGCGATACGCTCCACCGTATCCGTATGCCGATCCCCCAGCACGACTTGTGTGGGAGAAAGCGCGGTCCCGTGCAGTAGTTCTTGACAAATGCACAGGAACTGAGGTAGAAGATGATAGTCCTGCATCTGGGACACGTGAAGCGAAAATACCAGAAAATCTGCGGCTAACTTTACGTCCGATGGAACCCATAAGTCCTTTCGGTGCTTCTTCCTCAATTGGCGAGATAGGTGGTGATTCCTCCTGTATAGCAGAGTGATCATCCACCTTCTCGGGTGGTAAGCGAATAGATCCTCCCCGTGGGCCACAGTCAGGCCCGAGAAATAGCGAGAGCACGGAGCCTACAATGAAGAGGAGTCAGCATTTCAATCAGGAGTCATACTCTGAGACAGCTGACCAGCCAAAGTAACGACAGATGCCACTAATGTTGGCAACAAATACGGATATTGAACAAACAGCGAGATTTGGCTAAAGACTCTAGGCCACTTCTTAGCAGGACTTTCGACTGCATTGTCATTAGTGGATGCAAATATTTATCCTGCATACAGTGCTTACATGTCCCACCGACAATGGCTCCTGCAACGCCTCCAAGGCCCCAACAAAACCTAACATATATATGTAAATTTTGGGAAAGCTGGCATGGGATTCGCGCAGACTCACCCAAGAATAGCGTACGCTCTGCCTTCGTTACTTGTATCAGTAATTCCGGTGACAGCGCCTCGTGCGACGCCAATTGCTCCAGCGAATACCCCTTGCATAAGGCGGATCACCATAGCCTGCTGTATGGACGTGGAAGTACCAAACATCACACAGGTGACTGATGAGCCTAATAGAGAGACAGCTATCACTAGTCGCTGTCCATGCTTGGCAGCAACAGTTGCCTGACATTCGATCGGAGTGAATATTGGTTTTATAAAACAATATGCGAAATTAATACCCACCCAGAGTAGTGAAGTCAAGAATTGTGTCAGGAAGAATGTCGATACTGTTATTCAACCGTTTGAATCACGTGTAGTCACATAACACAATTGAATACACACCTAGTAACCCAGTCCAATACCCCACATCTGCCTCGTTCTCAAATTGGTTGAAGCCTGAACAATCCTAGTCAGACCTTTGACCCTATCGGTAAAGAATTACCCACCTTCGACCATGAATAGTAGAAATGGCGCGGAAACGTTAGCAGATAAGAACTCGCCCAACATGGTCTACGAATGACGTCAGGAAGGAAATCGTGGTCATCGGCACTACACAGCTCACAATGGAAAGGACTATCATCGATAGTGTGGGTAATGGCGTCGAGTATACTTCAGGTGGGGGTTGTAGGGCACTTGGGATCGGAGGCCTCTCTGGCCGTGGCGACGACACCCCTGCCTCTTCGTCGACAGCACCGTTCTTCCATCTCGAGGCAAAGCTAGGCCTATGACGCAGCATCGACGAGAACGATACGTGTCCAGATGGTCTACGACCGTAGTTTATTAGCTGGGATGGACGTCGACCGCCGGTTTGAGGAGAGGGTGCACTGGCAGGCAGGGAGTCCTCGACATCCAAGGCAGAGTCGTTGAATTGTGGCTCCCGCTGGGGAGGCTGCAGCGTCCTATGCGAGTCTGCGCTAGTCATGCTGCGGGAACCGTGGGCACCGCCGTAGCGGGCGGTGGTGGAGGTAACTGAGATGGTGAGTGGTTGAGTTAAGCGCAGTGACCGCCCTATAGTTGAATTGACTACTTATTTGGGCTACGTCACTTTCAATTACTGTAAGTAGAAGCTTTTGAAGAAAATTGGATATGTAAGCAAAACCAGTTACTAGTTGCTCTGTAGAGTAATTATCTTACTGTAATTCAGAGAAAGCGAGAGCATTTGAAGTCATTGCATCCAATCTCTATAGGCCTAGTAAAGTACACTCTACATAAAGGATGGAATAACGCATTCGAGTGATCCCTATTTTTCCTTATGAAAGCCCCAAACATTGAGATGCGGGTATTCGTGACATTGAATCGTCAAAAACTACATTATTACATGAGGCAGCAGACCCAGCCGCCGCCATCTATTGAACGTATATAAACGCCGAATGACAATGCACGAGGGGTGGATCGAACCGCGAGAGAATAGGATGAAGGGTCCCAGCATCTGGCTGGTACAATGGCAAGTAGTGTCCGTGTTGAGTGAAATCCGCTTGAATCCGCTGTTGTTGTACAGTATTTTCTTTCCCGACTGTGCTGAGCTAATTACTCGGTGGTAACTGACTTCGCCCTGTGGGTGAAATGGTAAGTAAGGGTTCCTACGACACTCGCACAAGCTACTTACAAATTCCTCGGGAAGTCTACGTCGAAGCCGTTTTTAACAGCCAAGTGGTAACTGAGGAGCTGAAGGGGGATGATGTTCAATAGACCCTGAAGGCAGTCAACCGTCTTGGGCACGCGGATCGTCTTGCAACCTTTGGGGATGTCAAGGTCGTTCTCATTGCAGACCACAATGGGCTGAGCCTTGCGAGCCGTGATCTGAGCATATGCCGACTGAACCTTTGGATAGAGCGAGTCCTGAGTCATGATGATGATCACGGGCATGTTCTCGTCGATGAGGGCAAGAGGACCATGCTTCAGTTCTCCAGCCAAGATGCCCTCGGAGTGCATGTACGAGATTTCCTTGATCTTGAGAGCACCTTCCAAGCAGGTGGCATACTGGTATCCTCTACCCATGATGAGCAGACTCCTCTGGTTGGCGAGGACACCACCGGCAAGCTCCTGGAGGCTCCGATCACCATCGAGCACAGTCTTAATTTGAGACGGCAATGCATGCAATCCCTCAATGATCTGCTTGCGACGCTCCAGCATCGACAAGCGATCTTCAGAGAGTTGCAACGCCATCATAAGGAGGGCAATATACTGCGAGGTGTAGGCCTGTTATCATGAAACCGTGTTAGAAGATCGTCACATAATTGTACCAGTGCTAGGCTCACCTTGGTCGATGCCACGCCGATTTCAGGACCAGCGTTGATATGAACACCGCAGTGTGTCTCACGTGAAATGGTGGAACCAACGGTATTAACGACACCGACACAGAGAGCACCCCTTTCCAGGCAGTAGCGCATCGCCAGGATGGAATCGGCGGTCTCACCACTTTGACTCACAAAGACACAAACGTCATCTCTAAAGATCGGGGTTTTCCTATCCAGGAAATCGGAGGCAAGTTCGACGGTAACGGGAATCTCGGTAAGTTCCTCGAAGATGGCGCGTGTCGCGATAGCAGAATGATAGCTGGTTCCACATGCGCAGAAAATGATTCGCCTTCCACGACGTATGATAGGGAGGTATGCGCGAAGACCACCCAAAGTGATGACGTTCTGGTCAAAGTTGACACGACCACGCATGGTGTTGACAACAGACTCGGGCTGCTCGTAGATTTCCTTCTGCATAAAGTGATCGAACTTGCCCTTCATTATTTCCGCAAGTTCGATCTCGAGAGTCTCGATGGTACGCGTCGACGCTACCTGAGGACCGTCTGTACGGCGCAAACGGTGAATGTGGAGTTCACCTTCGGCGATATGGGCGATGTCGTCGTCCTCGAGGTACAGCACACGCTTCGTATGCTCGATGATGGCGGACGCGTCGGATGCGACAAAGAATTCGATAGGAAGAGGCATGCCGTCTTCTGACATGAAAGCACGCGATTGAGTGCGCATGAGGTTGGCATTCTGGGAAGGTGGGGCAAGCAGGCCACCAGGGGAAGTAGGTGCAACTAAAAACGACATTTTAATCATGTTGATCATGTTGACGAAATTAGGATTCCCTCTAAAACACTCACGGGTATCCATGCTCTTGCTTTCTCCTTCAGTCGCAAACTCGACGTCTACGAAGTCAACCTTCAGCTTCTTCTCTGTCTTGACACCAATCAAAAGAGGAGAGCCGCGACGAGCAGTGACGGCTTCGTTGGGATAGTGAGAAGACTTGAAAACAAACGCGAAAGAACCTTCGAGTTCTTTTAGCACAGTTTTGACGAGTTCAGTGAAGCTTGGTCGCTTGTCCGGCTGAGAGTCGTAGATGTACTTTGTCAAGATGGCGACAGCCTCTGTGTCGGTGTCACTTTCAAACTTGTATCCCCTCTTCTGCAACAGCAGACGGAGGGCGGCAGCATTTGTGACGATACCATTGTGAACTACAGTGAATTCGGCCTTGGGGTCGGACTTGAGGGGGTGGCAGTTGGCAATAGAAGGAGGTCCGTGGGTGGCCCATCGGGTGTGTGCAATGGAGACTTGAGAGAGGAAAGTCTTTGACGTATCAATGTTGGACTCTGCGATCTTCTTGCGCAAACCTGCAACCTTGCCAACTTCCTTGAAGAAGAACATTTCACCAGGCTTATCTCCGTCTATGCCAATACCTGCCGAGTCATAACCGCGATATTCTTGTCTAGCGAGCCCATTCACAAGAATCTCGCAGATTGTCTTGCGATCCTACAGTGCATAGCGTCAGTGGACAGCCTTACACGATTTGTACCTGCACAACACGTGCGGGATGAGCGCGTTCATCGTATGATCGCCGTAACGAGACAGAGGTAGCTGCCTCGTTGCAGCTCATTTAGCAACAGCACCACAGCCACCCTCGAAATCCGGCGCATCCGCACGCATTGAACCCACGCGCACAACGCGTGGAACAGTGCTCACCTTTTCTTGCAGGAAGCTGCAATAAGCAAAGATACCGCACATAATGGGTCGTAAGGTGGTCTAGAGAAGTAAAAGTTGGGAGTCAGTCGTGGTTGAACGTCTCGTACGACCGAGACGCACCTCAAGGGTTGTCGTCGAGGTTGCGAAGAGAGTGGAGAAGTGAGAAGAAGTCGATAACAGACGCGTCGACCTTAAGAACCTGTTCCACAAACAAGCGCCCACGATGTCGGGCTATGTCACACCTATCCCAAAGAGGCACAGACACGTGGCGCACCAGCACGGAATCGTCCAATACGTCACATATCGTCACTAGCACCTGTCACGCATCACCGCCGGACGTTGGACGTCGACAGGGCACAGGTTCCACAGAGCATCCCGCCGTGTCGCAGGCACGGATAAGTATGGCCGCGTCCTGAGGAACCATAATCTGACCTCATAGATGCATAGCCTCCCGCACAAGCCCTTTCCCCGGAAGTTCGTCGTGTAAAAATACAGCTTCTAGTGACGTCTAGGGACTACACGTAAGTATGTAGTACTACTACATATAATTACAACTCCGACTAGTAATATTGGCTGTAAGTCCAAATACTCGTACATCTTTAAACGAGTCATTTTAAAATACTTGAAGATGGGCGTAAGCTTCATCAATAAAAAATCAACTAGTCATCTTGGTGATTGGAGAATGATCCACTGTTTCGTCCTCAAGCTGACACTTTTCATCAACGTCGTGCTGGTCATTAGCATCTGTGCTCGTCTTCTCTTCCATGTTATTACCTGCTGCGTTTCTGTTGCCCTTCTCCTCGACGTCTCGAGCCTCAAGGTCCTTTTCTGCACCCTTCAATTTCCTTTGTTTGATAAACTCCTTGCCCTGCCTCTTCAACTCCATATCATCCGCACGAATGAGCTCGTGCTGTTCGACGCAGAAAATCGCAGATAGAAACGCTATTAGAGTGCAGGCAAGCGTGAGGAAGAAGACACTGCGGAAGCCTTTCGAATATCCAGTGATGACAACGTGCTTCGCTTCTTCACTCAAATCGATTTTCGAGGAATCGTTAATGATTGTTGGGTCATCCACGAGCGCATTGATTTGGTCTTCGCTGAGAGCCAGAGAGCGAATCTCAGCTCGCAACGTGTTGTTCACGATAGAGGCGCAGATGGCCAGTGCAATGGTCGACCCGAACAGGCGGACAAAGTTTCTCACCCCGGTGACAACAGCCATCTCACGACGTGGTACAGCCGCCTGTGCGGCGAGCAAGGACCTAGTAACAAAGCCATCAGCGGCAGTGCATCTGGACTGACGCTATACTCACGACTGGAACGTAAAACCTGAGGCGCATCCGGCTAAGAGCAGAAAACCTATGATCCTCGCTGTTGGCGTATGTTCGTTTATAGTCGTGTCAAGGCCTTGTGCAACGCTCCATAACGCAAATCCAAGGATAATTGGATAACGGTATTTCCCTGTACGACTGGTGTATTGACCTACAAATATGATTACAAATTAGTATCTATGCAGACTAGAGATCCACTTACCGGTAGAAAACACGACGATTGCGATGGGTCCAAGAAACGGAATAAGCAGAAGACTTGATGTGACTGGCGAATTGCCGCGCACAAGTTGGAGGAATTGCGGAACATAATAAAGAATCTACAAAAACCGATACCGCGAATTAAAAAAAACCCCGCATATCGAAGACAAACCACTCACGGAGAAAAATGTCATGCCGCTGGAAATACAGTTAAGATTCGCATTACGGCGTATGAATAACAGAACTCACTTCATGGTCGTCAACAACAGAACCCCAGCCACCGTTTTGTTCTTGAAGATGTGGACTGTATGTCAATCATGCATCAGTGACGAGGGCAGTGTCCAGTCGAGGTTAGATGCATACCCGGTACAATGGGTAGTAGCGCGAACTTTGCTTCCCAAAAGATGAACAGTGCCAAGATGGCGGCGCCCAAGATGAGAGTAACCAGAACGGGCGCAGATGCCCATGGATAGGTGGTACCTCCCCAGTTCAGACCAAGCAAAATGAGGATAGAAGAAGAGATTGTCAAAAGGGAACCAACGTAATCAATTCTCAGCAATTTTGCACTCATATCCCCTCCTACCGCCTTGAGCGGGAGTAGCCAGACGCAAACAAGAATGGCAATTCCACCAAGAGGTAAATTAAGCCAGAAAGCCCATCGCCTATCCAAAGATACTGAGACGAGAGATGCATGAGCTTTGGTGAGGATATTACTTACCACGTGGTATATTCAGAGAAAAGGCCACCGATAATAGGCCCGAAACCGTTCGATAACGCAATAACAGCTTCATTGATCCCTTGATATTTCCCACGGTCCTTGAGAGACACGATATCGGAAATGCTAGGTAAAAAGTCACATCAGCAACAATATCCTTTCTCTCAAGTTTTTTGCCCCTAGACGAACATGATAAGCACCATGGTAATGATAGCTACGAAGTGTAGTAAGTCAGTGATCACGATCCATGTAGAGTCAAGCCTAGCTATACTTACCCCCGCCTCCAATACCTTGGAAAGCACGAAAGATAATCAACTAACACCAAGTTGAGTATTCACGTACTGTCGAGGATGAAGGGTGACAGAAATGACTCACTTGTATCATTGTATGAGCCAGAGCACAAGCGAGCGAGAAGAGGAGAAATACTAGGAGAGAGGCTAAAAGGACCTGCTTTCTTCCGAAGACATCAGACCAACGACCATATAGTGGCGTAAAAGCAAGGCTAAAACTTCGCGTTGAGTTATGATACGCATATAATCAAGGATATTCGTACCTTGTCAACAGATATGCTGTCGCAACCCAAGAACTACTTCGGCCACCATGAAGGTCAGAAGAAATGCGGGGTAATGCTGTTGCTACGCTGTTATTTAAAAGTATCAGTCAAACGATAGAAATCACGCGCGAAGTTTAGGTACGCAACTTACATTGTTTGGTCAAGGAAGGAGCATGCGAGCGCAACAGATAAACCCAAAAATACCATGATGACTTGTTTTGTAGGCAAGAAGTTCGTCTGGTCGGTAAGAATGACTTCGGATTTTGCGTGATCCCTTGCTGGAGTAGTCGCCCCCGAAGGAACCGCGGTGGGGGAAGTCTCTTCATCCTCCTCAAATTGTGGGGAAATACTCGGCGGCGCCATGCAGCCACCGTCAGCAGGGAAGACTTCCGTGTCCTTGCACTTGGCCATGAAGGGGAAGGGCCAGTAAAGAGAGATAGAGAGAGGAATGTAAGGCGGGCAAAAAGCTCGTCCGACTAACTCCTAGACCGTCTGCTCTTAAAAACGAATAAGAGGCCACCAGCTTATCGACATGGCGCATCAGGTGACTACAACTGCAAGTAAATTATGTGCCGGCAGGATTCCGGCCTAGCCACGCTGCACAACCTGCAGGAACCTAGAAGATCGCAAACACATATTTGAGCAACTATTACGATGCTTTGCATACAGTCTCCGGTGCTACCTTTCAATTGACAGTAATCGAGAAGTATGTTCACGTACCAAAATAACACAGCTGCATGGAGGCAGCTTTTTGCTCAACGATGTCCTCGGCCTGAACGTTCTGAACTTTGCAATCTTTTAGAATGAGTGATTATGGCGGTAAATGAGATCAGGCTCGTGCCGAAGGTACCAAACAGATGCCGTTAAGGGCAGTCCGGATATGGCCCGGGCCGGATCCAAGTCATCGTAAACCGCCATCTTCCACAGTCTGGACTCTTGGGCCGCTCGTATGCGGACTTCGGAGTGTCGTAGAAAATAAGTAAATACGGCGAAGCATTTGTTCACTGGCTACGGCTACCTTCCGTAAACTAGTCATCCTCCGACAATAAACCGCTCAAATCAAGTCACTTGCCGGAGTACTCAACTCACCATTGGTAGAACGGCATCTGTTATCGCAGACAACGCTCAAGAACACCCGAAGTCTAATACCAACGCGAAAGCGTGATTTGGGCTTGTAGTACAACATACGTAAATCTATGTCCCCAATTCTTCTCGTCGGCTGATTTTTCTCGTAAGTAGAAAAACGGGTTTTCATCTGACTATTGCACGAATGAGATCACCCGTGAGACTGTACAAGTCCTGGCTATGTGGAAAAGTCTGATGTCATAATGCAGTACATAAACTGCTATTATTACAGCAATTGACCGCGGGCACCGCTGCCTAAATGCGCATTCGGTCCAAGTGCTGCAGAATCATGACCAGGACCGCCGGAGTTGCCGCCGAATTGCTGAACTTACGGTGTGGCACCACCGAGAGCCTTGTTCGCTGGATGTGCACCTACAGGGAGAGGAAGTCAGAAGGTTACCTTCCGGACCCGCTAGTTTTAAATTTCAATTCACCATGCTGAACCGCGCGTTTACAACTCAGTCTGAGTCGAGCTTCGTGTTCGAGTCGTTCGGCCTCAAAACAACTCCATGCTCTGGGCTTTCAGAGCTTGCGCTTCCCTCTCCTTCTCTATACCTTTCGCTTTCAACTTCGGATTGCGAAGTGCCGTGCCCGTAACTCTTCCAATCTCTGCCGTAGTCGGACTCGCATTGCCAGATTTCTGGCCACTGCTGAACACGGTGGTTGATGGGCGCAATATCATTGTTACCAGCGGTGTCCGCGTACGGATCGCTTATATTGCCCTATAACGTTTTGAGAACAGCATTACGAAGGGACTCTTTTCAAGCATGACATACCTATTGCTGCGGTGGCAAGTATGTCCTACCATGTCCGCGGTATGCGCCAGTAACAGTCTGGGCAGTACGTGCTTGAGTAGTATCATATAACTGAGGGGAAGCTGGGTTTAACACAAGGCCCGTACCTAGATCATGAGGCATGAGGCCTGAGGCCTGAGGTCCGACAGGTCCGAGTCGATTGGAATCACCAGCACCTTGCGAGACTCGGGTATTTTTGTGACTCTGCGACGAGGAAAGTGTCAAACACGAGACTTCTGTAACATTCAAAGCATGGAAACTCACGCGTCCAAACGGCATATTAAAAGTAATCAGTGCAGTGTGTTGATCGTTGTAGGACAAGCTGCCTCAACCCGCTTTTTATATACCTTTGCAGTTGTGGAGACACCTGCTTTGGGTTGCCCCCACTCAATACACAGCATGATGGCGTAGACTCCAGCGCGTTCAGATTCTTAGAGCCGAGTTTAGGAACGGGGCAGTCTCTGTTAACGTGATCATGAGTTGCCGAGGAGTGAGACCTAGTGAGGCGTCGGTGGGGCTGCCAATGGACCCACACAGGCACCTACAACCGTTTTAGGTAGAACATTAGTCCACAGCGGTCATGAGCTTCAACGTATGATCCATGTAGAGCAATAACTTGAAGGGTAGTTACATGAACAGCTAACACATAGTCCATGAAATGTGGCAGTAGTCCCGATTCCCCGCGCATATAATAGAAGATATTCAGCATAAATTCTCTCACCGAACACCGCCCGCCCTAGCCCAAAACATGTCTTCGCGCAACTTCATCAACTCTCGCCATGTCCGCTCCTCCCAAGTTGCAATCCCAACGTACATACTGCTATCATATTCCGACACCTTTTCAGGTACCTTAGTGGGTTCGGAAACCGGCTCCTTATCTAAAGCCACTTCTCCGAGTTGTACGGGAAGCTCGGGCTTCTCTTGCTCAGCATGTTCGTGACCCTCTAACACCTCTTCATATGTCGGTGGTGCATGTTCCTCGTCCTTTGTCGCATCTTCAAAGGTAACAGAAGGCTCGGATTCCGCCGTCTCACTCGCCTGATGGTCTTCCTTCACCTCCCTTGTATCCTCTTGCGTCTCCGCATGAAGACTCTCTTCGGTGCTGACTTCTGGTACCGACTCCTTCATCTTTTCTTCAACAATGGGCTCTTTCGCCTCCTCTGTTGCAGGCTCCTTGGCAGGCTCTTCAAGCGAAGCGGTGATTGGGGGGTTCTGAGCCAGCGACGACGGCCGAGCCCGTGCAGCTGCACGTCGAGGCAATGGGGGAGGCACAAACTGCCCAGGTGCAGCAGGCACCTCAGGAACAGGGCTGGCGACACGTGAAGGAGGCTGCGAAGGTGGTGGAGAGAGTGGTAAGGGAATGTTTACCGCAGAGACAATATCAACTAGTGGAGGTCCAGGGAGCTCTTCGACTGGTGTCTTGAACTCGTCGTGGGTGTCTTCCGGGTGAGGTAGAGTGGCAAGTGCCTTCTCTTCGGGTGGGGGATCTTGCGATAGTGCTGGGCTTTCTGTACGTTGCCTATTCCGTTTCGGAAGTGGTGGTGGTACACCGGAAGGCGGATGCACAGGAACAGGGGCTACGATAGCGGAGGATTCCGAGGTGGCTGGAGCGGAGGTGAGAGGCGGTTGGCGCCGAGGTGGAGGTGGAGGGGGCGTTGCAGAGGGCGCGAGAGAGGGATGGCGGCGCGGTGGTGGGGGTGGAGGTAATCTGCGTAGGGGAGGCTTAGCGTCCGCGGCTTCCTTGGATTTAGGTGCCTCTGCACTAGCTGGCTTCTCGGGCGCATTGGTATTACTGAGCGAGCGGGACATCGTATCCCATAACGCACCAATACCGATTCGTCCCTTCTTCGCCGGTGTGGAAGGTCTGTCAATGCCATCAGGTGAAGGGGTCGATGAATCGGTTGTAGGAGGCGGCAAGTATGGCTCGTCTTCCCAAATCTTCTCCACAATACTCGTTCGTATAAATGCCCACAGACAACATGTCGTACGTAACCGATGGAGACACCATCCTGAGGTACACAGAGGATATATGGTGGCGGTTCGCGTTTGCGTCCCATTTTGCTGAGAAGCAAGGGGCAGCGAAACGGGAAGGCCTGATGATGCCGTCGATTCTAGTCTGAATATATAGACTTGTGAAGGTGGTTCATAGTTCTTGGTCTGCCCTGGTTGCGGTGTTGAGGGATGGTTGAAAGGGGTATGCGATATCGTCTGTAATGACGATTTCAGGAACGACGAACCCCAACCAGCTTTTCCAAACGAGCCGGTGCGTGTGGGTGATGGTAGTGGAGATTGATGAATAACATAGAGAGGGTTCTCGATGATGTTCGTGCCACAAAGCGCGCAGGTTATATGGGTATTTGGAGTAAGCCCAGACGTTGTATGTAAGTTAAGCTCCTCAAGGAGAGTGCCAGTTGACATAGGCTCAATATTAAGTTGACCACTGTGGATAGCGGAGAGAACAGAGCGGCGGGTAAGCCAGTTTAGTGATGGGGCAAGGTCTAATCGAATGGTCGGGTCACTGGAATGTTTATTAGTGGAGTGATACACGCAGCGTTTAACGAGCAGAGAAAGACATACGAGTCCTCTGCGATAAGCCGCGCAAGGAAGGGCTGAGGTAGCAGTGAAGCCATGGCCGGGGTATTTTGCGTAGCTGGGCGAATAGTACGCAAATGCGCAATAAATGAGATGTACTCGGCATAGGGGGAATGCAGGTTCAAGAAGTGCATGTCTGACGCATGGCTATGTGTCTGACCTCTCTCCACCCACTTTCCTTTCCCCATAATCATACGCATCTCCTCCATCTTCTGGGCTGCCTGTTCCTTCTCTGCTTGGAGAGCCTGCATCTGCATCTGCATTACGCCGACGATCTCTTCTGCCCCCTTCAATGCCCGTTCTGTTTCTTCGACCTTCCGCTCGCTCTGCGCCCGCGCAAACCGTGCCTCCGCAACCATGGTGTTGGCCTGGTCGAAAAGATTTGCACTCAAGTCGTCCAGATCCTTCTCAATAGCATTCCGGGCACTCTCCGCCTCACCAGCCCTCGCTGCCTCCTCCGTAGCCTTCTCCATGAGACGGTTAAGCTCAGTGGTGACATGGTCCTTCTCTACCAGCAAGCCCGTGCTGAGTGCAGACAAATGCTGCGACCGCTCGAGTTCCAGCTGGGAGACTTTGAGCGTGGCATTTCGGAGGTTGCTTGAGGCGACGTGCAACTCGTCCTCCAGGTCAGAGACGCGGTCATACGAGCGAACGAGTTTTCCATTCAGCTGCGAGACTTGGGAGAAGAGGTCCTGTATCTGAGTGCGTAAAGACTCGATGACTTGCGCCTGAGCATCCGCATCGTTGTTGCCGTTGACGATGGAGAGCCGTTTGAGGCTGGCGCCATTGCTCCTGACGCCACTGTGGTCGACGGTGATCTTCTGGTCGAGGTAGTCGGCTTCGTGGTTCAGTTCGTGCATTTCGTCGTCGACATGGTCGGGTGCTGGCGCCATAGCCTGACTGCGTCAACGAAATAGGACTTCGGACGTCAGCGAAGATGCGAGTATGGAAGTGGAAATGGGCGCTAATACAAAAACACACCTTGGGCTTGACTTGATTGCTGCTTTGTCTTGTCCTCTTTATTCAACAGCTGGGGGAGAGAGAGAGAGAGAGAGAGAGAGAGAGAGAAATGCTGAAGAGAAGGGCGAGAACAACTATGTCTGACACGTAGACAGAGTCTGACAGACCGAGCATTGGCGCATCATTTCGCAAACGATGGTTAGCCTACGTGCTAGCGACCTGCCGATACGTCGATCACCCACTGATGTCGATGAGTACTCGATGAGTCGTACTCGAATGTTTGCATAGACCATGTATCTTACATCGTAATTGCCAAAAATAAAGAAAGAGAGAAGTACACTAGGCAAGGTTTATCCAAGCGGACCGCTAACATCATCACACACTGCTACTGTAACTTACAAGCTTAGGACTGCTCAACTCGGATATCCTCCGCTGCCCGTGTTAGATCGTCGTACTTTGGCGGAGAATACTTCATGGGACGCGGCCCATCTGCATAAAGTGTCGCAATCTCGACGGAGGTGACTTGCAACGGCTTCTTCGTCGGAGAGGAGTTTACGAAACCTACGGCGTCAGGGCTGTATATAGCAACATCGTACTAGACACAGTAGAACCATTAGTTGGACGAACTCGCGGAATACTAATTGTCTCGCACCAAGAGCTGGTACTTCCCAAGTTGAGCAGGAGGGCTCAACGCAGGAGAAAGGTGAATCTCGCCCTGTAGGGCACACATGTTCCTCTCTAGTCCCTCACTGTCATAAGGAGAGCGCCACCAGTTCGCAAGTTGCATATAAGACGTCGTGTCGCCAGATGTCTCGTACATCCCTCTCGAGCCGGCTGTTCGGAGCATTCCTTTGTGGCCAGCGCCATACGCTTGAATCGGCGAGTTGGCGATACCTAGGCTCAAGCTACGTCTCAAGCGGACAACGGGGGCATCGGAAGATGACAATATATCCAGTGCTTGCGAATCGCTGCACCTGAGCGTAAGGAATAGTGGAATCACTGTGCCTCTTGTGTAACAAAGCTGGTAAACCCGTTCTTTAGTCGTACAACATGTATAATTCGAACAATAACAGCTTACAGGCTTCGCTAACCATAGCTTAGATGGAAAAAATGTTACTATCTAGTACACTAGACAATTTAGGCAATGAAGCTTACCTGGCACTCGATGCTCACACTACGCTCACCGAACAAAGACCCTGTAATCGTCACAGGTGAGGATGTATGCCATCCTTCGGGATCGCCGTCGGGTCCAACAATGGGACAGTTATTGTAATATGCTAGTTGACGGATTGAAGACGGAGGTTCTGGTTTGATGAAGGGTATGTAAGTAATACTCGTCTCTAGCCTATTTAGCAAATCCCAATATATACGGTTTGGGTTAATCATTGAAACACTCGGCAATAGCGAAGGGACGTACGTGTAGTCAGGAATGAATTTACCGGCTACGATGGTCGTGACCAGCTTGTACAAGACGGTGTAGTTTGACTGCTTGGAGATGAACGAGCCAGGGAGTCGATAGCTGTCGCGGTTATGTCCATCCCGCTTTGTTTCTACGGTTCGCGGCAGGGTGAATGTGAACGGCCATATCCAAACTCCTCGCAGGCTGCCTTTATTGAAACGCATGGAATCAACGGTGGGCGATACAGCTTCCATGTTAGACGACCAGAGCTCCTGCGAGAGTTGAAGGAATTGATCACGTTGCTGAGCCGAAGTTACAAGCTCTCCTAGCACCTGGATGAGAGTTATATTGCGCTTCCAACATAAAATAAGCGGAAGTAACATACAGAAACCCGTACACATTTGATAGTCTTCCAGTTGGGTAGGTTCACTTCTACCGAGCCTTCGAGATTGTCTCCTTCCAGAACACGCGGATTCTGTTGCGGTCGTGCAGCTCTACTGGTACATTTCATGGTGAGCCATGTATTGCCTGACTTGTTTGACAAGCTGCATGTGTGTGAGGTAGGTTGATCTGAAGGTATCGTCTGTTGACGGCGTGGCGGACGAATCTGAGCATAGGTTGGTAGTTCTGGATCAGCCTGAAAAGTATCAAACGCAGACGGTTCGTAAGGTATAGTATCGAGAGACATTGTGTTTCAAAACCAGAGGTGGCCCAGTTCTAAACACCGGTTGAATAAGTGGAAGGTTGAAAAGATACCTTGGGAAGCCTTCAGCAGTGCTAGATAAGGCCCACCGTTTATAATATATAAGTACTGGCACTCCTCAGCGCCTCGGTAGTGGCCATTATCAGGCTGATGAGGCATCAAAGTGACGACGGTTTCATGCCTGAAAAAGTGATTCGCCATGTGGCAGATCTGTGCTCCTTAATCATTAAATAATCAACTTCAATGAACCTGTTGCACTCACTCCGAGTCGAAGTTGTGAGCTCAGCAACTCAGGCTGGTGAGAGAATCAATGATGTCGTAGTACGGCAGGAGTCTGGTATATAAAGCAAAGTCAATTTTATCGGGATACTTGTGAATCCCTTAAGACACCTATATCGCATTACATCTAAGTCGTAAGAATATTACTAGCAGCCGTAAATATTTTTCATCAGCGAAACTTAGTCGATACGACGAGCTTTGCTGGGAACAACAACCCAAAGAGCAAACATGGCACCCATCATGGCCACCATTCTATACGAGTGCTTATTAGTGAATGGCAAATGTACAGGCCGGAGGGTGACTTGCACAGGCTGCAAAGCAGTAATGCCTTCCTTGGACGCGATTGCTCCAGTAATGAACGGGATGAACGCGGATCCTGCTTGACCCAAGCCTGCTATCCAGCCGATTGACCCAGTGAGCAACCAGTGAGGCAGAATTCTCGCGGTATGATTCATGACCAGTGGGTAGATGGGCCCAAGGAGCACTCCAATGAGCGACACTGCAATGGCATCTCCGACCAACGAGGGTACAAACCAGATGACAAACTCTAAACTGTTGAACGCATCAAATGCACGACCCAAGTGTGGACGTCGATGAATGCTCACCCGATGGCTATGAGCGTATACACAAAAATGGCGTTACGCTCCCCAATCTGCGCGTGTGCGTATTTTAGTCAAAAGTAGCCCGGGTTACTAGTATCATTTTTTGAACGTTTAATTACCTTCTGATTCAACCATAGAAGTGCAACGCGCCCGAATGTCAGTCCTATGTAACGATGCCTCAGCTATTGAAGCACAACTGAAGATTTATCTACCCACCGCCGAAGAATCCAGAAGAGACGTAACCTGAGTTTTTCCCTCCGCCGCGGACATTGAGAATGTATGTGACTGTCCATCCTGTCCATCCAAACCGGTCAGTAATCAAAATGCAACTCAAGGGAGAAAAGCCACACCTCCGAGAGTGACTTCCACACCAACGTATATCAAGATGAAGAAGGCGAGGAAATGGACCTCACGAAGTCTGAATATTTGACGATACTTGTTTTCTTCGACATTAGCTGCCGTAGTTTCAGTTCGGGCTTGACCGATCTCGGCGAGACACTCTGTGGTTTAATATTGAGTCCTATTTGCGAGATGTCTCGAAGAATTCAGAAATCCATACCTTCTTGCCTCTTACCGCGGAAAACAGTGAGCAATATGATAGCATCTAACACAGCGATCCCCAGGGAGATAAGATACTGGAATGACCACCGAGGCATATCTGAGAATTGCGTGGCTGATATAGGAGCAATTAATGCACCGACGCCTTGAGAAAATGTGTTAGTCCGTGATAAGGGGTAAGTGCAGAGGCCTCTAACCATATATTGCATGCATGACACCCATTTTTGTTTCTGCATTGTCCTTGAGACTAGCGACATATCCATTTGACCCTGCATCCTGAGAAAGCCCATGATCAGTATGACCGTACGCATGATGAAGGAGGTCATTGTTCCTTTATTGTTCGTACCTGTAGGGATATGCCAAACCCATTGAATACGTAACCAAGTACGAACACCGGAAAAGGTGCTGCTGGGGCCATCAACGCATACCCAATAGTCTGTGCGACGGCACCTAAGAACGGATTCAAGTCAGCGGCATTAGTGCTCTTCAAGTGCTTCATGCTATACAACTTGATGGCACTGACCTATGACAAGGGTCTGTAACGCTTGTTAGTAGGAAGTAAGGCGTATGTCAAAGATAATAAGTTTACCTTTCCGAGCCCTAGCTTGTCTATCATAGCTACATTCAGAAGGGCACCACCTACAAACCCCTGGGAAAGATGTTTGAGATTTAACACTAAGAACTTGGATTGTGGGAGCAGTGAAAAAACCATACCACGCAGTTGAATATGAAAATAAGTGACACCACAGCATACCCCACCTAGTCGATGAGATATGTCAGAAGGAAAGTTCCCATTAGCTCAACCATATAGTGTGATCTGTCCTCACATGATAATTCGATTGGATCCTCGGTAGAAGAGGACCGGTTGTGCCATCATTCCAGCCAGCAAGAAAGAGTGTGAAGCAAAGGGCAGAGAATTGCGACCAAGCAGCCAATCTGACGGCTCGTGGTTTCGCATCGTCTGCTTCAGATGCCTTCTCTTCGATATCGTTCTTGGCTATGGTATTCTGCGCCATTGGCAACTCAGCGAGCTCGATGTCGTCTTTGCTTGAGTGAAGTTTGCGCAATCCGCTGACATCGCGCTCAGGAGGACGAGGAGACTTGGCACGAACCGAGAGTGAACTCAGGTTGGCTTGGTGGAGGCCCTCAAGAGCTGTATGGGTTTGAACCTCTGTAGAAGACATGGGGGTTGGAAAGCTAGGCGTGAGGGGTTGGAAAGCTAGGCGTGAGGGGTTGGAAAGCTAGGCGTGAGTACTAACTTTGGGAATTATAAACAAAATTCTACTGCGCTTGCTTTCTCAGATGGTTGAAGTATCACCTGAGTAGTTGAATTAACGGCAACAGTAGTGAGCATGGTAGTCGAAAAGAAGAGATTGGGAGCCACCATGCCCGTTCGGAAATATGTCGGAAGTATATCTAGCCTATCAAAGTCCTTTATACCAGTGTTGTGCCGGTTAACGGTCAACCCATCAGACAGTAACAAAAGATAACAAATATTTCTTACTCTGTAACCGTTAACCGATAACTTTGATGGCTTCTCATACAAATCGCTTACCGGAGGTCGGTAACCGTTAACTTAACCGAACAACACTGCTTTATACGGCTTCAAGTGCCCACATGTAACACCCAAAACTTGTGACACCGGGTCACACTCGACGCTCTACGTGTTCTTAAGCTTGACTTATTGGCCCTAATCAGCGCACCCGTCTCGAATAGTACTGCGGCTTCTATAGGTCTAACGTGTTACAAATTTATTCGTTGACACAACAATTCAAAAACCGGCGCTGGAGCGCATAAGATATCAATACGAGCCTCTCGCAGAAGTCTGTATCAGAACAGGCTACCTTATTGACGCTTTGCTCATGAACTTGGAGGGTAGACGATGTCCAGTCTTAGAGTGCACTCTGTGGTTTTGGTTATCATGAAAACCTGCATTGACAAGACTCAGTCGACCCGACGAGGAAGACTGGGTACGAGAGCCCAAAGCAAGAACATCGCGGCCATCATGGCTATCATCCTAAGACAAAGGGCTTTGCGTAAGACGTCGCCCGTGACTGTGTAGCATGACATCCTGATCACGTACAGTGGTTGTAGAGCAGCAATGCCCTCCTTAGATGCAAGGGCACCAGTGATGAAGGGGACAAAGGCCGATCCTGCTGCGCCTACGCCTCCAATCCAGCCAATGGAACCCGTCAACAGCCAATGAGGGAGGATCCGTCCCGAATGGTTCATGAGTAGAGGGTAGATAGGGCCAAGGAATACTCCGATGAAAGACACAGCAACAGCCCCTCCCGTTAAGGAGGGAACAAACCATATGATGAACTCCAGCCTGTTGAGCGTGTCAAGGACATGTGAAAGGGCGCCGCTTGATGTACGTACGCAATGGCGAGGACAGTGTAAATGAAGACCGCATTGCGTTCACCGATCTGAATAGTGCGTCAAGTTCTATCTGCGTGCACAACTCCTGACCACTTACTTTCTTATTTAATGGGAGAAGCGCAACGCGGCCGAAAGTGAGTCCTGTATCCAGTCAAAGATGTTCAGGGAGACAGGCAAAGGGCGTTAATGATCTAGAAACATACCGCCAAAGAAGCCGGAAGAGACGTAACCCGAGTTCTTGCCGCCTCCCCGAACATTCAGAATGTACGTGACACTCCATCCTGAGGGATAGATTCATTAAGGAACACTGAGGTCACAACTAAGAAAACTAAACCTGCTATAGTGACTTCTACGCCCACGTATATCAACGCAAATAAAGCGAGGACATGAACTTCCCTCAATCGAAAGATTTGACGATACTTATTCTCATCGCTGCTAGCACTCTCCGTAGGGGTTTGGCCAATGTCGGCGAGACATTCTGTTTGGACGTCAATTCTTTATCTAGGTGAAACGGGCAAGAAACACTCGCCGTCTTGTCTCCTTCCTCGGAAAACGGCAATGAGTGCTATCAAATTGGATATCGCGATTCCTACAGAAATGAGATACTGGAACGACCAACGTGGCATATTCGAGAATTGAGTGGCTGGCAATGGAGCGATTAGTGCCCCGATACCTATAGCGCATACAATTTCATGCCATAAGACTGGTGCACAATACATATCTTGCAGACAACCATCTTACCGTAGGCAGCGTGAATGACACCCATCTTCGTTTCTGCGTTGTCTTTGAGACTGGCAACATATCCATTCGCTCCAGCATCCTAATTGAGACACTGTTAGTTATATAGATGGCTACGCGAGGTGGCACGTACTTGAAGTGAGAGACCGAAACTGTTAAATACGTATCCCAGAACAAAAACGGGGAAGGGAGGGGCAGGTGCCATCAAAGCATAGCCCACTAACTGCGATAGACAACCTATGGCAACTTGATTTAGCAGGTGGCATAGAGGGCTCTCCGACAAGGCTGTGACTACAAACCTAAGACTAGCGTCTAGGATAGCGATTAAGTAATACGAAGGGGTGGTATCATACTGAGAGTTAGCTCACCTTACCTAAACCTAATTTTTCGGTGAGGTGTACGTTCGCCAGAGCACCGCCGATGCAACCCTAGACAATTTATTTAGGCTCGATGACTTCTGGTGAAGACGTTCGCGCAAACATACTAAGCACCCGAAAACGAATAGCAGGGATACGATGGCGTATCCGACCTACCGAGGGGGATGTCAGTGAAGCGCTATGCATGTGGATACAATGCCAGCATACATGATAATTCTCTTGGATCCTGGGCAGGAGAGGACCAGTTGTGCCATCGTTCCAGCCTGCGAGGAAAAGTGTCCAGCAAAGCACAGCGAACTGTATGAAGGCGGCCGACTTCGCAGACGACGGTTTTTGCTTTTGATGAGTAGAAACTGTGTCCAACGGTGTTATGCCCTCGGCTGTGTTCCTCGTTGAGCCACTACTACCGATGGGTGGCCCTGGGAGTTGGGCCATTTCTATGTCGCCCTTGTTAATGTGAACCTTGCGTAGTCCACCGCCATCTTGGTCTGAAGGAGGTGCTAAAGCAGCACGAACAGAGATTGAGCTTAGGTTAGTGTGGTGAAGGCTTTCGAGTCTCGTGCTGTGCACGGACTGAACCTCTGTGAGAGACATGGGGGACGAAAGACAAGAGGGTGAGTCACCCGTACGTTAAGACGGAGTGTGTATTATGAATGGCAGCGGCCTTTGCAGCGTCTTGACGTTTCCAACATAAGGTACTTATGTAGTTGTGTTTGAACCAATGACTTCGGTGGCAGTAACTGCCAGTAAGCTTGAGTCATCTGAGTGAAAGACATCTACGGAAATAGATCGGAGAATCTCTATCAGTCGACCTAAGCGCGCTTTACTCAACCAGGCTCGCGTTCTTCAAGAGCTTACTACTACATGTAACTAGTACAAGCTGGGCCAAGGCGAATGGTGAGATGGATATTGTATTCGCTGTTTAAGTTATGGCTGATGATTCGGTTTTCAAAGTTGTCACTCCTGTTGATGACTACTAGTATCAACTTTATTCATTGTTCAACAGATTTGTACCAGGTGTGTAACGAGAGGCTGGGTAACTGATTCCGAATCTCACTAGCCTCCCGGTGATACATAGCTCTGCACGCAGGGGAGCTCTGTCGTCCCTTGCCCCCTCTTTCCATCCTACTACCATCCTCAACAATCCCGCGGTCTACTTGCTTTCGCTATGGCTCCCATCGCTATAACAAATGCTACCGTTACACCTGCACCGGAGATGCAGGTTTTCGACGCCATTGTTGATGAGGAAGAGACACCCGGCGAGGCTCTAGCCCTCAGCCATCTCTCGACTCGGACACAGACTCAGTCGACTCTTCACCACAGACCCCACTTGAGACCCCTTCATTCCAACCAACGACCATCTAAAGGGTTTTCATGTTGTTGACGATTGCTATGAGGGTACTCATAAAGTTTTGAGCCATCCCTCTTTTGAAGCAACTCCTATGGACTTTCTCTCAGGTTGCGTGTCCGGCTTTGGCATCTACCGCTCTAGGGACGATCGATCTTTATCACCACTATCGCTTGGCTTTGTCTAAGATACCGGCATATCCAACAGTTATACAGCATCCACTGTCCCGGCCATAGTGACCATTGACTGCTCTAACGACAACACCGACTATCCCTACGAATCACCAGGCATAGTATCTACTCCATCTATCGCATCTCTCTACGAACCCGGTTTACCTACTATTGCGTACCGGTTCCCTATCGCGTCTCACGCTCCCATCCCTATGCACTACACACCACATCTTTCCGACGAACGCTATATCTATTCCCTTCCTCCCGGCTCTGATGAATACACCTATGCCTTTGTACCGACTTCTGTTGAACCCCATGCCGACTTTGAGGAGGAACCACCGCATGACCTGTCACGCCGGGGACTTTGGTCTACTAGTAACGGCGGAAGTGTGGCTTCCGATGAGAACGACGACCACTTCAATACTAGTAGTAGGGATCGGCTGTTTGGCGTAAAAGTAGAATCCCGACCGGGCCAAGACAAGACCTCTTCCCCACACACCGAACATGAGGAACTGACTTGTTGCGCCTCGGACTACGGTCTACTAGTGACAGCGGCGATACGACTACTAAAGCCTTTATCATTGGATCTGCTCCTAGAACGAGAAGAAGACATCGAATACCGGATGAACACCGCTCGCCTCTCGCAATCGAACTGAAGAGTCTCCGCCTGACCAGTCGCGCCTCGGGCACTGGCCTACAAGTGACAGCAGTGATGTGGCTACGGAAGCTTGTAAAGAATAAAGATTGGCATCACGAGCGAAGAATAGATCCAGACTGAATGACTCTACACGGTGACACGGGCTAACTACTGAGATAGAAATCGGACGGGAGGGGGTAGTATAGAAGAAGAAGAATATTAGGAGCGGTATGATGCTCAGTTGCATTGAAGAAGACGAAGAAGGCTCGCAACACTAGCTTGTGGTAATCCCTACCTCTACGGACATCAGCTCCACGAATGGTAAGTTCACTGTTACCCTGGAATACAGCACAACAACACCCACGCTCTCTCACATCATGTATACTTCACATCCCACAACTTCCGAGACCACGACATACACCACTCCCGAGCTCACACCCCTTAGTCTCTTGGTCGCTGTCGATCATGCCGATGGCAGGTGAATGTGACTCGCCGCGATCGGGATGCTGTCTCCCCTTCGCTGCCCACCAATCTCTGACCTTCCTTGCTACCGATATTCCTGCTACTCTGTTGAGTGTACAAACTCCACGGACGCGTGCCACCGCGTCTCTTTCCTCGGATTTTGTCAAGAAAATCCGTGTCGATAGCACACAATTCAGTCTTCTAACATTGGCGGTCATATCGGCCTTAGCGTGACAGAACGGGTGTGAAAGTTACAGCGGTGGTTTGCGAATAAAACGATTATCATTCAATACTTCTGGTGACGGGATGTACTAGTTTGCCTTCTGTCACGTTTTCATTTGTGGTGACATCAGTCGATATGACGGGCTTGCCTAGGCACAATTACCCAGACTGCAAACATCGCGCTCATCAATCCAATCAACCTAAACGTTACATGAGTATCCCTATTACACTTGGGATTATTTAACCTGGAAATTACGTACACAGGTTGCAACGAAGCTATACCAGCTTTTGAGGCAATCGCACCAGTGATGAAAGGAACGATAGCTGATCCAGCTTGACCCACACCAGCGATCCAGCCGATGGAGCCTGTCAACAGCGAATGGGGCAGGATTTTGGCAGTATGGTTTATTGCGAGAGGGTAGATTGGGCCCAGGAATACTCCAACGAAGGATACGGCAAGTGCTCCTCCGATCAGTGACGGGACAAACCATATGACAAACTCCAAGCTATCGACGGCACGGTGAGTGTGATGTATGTAGGCTGGAGACTACTGAGACTTACCCTAGGGCGAGGATTGCGTAAAGAAAAACAGCGTTGCGTTCTCCGATCTAAATTTACAAAGGTCAATAATAGTAGATATGACCGCAATGTTTTTACCCACTTTCTTGTTCAACCACAAGAGTGCAATACGGCCAACGGTAAGACCTGCAGAAGATATGCAAATGCCACAGACAGGTTGATGTGACCATAAGCTTACCGCCAAAGAAGCCAGCTGAAACGTAACCCGAGTTATTGCCTCCTCCACGAACGACTTCAATGTAACTAACACTCCATCCTGTCAAGGAAGTTGTTCATTTCGTATCGAGAAGGGAAGCTGTGAATCGCATACCTCCCACTGTGACTTCAACACCAACATAGAGGCAAATAAACGCCGCAAGGAAGTGAACCTCTCGCAACCTAAATATCTGGCGGTACTTGTTCTCGTCACTATTTGCACTACTACTAGTAGCATCTGTACGGGTTTGGCCAATTTCGGCAAGACATTCTAACACAAATAGTTGTCAAAGATCTTGACTTGAAGGGTGCCAGACATACTATTCGTACCTTCCAATCTCTTGCCACGAAAAACGAAGTGGAGGAAGACAATGTTCACTACGGCGATGCCTAGTGATATCAAATATTGGAATGACCATCGAGGAAGGCTCCTGAATTGCGTGGCCGACAATGGAGCGATAAATGCTCCAATTCCTTGAAATTGAAGTTAGCAACCATACTCCATATTCGGAAGGAATGTCCTGACCATAAATAGCGTGGAGAATACCCATCTTAACATTTGCATTGTCCTTTAGGCTTGCAACGTAACCGTTAGCACCGGCGTCCTAAATTATCAGACATGAGACCATAGTTAAGAGCAAATGAGATGAGACCTTTTGTATACCTGGAGGGATATACCGAAGCCGTTGAAAACATAGCCAATGGCCAAAACAGGGAACGGTGGTGCTGGAGCCATTAAAGCATACCCAATTAGCTGAGAAATAGCACCTTGATCATGGCGAATGTGTTTGAGACGAGATTTGAACTGAAAGTCAGATTGCACCGACCTAGTAACATGGTCTGCAATGTCGCCCATATAAGAGACAACAAGAATATTGCAAAAAAAAAAATTGCGTACCCGTCCTAGTCCGATTTTCTCGGCAAAATACACGTTCGAGATAGCACCAGCCACAAATCCCTATGGAGTGGACCAGAACCGTTGTCACCCAGAGAACCAAAAAAAAACGTCTGTGAGAACATACCACAGTGTTCAAAACGAATATCAATGAGACTACAGCGTATCCCACCTATAATATGTGAATATGTCAGAACAATTGCCAACTTTCCTCCAGAGGTAAATTCATGCTTACATGGTAATTCTCTTGCATTCTCGGTAAAAGTGGACCAGTCGTACCGTCATTCCAGCCAGCCAAAAAGAGCGTGAAGCACAGAGAAGCATATTGCAACCAAGCGGTAAGCTTCACTTCCGGGGAATTGACGTCAACTCCGTCAGTTGCCCCTGGTGTCCCTTCTGCTACGTTGGTGCGCTCTTGTGCGTCTTGCGACCGCGACCCCCTCCTTGACAGTTCGGCCAGCTCAATGTCATCCTTGCTCGGATGTGGCTTCCGTAAAATAGTTGCATCTTGTTCTAAGAGGTGAGTTGCCCTAGCATGGATAGCTAGAGAGCCGTCGCTAGAGTTGACCTGGCGAATGCGTTCGAGAGTGTGGACCTCTGCCTGTGTGAGAGACATGGCGGTTTGAAGTAGGTGCGAAGAGAGGAGTTGCTTGGCTATATGCTGATCTATATATGCTGTAGATTTTCAGCGCCTTCAGCTACAAATAATACGCTGACGTTAGTGATTTCCAATATGTCGACGACGGCAGAAGAGAAAAGGTGAGCTCACTGCGGCTGCCCATAGACTTGAGTTTTCGGGGAAAGCTCGGAAAAATGGCATCTACGGCCAAGCTTGGGCGAAAGACTTCACATAAAGTAATTTGCCAGCCGTTCCTTCCTTATTTCCGACTCTTAGCTCGGAGGATTGGCCTGGCTTGGCCGGGGTATAAACGTGTCCTTTGAGCATTGGACTGCGAATGGATGCGATCGAGTAGTAATTGGCTTAAGTATGACTTGTCAGAGCTCTCAAAGTTTCGAGTTAGTAAAAGCAAGTCAACTACTGTACTTACCGGCATTAAGAAACTTATTTAGAACTCCATGGTGATTCCGGAAGCTTCGTGTAAGCTTTATAAGCTGGAATGATTCCTGAAACAACCCTTGAGCTTGAGCTTGAACGTTGAACGTTTGAACTCCAAGCTTCAAGCCTGGCGAGGGACACAAAGCACTTGCCATATCATGTGGGAAGAAGGCCACATGGCATTAGACGCCCGTCCGAGTATCAAGTCTGTTGTGTGGGACGTCGACCACACCATATTCTGCATCTCTCCCCGACGTCCACGTCGTTACTAGACTCGTACGTGGCGGCCTGCACACCCATCAGCTTACGAAAGTCGTTGACGCCTACTCCCAATACGCAGTACCAATCCACACCGCACGGTGACGTGGAGGACATCTAAACGCGTACACACCACCCTTGCCTTTTTATTTCCTACGGGCCCATTCATCGACACTCCTTCGCCGTAGACGAGCTCAGAAATGTCTGACCCGAATCAACAGCAGCTCCCTCCGGGCTGGGCAGCAGAATGGTAAAGCTTAAAGTACTTACTATCGACGCGTGATATCGTTTTGACATCTCTTAGGGACGGGACTCATCAGAGGTATCTCTTCATTGGTGCGTTTGTCGGGTCATCCACATCTTCGAGTATCCTTTGACTCTGCTACAGAAACTGCTACTGGTCGTACACAGTGGGAGCCCCCCGTTCTTTCTGCGGAACTGCAGCCCATGGCACCGACGTCATCCCCTCCTCCCTCTAATGTTCACCATGCTAAGCGTCGCCAGTATGCAGCAGGCCAAACGCAGGCATACTACGGTACAGAATCAACATTGGGTAGTGGTGGAGGCTACCCTGCACCGCCTTCGCAGCAACAACAACCCAACCAGCTCTTCACCCCAGGGCTGGCAGCAGAGAATCAGTTCCAGCAACAACAGCAACAGCAGCCGCAGTTGCAGCCTGGCCAGCAGCAATACTACGGAGGTGTGCAACCTGAACCAGAGTACATCAATGGGCCCCAGTATGGCCAACAGCAGCAACAACAGATGGGTACTCTCGCCGATCAATTTGGACAGATGAACATGGGTCAAAAGGGACTACGACTATACACTACAAACCTTCTCACTTCTCCACCCGACCCTCGTGAATTACACAATCCCCCTCCCGAAATCGTTCTTCCGCCCAACTCATGCATATCGCCGAACCCTAGTGCCAACGCGGATCCCTCCTACCAACGCTGCACCATTAACGCTATCCCTACAAGCAACTCCCTTCTGAAGAAAGCAAACATTCCATTTGGACTCGTTTTGACTCCTTATCGCTCGCTGAAGGAGGGGGATGAAGCCGTACCTGTAGTGACAGATACAGTTATCGCTCGATGCAGGAGATGTAGGACGTACATCAATCCATACGTGCAGTTCATTGATGGTGGTAACCGGTGAGCCTGTTATTCATTTGTAATCTCATCTCACGGTTTACAATTTGGCTTGCTGCGTAGATGGCGTTGCTGCATGTGTTCTTTGTCTAACGAAGTCCCCCAACTTTTCGACTGGGACCAGGTCAGGAATGCTCCAGGTGACAGATGGGCGCGCCCAGAATTGAACTACGGAGTGGTTGAATTCGTCGCACCGACAGAATACATGGCTCGCCCTCCTCAACCAGCGGTCTACGTTTTTCTCATTGATGTTAGCCATAGCGCCATTCAGTCAGGCATGGTGGCTACTGCGACTCGCACTATTCTAGAGAATCTGGACCGCCTTCCTGATGAAGATGGAAGGACAAAGGTTGCAATCATTGCATTCGATGTCTCCCTATACTTCTTCTCTATGCCGGTAAGTTAACCACTGACCCCACTCCTATTGGGTCTAAAGAGAAAATTTATAGCCTGGGACAACCGACTCGTCAATGCTGGTCGTTTCAGACGTCGAAGATGTTTTCCTCCCCAAGCCAACCGATCTTCTAGTAAACCTTGCTGAGGCTCGGGCTTCCCTAGAGGCACTTCTTGGTAGACTAGGCGATATGTTCAAAGAGAACCACATCATTGGCAGTGCTCTCGGTCCTGCGCTCCAGGCCGCATTCCAGTTGATGGTTCGTAAATTTCCTCCGCTTATGTTCAATTTTCTCATATCCTTCTGCAGTCGCCTATTGGAGGTAAAATCATTGTCCTTTCTTCAAGCTTGCCTTCTGTTGGTGCTGGTGCGCTTAAAAACAGAGAAGATCCAAAAATACTGGGAACTACTAAAGTATGGCTCCCCTTTGGCTGATAATGATTATCTTATAACATTATAATATAGGAATCTGGACTGCTTCAAGCTGCCTCGCCATTCTACAAGACTTTCGCGATTGAGTGCTCGCGCGGTCAAGTCTCAGTCGACATGTTCCTCTTTAGTGCAGCGTATCAGGATGTCGCTACCCTTGGTACGAAGTCGTCTTCATTGCCATGCTATTCTCACAGCCTCACTAACCCTGTGTTTTAGCATGCCTGCCGCATTACACCGCTGGCCAAACGTACTTTTATCCTGCATTTAACGCTCGCACAGAAGATGCAAGGAAGTTTGCACACGAGTTCGGCGAAGTCTTGGCACAGCCTATCATGCTAGAAGCGGTCATGCGAGTCCGTGCATCCAAAAGTACGCCTATCACTGATCTGCTGCTATTCCCGAAGACTCACACTAACTACCCAATTTAATTAGACTTGCGCATGTCTTCGTTCCATGGCAATTTCTTCGTGCGATCCACGGATCTACTAGCCATGCCCGCCGTGCCTCAGGACCTGTCTTACGCTATTGAGGTCCAGATTGAAGACACAATCACTGCACCATTTGTTGTTTTCCAGACTGCTGTTTTGCACACGACTTGTTACGGTCGGTCTACTCTATTCATATCTTAAGGGTGATGATTTCTGACTTACCTGAACATAGGCGAGCGTCGTATCCGTGTAGTGACCACAGCACTCCCCACTACCGGTAATCTCTCTGAGGTCTTCGCTTCCGCCGATCAAGTTGCGATTGCTACACTCCTTGCTAACAAGGCTGTTGAGCGTTGCATCACGCACAAGCTGGAAGACAGCCGAGATGCTCTCTTCAACAAGACCGTGGAGATCCTCACCGCCTACAAGGCCAGTATGACTGCCGCCGGTGCAGGTGCTAGCGCCCAACTTGCCGTTTCGGAGAACCTGAAGATGTTACCGGTACTGGTACTCGGTCTTTTGAAGAATGTATGTTGTTCGGCGTTGGTCTATATGTTCATGACTGATTATGTTTTCGATTGCTCCTAGGTTGGTATCAGGCAGAGCTCCCAGATTCCACCCGATCTCAGGGCATATGCTCAAGCGCTGCTCACATCCCTCCCTGCTCAATTGTTGATGCCTTACATATATCCGACGTTCTACTCCCTTCACAATATGTCACCAGAGGTAAGTAATTGAGAATTGAGACTCAATTACCTATAATTAATGTTTTCCCGGCTTCCACAGTGTGGTACTGTTGGTGAACAGGGCGTGATCCTCCCACCTCCTTTGCCGTTATCGTCGGAGAGGCTTGAAAGGCACGGGTTGTATCTCATTGAGGACGGTCAGACGATTTTCTTGTGGGTTGGCCGGGATGCTGTCCCTCAATTGATTGCCGATGTGTTCAACCTACCGAACTACGAAGTCTTGCGCGGGGGCAAGGTAAGATTTGCTTTCCTCCCTCTCACCAAATGTGTACTAAGTCCATATTACCAACCCACAGACAACACTCCCATTGCTCGAGAATGCCTTCAGCCAGCGAGTGAATGCTATCGTTCAGAAGACACGTGAGATGCGCCGTGGTCCTTACTGGCCCCATCTCTATATCGTAAAGGAAGACGGAGAGCCGGCCTTGAGATTGTGGGCACTGAGCTGCTTGATCCAGGATCGTTCGGACGTCCTTCCCAGCTACCAGCAGTTCATCTCTCAGCTTAAAGATAAAGTGAGTACTTTTCTTCCTCATATAGAGAGACAAGATGGTTGTGGCTGACCGGGATGTGCTCACAGGTGAACGGAGGGAACTATTAAGGAATCGTACACATGACGTGAAGGATGATACTGGCTGTCGCACGTTTAGTTTTTATATTGTATTGAGAGGCTGATGACATAACCCGAATTCTAAGTTACCCGTATTGTCTTCATTGAAAGTTGGCCTGCCGAGTTACAGACACCGCGGAGAAGGAGCGAGGGTATCTAGGTCCCCACGGGGTATCACGAGTTCTAAGCGGGATGTTAAAGCAGTGTCCGGGCGAGCCGTTCCATTAGGTTTGTTGTTTGACCTACCTTGATGGATGAGCATTGCACCCGGCATCACACCCTACAGTTTTTCAAAACTTTGCTCTTCGTAAGACAGCTTGACGTCGCGGGTCAGCAACAAAAGTCAAGCTGGTATGTCGGACGTTGTGCTCAGCATAGCAGCTATGTTCAGCCTGGCTAATACCACTGGATTCGACGTCTTTTCGCATCATGGGATGCAGCACACTGATGGCGTTTATTTTTAGTAATTGGCGATTTTTCGTGCAATGCGGGATCTATCTGTTCTATCTTCCGAGGTGCTGGCTACTTGAAACGATCGTGAAGTCATACGAGTCTCGACCGTTCAACACGTGGAGCACCGCAGCAAATGCATTGTGATAGCAAGACTTTCGTGGTAAGGAGCATACTAATGGGTCGAGCACGCGTTTGATGTGCACGCTCCGCCGGGCTACTCATAGGCTATTGGGAGGACAGTCTACTCGGACTGGGGAACCCTATATGGTTTAGCGGCATGAACCAGGAATTCACCGTACCAAAAGGCGTACGATGTTTGATGATGGTGATGGTGGGTGACAGTGTGTTTGACTACCTAGCAGAGACGCGGTGTACAGACTTGGAGGCATCCAAGACCCATCTCCTTCGTACGCCCTTGGCCGCTCAAATCACGAGCTTCTCCATCTCATGACCAGTTTCTGCAGATAACCCCAATAGTTTTGTGCCAAACAGTGGTCAGTGACCCCTATCAATGCACAACGCTGAGGTAGTATGCCTGCTATCTTTAAGTACGACGCCGTAAGCAGTCGTTATCTATCTTTTTGGTGTTTGCTGATCTTCTACATGGGGCATAGTCGCCGCCCATCCTTCATTGTATACGAACGTCGATGTATCAGTGAGGTAAGTAGGAAAGTTCCAAGAAATATGGCCAATTCTTTGCTCACTCAATCTGAATGCTTTATTCTTATAGCGGTTCCTGGCGGTTCCACCGGACCGGGTGCCCATTGTCGACTCTAAATATTAAATGGTCACCCCAGCCAATCACCGTTTACCACCTGAGAGCGGCAGGGCTTTCGCTCAACGTTCAACATAAAGTGTCTCCCACCGTATGTCACGAGTTTACGGCTGGAGCTCTCCCGTTCAATATGGCGCACAAGCCTGGGGCCCTGCCCACCTCTCCTTGATTCCACAATGTCAAACCACCCCTCTTCAACGCTTCACTGGCAGCGGAGGTTCACACGGTAGTCAAACTCGTGGATTGCTGCCGTAGTAGACCATCGACATCTCCCAACGCTATCATGCTTGCCACAAACTTCAGCGAACACCGTGCCACAGTGCGCTCATTAGCAATTGTGGCATGCGGCACAGCTTTTCGGAATATCATTGAACGACAAGGAGCAGTAATTATTCTGCCATGCCACAATTTCCTTTAAAACACCTGTGAGGTCCAAAGTTTACCGCATCATTGAAATCTACAAGACCACTTCGGACTTTTGTATTAGCCACTCTATGGAAACGTCAACCCTGGAGCTTCGACATAGGGACTCGGGATGCTTGAAAACGTTGCAAGTTTTTGTTGATCAAGTTACGTTTTCAATTGACTCGTGATGTAAACCGCATGGGGCCCGTACAAAATTAACAATCCTCATTTTTGGAATTCTTCGGCCGTCTTGACTTGCTTGCAGAAGGATCTGAAACTTTCCGGCTCTAAACAACCAGAATCACGCGCCAAGTTTCCAAGTTTTCGATGGCCGGTCATAAGTCAAACCATGTACTTATGTACTCTACACCGTACCCGGAAATGCCAAGCGGTGAGGCATACATATCTTACGAAAGTTCCGCTCTTCTTATGCTACCGAACGCCCGTTCACTCGCATGTTGCTCAACTTTGCAGCTGATGCATGAGAAACTGGTCCCCGCCCAGGTACTTTTTCCAGTTTTCTCAATCAGAGAGCTTCTGTCTGATTGCCATGGGTCTTGGTACCTGCCCGGGTGGCGCCGAAAGGGAGCACAGCGCGCGATGGACGCAGTGGGGTTGATTGTTGAGTTCACTACTCTCGCCCCGATACAGGATGGAACCTGCGCTCTCGTTCATCTGTTTGAGCCTTCGTCTTCCACCTCAGGGTGAGAAACCGAGTTCAAACTCAAACGCGACTTACCGAACTTCTCTCAACGTACTCGAGAACAGACGATCTTCCCTACATGCAGCTGCTTCACACACATGCCAGGATGGGCCCCCGTAACATTCAATTGCTATACAGTATGGTCTCGCCTGCGTCATCTTTAGCCACCCGAAGTTCACGCTATCAGATTCCTTAACTGTTACGGTCTCATCGCAAAAAAAGCCACAAAGTAGTATTTGATGAGAATTCCCAGACTGTTTTTTGAAGAAAGTCTGCGAGTAGATTAAGCAATAATTTCTTGACTACCTAGCTAGTATACAACCCCTACTACACGTCCTGGTAGAAGGGGTACGGCACGTACGTCCAATAGAGCAGCAGACTAGAAAATGACGACTCGGGGAGGAGGGGAGTGGGAGCAGCAGGAAAAGAAAGACGTTGTGCACATGAAGCTATGTTTTCGTACTGAAACGTAAAACGTAAGACGTGGTAATGCGTGGGGGGAAGTTCCTGCTAAATAAAATCATAATCGTACAAGGCGTGTGTCCGAAACGACGACCAACACGAAAAAATGAGTTAATTCAAAAAAGGCCGAGAGGCCCGGGGGAGGACGAACACAAAGGGAAGACTGTTTATGCCTTGAGGTCTCCCGAGCTCTTCTCGTCGAGCTCGTCGTGGCGGACCTCGTGGGTGGCCATGACTGCACGTTGTGCGTCTTCGCCATCGAAAAGCGCTGCGGTTTCCTCCAACGAGAGACCTTTTGTCTCGACGATGAAGAAGTAGCAGAACACGAGCTCAAATGCGAGCCAGCAGCAGTAGACGATGTAGTACTTCCAGCCGATGTTGCCGAGGGCGATGGGGTTGATGTATTGGTTGAAGATGAGGGCGAGGGAGATGACAAAGTTGAAGACGTTGAAGCCTTTGGCACGTAAGCTGTAGGGTAGGATCTCGACTGTGTAGGCAACGATCAAGGGGGTGAATGCGAGACTGTGGAAGAACATTCGGTTAGTTGACACGAGACAATGGAAAGAGGTAGATGACTTACTCGTAAGCGGCGTAGAAGAGGAAGATGAACGCGATGACAGCATGCGCAGCTCCGTTAGATCCATGAATGGCGTATTGGGCGGAGCAGATGGTCTGCAGTGTGAAGAAGAGAAGCATGCCGATGCAAGAAGAGATGAACAGGAGACGACGACCAACGCGCTCCACGGCGAACGAAGCGCCGACAGCCCAGAACAAATTCCAGATTGCGAGGATACTGTTGGAAATGCGGTGAGAAAAATCGACAGGTTGATGAAATTTGGGGCTTACCCAGTGATCATAAGCTGGATAGTGGCGTCAGTGATACCGAGAGTGTCGAATACCTGGTTAAGATAGTAGGACACGAGACCATTGCCGGACCATTGGGAGAAGAAGGCAATAGCGATGATGATGATCATACGTTTCCTATTACCAGGAGTGGACCAGAGTGCAGACCAACCAATGTTGGCAGCGACCTCGCGGTCGAGGGCAACGGCAGCCTTGATCTCGTTGTATTCGAACAGCACAAGAGGATCTGTCTCGTCTCCGTCGGCGTGGTAGTAAGCAAGAGTGTGGAGTGCCTGCTGTTCCCTGCCCTTGTAAACGAGCCAACGAGGAGACTCGGGAGCAAAGAGGGCGAAGAAGAACTGAAAGAGAGAGGGAACACCTTGCAAGATGGACGGGATACGCCATGCCCAGTTATTGGAGATGAACTCGGTACCATATGAAGACCAAGAGGCACAAATGTTACCCAAGTACCAGAGGGAGTTGTAGAGGGCGGTGAGCTGGGCACGGTACTTGGGGTATGCGAGCTCTGTGACCAACATGGGCGCGGAGTTGGCAGCGAATGTGAGACCGAAACCAATGAAGAAACGAGCAGCGATGAACATGCTGAGGTTTTGAGAGGCTGATTGGAGTGCGACGGCAATTAACATGATGGTAGCGCCTATCCAGACTGTCCGTCTACGACCAAGACCGTCTGAAAGGTACGGGGCAAATGGATATGCTGCCAGTGAGCCGATATTCTACAATGCGAAAATTAATTAGTCGATATAGTGTACCCTCCAGAGAAAGACATACCTGAATAGCGTTGAGGAGACCAAGTTTTCCGCCATGGGGGAAGCCGAAATAACTCTTCCAGAGGTCGAGAGACTGGAACGAGTTCATCAACGAGCCATCATAACCGTTGTTTGCTGATGTGGCAAGGCTGTGGGGGAATTAATTGTGAGTGAGGGTATTAATTGGAGGCGGAACATGTATGTCGGGCGTCTGACTTACAAGAGGACGAGCCAAGCGTGGAGGAGGATGAGACGCTTGTTCTTGAGCCATGTTCTGTTGGGGTCGAGGAGCTGAACGTAGCCCTCGTGGACAGCAGCGGATGCAGCAGCACCGACGGCCATTTGGAGGAGGAATTAGAGGGAGGAAGATGGGAAGGTGGGAGGAGGAGGAAGTTGGAGGGGAACTGGCGAGAAGCGTGTGCCGACGTCTTTATAGTATGCGATGGTAGTTTAATGGTTGTTGAAGGTTTATTGGATGTTTATTGGATAATAAATGGGTGCCTCTGCTGTAAACCAGGAGCGCTGACCCCGCACCTGACCTGCGACGTTTCCCCGTGCAATTTCCAGCCTTACTCCCCGATTCAATACTCCAATATTTGTTGCAGGATACCGTAGGAACAGCGAGACCCTTGAAGAACGAGCGACCCTTGACGAGTGACCCAACAGCAGCTGCACACCGCCGCCCGTCCGCCTAAAACCCTCTTTTCCGACTTGGCTTCCTCGCTGTTAGACTCGGCAGCCACTGCTTCTCCTCCACCGTTGAACGACAGCTCGGTCCTCGGACGACAGCACTCACAACAGCTCCCGACATGGCACGTGCTCTCCCATCAATCACTGCCATCCCCGCAACTCGCCACTCTCCTCTCTCCTGTGCTTGTCTTCGGCGTAACACATCTCGTATTCTAACCCAGGCGCAGTCTCGACGTGCCTGACCTAGGTTATGGGGGTTAATATTCATCTATTTTGTTGGGACACTGCGGCGTTGCCAGTGAGGTAGGCCGCAGCGCCGGGGTTGGCGGGCCGCCTTCTCACGCCATTCTGCACTTATGATTCCACTTGGAACCTCCTCAAACATACAGACTCCAACACGGATCGTCAAGACAAAACGAAATATTTCTCCACAACAACACACGACACGGCCCAAATATGGAGTTAATACAGAGCGTAATCAAGCGCATTTGAAGGGAAGCAAGGCCAATCACATCAGATTAAGCTAGCCGGATATACTTCTATGAAGACGAATCTACGGCCGCTGTTCTGTAGTTGAATATAACACAGAAGTAGTCTCAAAAAATGAAAGAACCCGAGAAACTCTTCCGGCGAAAAACAGGCCGACGCTTTCATAATTCCTGCGCCTACCCCGCACGGATCTGGGGTAGGAATGGTGTCAGCCCGACCAATTTTTCTCCGCACGGTTCTCGTCCTCCGAGCTCCGTTAGGCCTGTCGGATAGTCTGAAGCGACGTCGTGTCGTGCCACACCCGCGTATCTTTGCAAACTACTGTACCGAAAGAGCTCCTTCATCGTTTCTAGTGAAAACAACAGATACACATGTTCCAAGCACTCTGTAAAGACTCTCTCCCCCTGTCGATAGCTGAGGATCCGGAACAAATATGCTATACGTTCTTAATATGCTATAATATTCTCTGTTGTTGTAGCTTTTCTTCCGCATACTTAAAATCCTCGAATAACCTACCGACAAGCGTTGGTTCAGAGGGGACGCTTTTACGCCAGATCCGATCTTTCCATAGGAAACAATTCCCAATTACGGGCATCTCCTGGCACTCCAGATCCTTTGATCTCGATCGATTTCCCCGCTGCGTCGACAAATTTGGCCGTGTACTTAGAATGCACCAACCACCGTGTACTGTACCACCAGTGAATTCAGGAAAAGAAGAAATGAAATAGCGGCAGTGGGATGCAAACGAGACTTCTCCAGGTTGCTGAACAGAAGGATGTTCCGGATCCAGATCCAGGAACTCTTGCGTGCTCCAGTATGATCTTTACCTCAGGTATGCACCTGTATTATGGCACTAAGTACTCGCCTATGACCAGTCCCACAATCATGTCACTCAAGGGACCAACGCGGAGAAACATGCTCAGGATATGATATCCTCACATGCTGCCAAGACGGCTATAGAACAGCACTATTGAGGACTTTAGTGCAATCTGACGGATTTTCTATGGAGGATTGCAGCGCCACACCCGTCAGTGAAAACTACACATACAACTTCACTCTCAAGGCTTCCTCAAACCCGCACAAAACCGTAGCAGCAGCGAGCTGATCGTACAGCTTCTTCTTCCATGGCAGACAATAAAAAAGAAATTGAAATGTATTGCCCCTCGCGATTGGAAGAGGAAGAGGAACGATGGTACATAGGAATCCAACAAACTATATAGTACCAAATATTACCGGAGAAACCGCGTATCACCACTTTAATTCCAGCCTCCTTTATCCAACTCCTTAAGTAACATCCAACTTCATTTTCTATCTAGTACGCATGATGCAACATCACTTTCCCACTGCGCCTTGGGCCCAGCGGCTAGCGCGGTCTCCTTCCACCGCGGGGGTTTCTACTATCATGATGATGGACCATTGGAATCAACCGGTGCCTGAGGTGACGCAGATTCACTCGCTCTCCGACGAGCAAACGATACACCCCAGCTACTCGCCAGACTTGCCAACCGCACGCGAGCGCTCAGGCTAGCGGCTGGACCGCCCTTGGGATTACTAGTACCAGGCTCCCCCGGGATAACCTGGGCAATTGTGGGAAGACCGCCTGGCCCGAGAGAGGACGACTCTCTCTTGGTGTTTGGGTGGTAAGAAGACGGTCGACGGCGTTGGTGATTCGGTAAAAACCCGCTCATGCCCTCAGTTGGAGAACCTTCTGGCGAGGGACTCACTGTTTCTGAGCCCGTGCTTCTGGTCGGAGCGATGGAGGACGGAGACCCAGCGACTGAAAGATCTGAAGCTAATGCCGTTGTGGCGATTGCTTTGGATGAACCCGCAGTACCTGCGAACGGTATTCTCCCGCCAGAGAACTTGGAAGAGGAAGACATACGGGAAGCTCTAGACCCTGGACGACCGGGTAAGGGTACAGTTGCACGAGGCGGAGATACAGCATGAGCACGGGGAGAGATGGTGTGTGGCGATGAAGGTTTACCTTGAGGCGAGGAGAGAGCAGGCGAGGGCTGTCGCGGCGACGACGTGGGCGGAGAAGGGAAAGGGTGCTTCTCAGGTGGAGACACTGTAGATGAAGATGACGTACGGGCCACACTAGGGTCTTCCACGGGAGCCTGAGCGAGGAGGCGAGACAGCGACGACGGGCCCGCAGACGTAGACGGCGAATTGGGAAGGGCTCGAGAGGGAAGATGTGGTGTCGGAGATCTAGCTGGAAAGACTTCTTCGACCTCGGTATCTGGATCTGGAGGCCCAGGCGTCGATTCTGGAGTAGGTTCTGCGGTCAAGGTAGGCTCTGGCGAAGATTTCCTGGGAGTATGAGACTCGGTCGCCTTTTTTGTCGATGGGCGCCTCCGTTTTGTTGACGAAGGTGGTTGTGTCCAGTCCTCGACCTCGAGCATGTAGTATTTGACACCATCGCCTAGACCGTAGGGATTTGTGCTCTCGTCCTATGCAGGTAGCAACAATTCCCGTAAGTTGACTTGCATGGCAGACCTCAGATTTACGTACCTTGTGATCTACCACCCCCTCTGCGATTGAAGTGATCCTGGCGACGATCCATTCACGAGTCTTTAGCTGTTCTCCAAGGTGGCCGTTAGGCTTGAGGAAATAATGAGGGAAGGAGACTACGTGTGTAACAAGGGTGAAACCTCGGACATCAGCATGTGTGTATAACGTAAATCGATGGGTAGAATCCCAGGCAATGTCAGACATGCCCGTTAGGGAGGAACGTACCGTTGAATGCAGCCCAAGGCTTGGTCACAGAATTACGCGTTGGGAGGAAGAGCGCTAAGTCGCCTTTTGCAAAGTTCCTGAAAGAGATCTTGCCTTTTGCCTTCTCGCGATAGTCCTTGCACTGCTTCTGCCATTTACGGATCGTCTGGCCCGCCTTGTTGATAGCTTCGATGAACTGGTCGTGGTCGAATGCCCGCAGAGCCTCCAGAGCTACCGCCGGATCAGAAGGGTCGATGGGGGGCGGCTCGACGAAATTGATAGCAATACTCCGACGCAAGCCCCCGAAGACAGATTCCGACATGTTTGGGCTAATACCTGTCTTTACCGAAGTCGAAGGATGTGATGTCATCGTCTGTACTGCTTGAAGAGCTTTTATGTGTGATTCGCGGAAAGCAAGAGCCACGTCCAGCATTTGAGCTATCAACCGCCCGCTATCTTCTTGCTTCTGCTCAAAATCGGATTGAGAGGCTCTTCCTGCCCGAAGATCATCACGTAGCAGCCGTTCTGTATGTCGTGCTTCCCGAAGCTCGTGTTCTACGCGTTGCAGCTCCTCTCTCAGACCAACTGCATCCGAGCTATACATCTCGGCCTGCGTACGGGCGTCCTTCACTTGACGTTCGATATCCTCCAGGGTAGCCTTCAGCTCTAGATACTCATGCTCCAGGACAGCCCGGTCCCCGTCGGCCTCAGCGATATGATCCCGCATGATCCGATCGTGCTCCGTGGCCTGCAAACGCAACAAACGGTCTTTGTCCTTACTGGCCTCGGAAAGAGCTCGCTTTACCTCCTCTCCTTCCCGTCGCGCGGCCTGTATCTGCGCCTCCAGGTCTTCACCACGGGCGCGTGACTCCTCGAGCCGGCTCAATGTATCAGCTTGATCCTCCACAAGCTTGTTCGTTTTCTCCGTATTTCGGCGTTCCCAATCTTTCATTTCGTTGAACTCAGCACGGACCTGAGCAAGCTCCTGCCGAAGGCGTTCAGATTCATGAGTCCTTTCCTTAGCCTCCGATAATGCAGTGGAGAGTGAAGACCGTTGCGAATCGGCCTCAGAAGAGAGCTCAGAATGCCTTCGCTCTAGTATCTGACGAGAGTTGGACTCGCTATCGAGCTGAGCTTTGATAGCGCGTAATTCCCTCTCGTGTTGATCCCTGATACGATCCGCATCCTCGATCTGAGATCTTAAACGCGAGTTTTCGTCCTCTAGTGCACGCCGTTCCTCAGTGAATTGCTGCTCCTGGTGGGCCTTGGCCTCCATTACATGCTCTAATTCGGCCTCAAGGTCCGCTAGTAATTGCTCGTCTTCCTCCGCAGCTTTGATGAAAATTAGTAGAGCCCATTTGAAAGACATAATGAAAATAACTTACTGCGTCGACGATGTTCAAATAAGCGAGATGAAGACAATACTGGTAGTTGTTCAGTCCGCATGAGAGGAGCTTATCATGACAAAACCACTTACGTGAACGTTCCGCTATGCGGTCAAAGCCTGCCTCAAGTCCGTCCATCTTATGTATGAGCTTCTCAAGACCAGCTCGAGCTTCCTGCACAGAGGTCAGTGCAGCAGGGTGGGGAGACTCTCGTGCGAATCGCTCCAAGTCATCCATGGCAAGGAGCAGATCTTCAAAAGAAAAATTACTAAAAGGAGATAAGATGCATGACGAAAGACCTACTATTAAGATCTGCGCGTTCGAGAGCGTATGGGATGTCGGACGAACCCGTTGTCGAGAAGTCTATACTGGGTACAGGCTCCTCTAATCCTTTCGTCTCGAATGGGAGCTGACCATAAACTTCTGAGCGATATAACTGCCTCCGTTTGCGCTCATTCGACCTTAGCTCTCTCTATGAGGGAAAATCAAAGCTATATCAGATATCGGCACTTACGACATTTTTGCCATCACTTCTAGGATATTCTGTGCACGCTGAAAGAAAAATTGCGCTAAACTCCGAAGTCAAAACCGTAATCTGGCTATAGGAGACGTCAAACTTACAAAACTCTTTCCGCCTAACGATCTCAACTACAGTGGCACCATAAGCGTATAACATATTGTGTAGGCGTTGTATATGAGAGAAGCTGGTCTTCACTCGAAATGATGATTGTAGAGATGTCAACGTAGGCGGCAACTGTACAAGGTAAGTATTGAGCTCGCTGATCTGACGTAGGCCCCTGATGCATCGCTGAGTAAATGCGTTCTGCAATGGTCTGGTTGAGTAGTCTAATAAATCGGAGTACTGTAAGAATTAACAAACCTTGACTTCTGTTATATGTTGCAACTCGTCACGAATTGTATTGTCCAAATTACGAAGGTCTGCTTAAGATCAGATGGTATAAATCGGCCCTCAATTGTTCGACTAACCTTGTACTAGTTTATCTGTTTGCGCATTCGGTTCTAGTGATCGTTCAGTATTCATGCTTCCCTATGTGAGCGTAAGGACCCACTCTCTAGCGAACTAGCAACGTTTGAAACTTTCAATGAAGCCTCTTGAGATCTTCTACTGGATAACTCAGCGTCCTCGAGCGAACTAAATACATTTGTCAGGACAAATACGGTATCACGAGTAGATGGAGAAAGCGGACCTAGTATCAGAGGTAAGTGCACGCATCGAGTCTGTACCTTCTCGTAGTCTAGTCATGAGGCTCTGTACGTGCGATGTTCTGTCCTGCAAGTCCTCTAAGAGATGCCCTAAGCTTTGCAACGGAATGAACCACGATGAACTTACGATGCGTCCTTTGGCATGTCTCTGCAACCTGCCTCATCTTCCCCTGACTGACATAGTCTCCCAGTGTCCTGCCACGTTCCCCAAGCTCCATAGCCTTGCGAACTCCAGAGCTCACGAACTCTTTGTGGATGGTGACACGCTGAACTATTTCCAGGTCTGCGTCCAACCCACTCAGTAGACTCTTCTGCTTTTGCAGTTCGCGTTCTGCACTGACAGTAATAGCCTCGAATGCTTCTTGTATGGCGAGCACGTGGAGGTCTAGTGAGCTTGAAGCAATACGAATGGCCTCATACTGGTAACGTAATGATTGGAGGGTACGATTGACTTCTTCCTGATGTATGTTTGCCGTTCGCAGGTACGAAGATGCCAAGTGGGTAGGACGAAATGGAGGGGTTGCCGCAATGTTTTCTAAAGAATAATAGCACACATTAATAGAGACCATAGACCGAGGGGTGTTAATTACCCTCAACTGGAGGCTGCAGAGGGGCTTCCACTCGTAGCTTGCGCAAGACTAGGTCAATGTCCAGGTCTAGATAAGCCTTGTTGAACACGTATATTGTCTGTGAGGGAGTTGATGTGAATTGTTGTCCTTCTGGGAACTGTCACCAACGCACCTGGTCCTCTACCCCAGCCAAATCCCGAACATTTTCATTGCGCAGCCGCCGACCATCAGGTAAATAAGCTAGTATGTCGTCCTCTTCGACACAAGTTTCTTCGCTCAGAAATCTCTCCAAAGTTCCTTTCCTTTAAGAAACTTGAACGAAGCAACCGACGAGACACAACACTGCTACGCACCGTTCAATGTCCCAAAGGTTCGTGTCCGCCTGTAGAATACATGAATTCAGCACGTAAAACGAACAACAAACAGGATGGTACTCACCTGGAATATTTGGCCATCCTCTGCACGACATATCTGGATCATGGTGTGAGGTCAAGAGGCGTGGCCGCTGCCCCGTTCGATATGAGTGCTGGGCCACCTACTTTCGGTAACTCCGGCGGCTTCACGTTAGGCGCGCGTGCCGGTCATCAAGTGATCGCCGATCGACATATCTTGCCAAAAAGTTTGGCTCATGAAATTCCAAGCAATAAACTTGAACTTCTTTCCTCTTTCTCTTCAAGAAAACTATGTCGGCGAAGCTACTTAAGCGTAAGTCGGCAGGACCTCTCTCTGCGGCCCAGAAGAAAACAAAAACAGTACATCTCACGGCAAGCGACCTACCATGGAAGACGGTGAAGAGCAGGCAGGAGGCCGGGCTTCATAGCGACATGGACGGGATGATGGAGCTTGAGGAGGTCGAAGGTGTCGAGGTTGTTTACGAAGAGAATGCCGGGGGAAGAGTTGCAAAGTTCAAGGTGAGTCGAGTCTGGCTTGGCCGTAATATTCTCAGTCGACCCTGTCCTAGGTGAAAGAAGAACAGGTCAAAGAGTCAACAAGTTGTGTTCAGGAAGACAATGCCCCTGGTAGCTCAAGACAAGGCTCTGTAGTCCAGGAAGCTCCCGAGGAGGGGATACCTCCATTCGACTGTACGCTCACTTGCTCTCAAGCATACTGCTGTACTTATACAGTCTTGTAGCACAAGCACTTCTGCCTGAATGGCACACCTTCTCTTTACACTCACAGCTCTTCCGTGCCCTGTATGCACGAGGCTTCTCGTCACCAACGCCTATCCAATCCAAGGCTGTCCCTTCTGCTACCAAAGGCAAAGACGTCGTAGGTGTAGCCGAGACAGTACGCAAAAAAGCTCCTTGTTAATGTGCATATATTGGATTCTGACGTTGATATCAGGGTTCAGGAAAAACTCTAGCATATGGCCTTCCCATTTTGAATTGGTTCCTGACCGAAGCAAACTCTCGCAGACGGAATACTCGATCAAAGCGGCCTGTTCGTGCCCTCGTCCTTGCTCCTACGCGCGAATTAGCACTTCAAGTCTCTGCACACCTAAACGCCTGCTTGAACGCTACAACTGTGTCCGAAGAGATCAAGGCAGAAGAACCAGATCATGGCGCTCTTTTGAATGCTCCAGACACGCAAAGTCGTAAATTAAATAAGAAGGGAAAGAAGAAAGCAGCTCCCATCGAGCCTTCAGCAGGGTCGAAAGGTCTTCCATTGGTTAGCATTGCCGCAATTGTCGGAGGCATGTCTGCACAGAAGCAGCGCAGAATTCTAGATCGTGGTGTGGACATTTTGGTCGCTACCCCTGGTCGACTTTGGGATATATTACAAGAAGTGCGTGGGCAGCGGGGTTTACTCATTCGACACAAGACTTAGCACGAATCATCAATAGGATGACGACTTAGCGAGCCAAATCAAGAGTCTCAGATTCCTTGTACTTGATGAGGCGGATAGGATGATTGAAGCTGGACATTTCGCTGAGCTAGACAATATCCTACGCTTGACGCTGAGACAATCAGAGTAAGCTTCTTCACACCTCATGTTGTATGTATAAATGCTCACAATTGGACAGGGAGGATGAGATTGAACCTGAATTTGGCACTTCTGACGAGGCTCAAGACTGTATAGCCAAATCAACCTCGATAGACGAACTACAAACGTTCGTGTTCTCCGCGACCCTCAGTAAAGATCTCCAACGTAACCTGAAGAAACATGCCCGGCCAAAGGGAAAGAAAGGAGCTCCCGCTTCTACTCTTGGTGCGTCGTCGAGACCCTGATGGATACTGTGGCTTATTAATACTGTTTTAGACGATCTTCTGATGCGCCTCGACTTCCGAGACTCGCAGCCAGACATCATTGACCTCAGTCCAGAAGGCGGAGTTGTCTCAACATTGAAGCAGAGTAGGATTGACTGTTTAGCTAACGAAAAGGTATATCTCGGGTACTTCGCTTTCTTTGCGTTTTCTTACCTTCTTGTTAGGACGCCTTTCTGTATTATTTTCTTCTTCGATACCCCGGGCGTACTCTCGTATTCCTATCCTCTATCGACGGTATACGACGGCTCATGCCTCTCATGGAGCTCCTGGAGATCAAAGCGTTCCCTCTTCACTCGCAGCTTGAACAGCGGCAACGTCTCAAGAATCTCGACAGGTAAATTCCCAAAATCGTATATTATTGTGCCGCTAATTGCAAGCGTAGGTTTAAGTCTACCACTAACTCTGTTCTGCTTGCGACCGATATCGCTGCCCGTGGTCTCGATATACCTTCCGTTGATCATGTCGTGCATTATCAGATCCCTCGCTCAGCCGATGTGTACGTCCATCGAAACGGAAGAACAGCGCGTGCCATGCGTAATGGTTTCAGCTTGCTGATGTGTGCACCGGACGAACGGAAAATCGTCAAAGCGTTACTTGGTAGTCTCAAACGTAGTAAGTGGGGCATTTGACCAGCCAAAAAAAACTCCCCGACACTGAGTGTTTGCGTTGTAGGCGAGGATGAAATCCCGGAGATATCGGTGGAGCATTACCTACTGGACAAGCTGAAAGAACGAATTCAACTTGCTCGTCAAATTGACAACGCTCAGCATAAAATCAAGAAAGAAAACCACGAAAAGCACTGGTTAAAGGAAGCCGCTGAAGCGATGGAGATAGAGTTGGATTCTGATTTCGAACTCAGGTACGTTTAACACCCTTACGGGCCGGGGACATTCAATGGCTAAGTTTGTCCTTGTAGTTCTGGTGATGAACGTAAAGCTGGGCCTTCGAAGCATCAGCGAAAAAGCAGAAACGCAAAGACAACTGCGTTGAAGGCTGAGTTGAAGCAGTTGCTAGCACAACCACTGGTCGCTCGTGGCGTTTCTACTAGGTATATTACATCAGGCAGCAGGCCGATTGTTGATGACGTGATAGATGGGACTTGTAAGTACTCTTGTTACGGCATATCTCTTGCTGCCGCTCTAATGTCTCGCAGATCACGAAACCATGGTGGGCCTGAAGAAGTCCAAAGCGGGTGAAGATGTGCTTCCAGTGAAGCGTCACAAAACTAAACCAGAGCAACAGGAGTGGACAGGTTTCACGTAGGACCAAGAGGATACTTGCAGGTAGCCTTTTTTTAAATATAATAGATGCGTATCCATGCGTGCATGGCATCCTATTACTTACGTGCTTAAGGGCTATCTATATTGGCTAGCCTAGCGCCTGTGACCCTAGTACTAGTATTTTGCTGAAGTGCACATCTCATCCAGGTCAGGTCATCAATGCATCACACCTCCACCATATCTCTACTGCTCTGCATGTCCTTCGTATGTACATACCCAGACTATCTCAAAAGCCTTCAATGAACTCGCTTCTGAGCGGTTAGCGACTGAGCTCGAAATTCGCGACGCTTTACCATAAATGGAGCTGATCCCGCTCAATGATGCCACGACGTTTAAGCATTGCCGCTCGACCCAACTTACAGCCTCTTCCCATGTACAATGATGACACTCAACTCCCCGCCGTCTTCACCAACACCGTCCCACTCGACATCGACACGACACATCCAGCTTCGCCTGCCCGACGTTGCCAGCCTGATCGTCAAGCTAAGGCGCCATAGCCAAAGGGCTCAGGACCGAGCCAGGGAATACCCAATACAGTCCTCGTCGGGAGAGCCCCAGACGCACCCTACCCTCAGCGGAGACGATCAGACTTCTGCAAGGAAAATCCCCTTGGTGGAGGAGCGTCGGTTCTTGTGCAAGGGCGGTGTCGACGTCAAGAAGCTGCTGAGGACTATGAGGGCATCGCTATTAGAAGAGGCACAAAGTATTGGTGCTCATGTTCTTGTGGATGAGCAGTGAGTCCCTCTGTCCATATCCCTGTTCCAGAAATTTATGGTGTTGAAATGTGTTTCCATGTAAGATGGACAAGCTCCATACACAGTCCTCGTCGTGATGGAGTCTACAAAGTGGACGTAAGGCTTCGTACCTCTGAACAGATAGTACGCAGTTATTGATTTCTCTCTCTCGTAGATTCGCTATGTTGCGTACGCTACACGGTCCCATATCCCGGATCCTCAGCAGCCCGTTGCCCTCGACCAAGCACAGGGTGTCAGCGGTTTAATGACTGTCCTTGCCTAAAGCCCACTCCCTTTTGACTCGTTCCGCTTTCGTCTTTTCATAAACCTCACGCTTTACATGAAAGAAATCTCAACGGACTCCAACTCCTTTCACAGCTCTCCTTAATCCCTTATTTATGATTCCTTCGTCGTTGTACCAATATCGCTCTTGACATGTACAACATTTACTCTCTGCCTTTGTCTAGGTGTCGTTCGCCTCCCTCACTCATTTTATGGATCATTGTAGTACGGGTCAGCCCCCTAATCACTCTACAGCCCCTTGGTAATCGCTTCCTCGACGCTTCTCCTCAATTGTTCCATCATTCAAATCACATAGATATTTTTGTACATACAGTTGGCCGCAGAAGTAGTGGAATGTGTATAAAATAGATTTTCTCGTTGCTTTAAAACACCGTACCACCTCGACGACTCTCAAACTCAGTCCCATTTGATGACGCTGGCGCTTATGACTTTGGTGATAGCAGCTTTGACTCGTTGGCTTTTGAGTCTAGCTACCGTCTGCCTCAGTGAGCTCATTCTGGGGGCCATTCCAATATACGACAATACCTCGGCCGTGTACCGTGGCAGGAAACTAGAGAAACAATTATCAAGGCAAGTTACTCGGACTGATTATTTCTTCTCTTACGCCATCTGGAATCTCAGAGTGTATGTGTAGGGCCCAAACCCCATAGCTAGACCTGAGCTTAGACCCGAACTCTCAACGGTCAACTCCTTCTCGGACCCCCACGAATTCTCCTTCAGTTTCTCATCAACTCATGTCTAGACCAGATCCACAGCGTACACCAAACCCATCGCTACCGAGCCTTAGGAGACCGAAGAGGGTGGTGTCGGCGGGAGGTGCTGCCCGCCCGAACCGACCACCTACTCGTAGACCATCGCTCTCTGGCGGACTGACACGAGCAGCAGGCATTGCACCCGTATCAGGACAGAAGCAAGCCCAGAGAACCTCAAAGACTACTCAGAAACTTGTTGTCCTTCCCTCTGAACCGCAGACCAAACCACTTCTTGCCGAAGACGATGAGGATATCCAACATGGGTACGAAACAGATCGGGGTCTCAGAGACGTAAAAAGCGAGGGAGAGCGAATGAGCAAGGAGCAGAGGCAGAAGGCGGGGTTCAAGCGTATCACCGCATATTGTGTGTCAGAGGGCTTCAAGATGAAGTTGCTCACTGGCTTCCTGAAGCGAGAGCACAACGTGCAACCTAGGGTCTTTGACGAGGCAGTATACGTCGTTCGTATCATCTCCGTCTACTCTCCCTACCATTTACTGACTGTCTTTCAGATGTATCATCTTCCATTGCTGCCCGGTTATGGACCTGGAATAAATGTCCGCTCCTCAGCTGCACCCGCAGTAATACCCACACCCATAGCTATTTTTGAAGCCGGAGATGGGACCTCCTATGATGGTCCATATCTCTCTAGCTCTGCCCCCACACAACTGGAGGGTTTCTCACCAGGAACGTCGCCGAACGCGGACACCGTATACGCGACAGACGTAGACACCCCCAAGCTTACACCGGCCGAGCTTTCGGTAATTCCAGCTCCTCCACAAAGGCGCCCCTCCCCACCGCATGATACTGATACTTTTGGTGAAGTCGTGTTCTTCCAATATGGTGTGGTTGTGTTTTTTGGACTTGATGCCTCACAAGAACACAGCATACTGGAGGACGTCGAGGGGGCAGGCATCATGTCCAAGCCTCGACTTGAAGATCGCTGGGAAGTTGAAGAATGTCATTATGAGGTATGTGACTGTTTAGTTGCCACATACGCAGGAGATCCTTACACCCTACCTAGTATAAGCCTTACATTGCATACCCTCGCATTTACAATGACTTCTTCAGTAAGCTCACCACGTCTTATCTTGGTAGTATAGACTTTGACCGTGACTAATAGCATTCAAGTCTCATTCTACCCTTCTCACGCTCTCTGTTTCTCATGCACTAGCCCAATCAACTCTCCTTGCTCGCTACGAAACCGTGGCGCACGACATTCTCTCCGCCCCCGCAACAACCGCCATACCTATCCATTTAGCTTCGACTGGATCCTTGAAGCTGTCACGTACAGAGGCTTTGAAGCTTACTGGAAAGCTGTTCAAGCTTCGTAGAGATGTCAACTTGGTTAGCAACGTTTTGGATATCCCTGACCTGTTTTGGGAAGAGGGGCAGGCTAGTATGCGGGCTCTTTATGATGCAGTGAGGGATTACATGGAGATAGGTGAGGATTATATAACATCTTTAACGGGAATATTCGTTTAGATATTTCTAGGCGTCCGTGTGGGGGTATTGAACGAGAAGTTGGCAGTGGCAGAAGACCTAGTGCGTTCTCTTTATGTAATCTATTTCAAGGCTATCCTGACGTCTTCATAGCTCGATGCCATCCACGATCACCTGAATACAAATGCTATGGACCGGATAACTTGGATCATCATTTGGTAAGATACCACCGTAATTCGTTAAATGTTCCATCAATCTAATTACATCGCTGTAGGCTCATCGTGGCCGCCTGTCTGGTTGAAATGGTGAGTACACCTTGTTATAAAGTGATCTTGTTGTGACTCTTGAGTCATTAGGGCGAGGTCCTTGCGAGGTTGGTTGTACATGCGACCAGTAGAACCGTCGAGGTCCCGGATGTGGCCACCATCGCGAACATGACGGGTGACCAGGCAATCCAGGTTTTGCAACAACTCGCGTTGTCGAAGCGGTAGTCAATAGGTATGTTTTTTATTTGCACGGGCGAACACCATACACACCACGTTTGTCACTACACAAACATAATCATTTCGAGGCTGGATAGTTTTGTAAAATTAGGAACTACGTATACGCATTCGCTGGACGTTGTAGTGCGAGCCTGAAGGTATTCGTACTTATGCTTGCATCAAGGTTCACTAGCATCTGGACCCCCTACGAGTACAAATCGTGTGGAATGAGTCAAACTGACATATAATGAGTGTAGCGAGCGATTAGGTGCCATTCATGGTGTTTGATTCGAGTATAATTAATATAGGGCGGTCGTAGATCAAGGTACGTTTCTACGTGAACAATCTAAGGTCTAGTAGCGAAAGCAAGTTAAAACCACGTTCAACGAGGAACGACGTGTACCTGAGCAATCAGGATAGCCCCAGAGACCACCACCGCCACAGCGATAGACGGTAAGTTGAACAACGCAAACTGGCGCTGCGAGACAGAGATACCTTTCTGTCTGAGGATATCTCGCCAGAGAAGCCCTGCAAGTGAGGCTGAGAATGAGAAGGTGTATGCCCCAAAGTTGGTCCCGAGTGCGAGAGCATAGATTGCACCAAGTCGAACTTTGGGATCGACTGTGTTGGGCGCTGCGGCCGAGAGCCACGATTGGAGGACGCGAGCGAGAAGGATGGTCGCTCCAATGTTTGTTCCGCATATCTTGAGGATATAAAAAGGATTAGTTGGAATCTCCTTTTTGACATAATTAGAAGTACGTACATTGCATAGGAAAGTGCTCACGACGAGCATGCCGTAAACCGCCCCTGCAGTGGCAAATCCAGTGCCAACCTTCTCACAGACATGGATCCACGCGGACCACCAGCCCGAAAAGACTTCGACCCACCCTTGTGTCGTCAGCGCCTGGACGAGGATGAACATGCAAAATGCGAATAACACGAGTGAAATTGGGAGACGAGGGGCGATAGTAGATACCGTCGGTAAGGTATTTTTCGTCACGTTTTGGTACCATGAATCGAGAGTAGGCTGATGAGCCCTCGTGAAGTTTTCGACAGGTTTTTCGACAATCGAATCCATAGTTGTCTTACAACTTTTCGCGGTAGACGAGACTGTCTGCATGGGTACACAGTTCATCGGTTCCGGGCAGCATTGTTCGGCACCGGGCTGCTTCTTCCACAAGTGTCGGTCATGCCAGATATCCCTGGCCAGCATGATCAACGCAGGCGGGACCGTGACCATCCATACAGGGATTTTCAAGGGCGAAGTCCCGACTAAGACCGCGAGCGTGACTGCGAGCAATGTGGAACCAAAAATCGCGCCTTTCTTGTCCGTCAGCTCGTCTGGTGCAGGGGCGTTTGCTGTTTCACCATGAGGATGCTGAAACTCGACAACGTCTATCTGCCGGGGTACGTATTTCTCTGACTTGAAGAGTACGAATGCGAGAATGGGGTAAAGAGCAACGCCAGTGGCGAGGGTTGGTAGTATGGCGTGGACGGCATATGTGATGTATGAAAGCGAGAATGCGCCTGTTAGGACCAGGTTTGTCAAATTGGCAGAGGGAAGAACCGCGGCAGCTGATGGTGACAGAGTAAGCGACTGAGTACTTGAGATATCTAGATGAATTACCTGTATTCGCGACCATGAATTGAGCGAATACCCATGCTGTGGGCGGCACTATGCTGCACAGAAGTCAATATTGTATTTCGTCTCAGAAAGAGACCACACGCACCCCGAGGCTGTTGAAAAGTATGCCAAGAAAGGAGTCCCAAATAAAACGACGGGATCCTGAACTGAGGTTAAATTTGTCCTGTGAGTTAGTGCACATCACTCACATTTCCAACAAGGATACCCGCGGCGAAAAAGAAGCTATAGAGATAGAGATAGAGCCTCTTTCCAGACGAACCACCCTTTCGCACTACCCAAAATGCGAGGAAGCGAAACAGTCCGGTAGTGTCCAATGATATAGCTAAATATGCCTACCACAGAAGATTAAGCTTGTCGCAAGGTCAGGTCTTGATAGAGCTTACCAGTGATATGAATAAAGCCATAATGTCTAGAGGTTGAATTCCGTTCGTCCCGGAAATCCCTTCCCGTATCTCCTTCCCATGAAGAACGCCAGTGGCCAAGAGGAGCAACACTGATATGAGAGGAACGGTCTGGAAGCCGATGGTCACACTACTCCAGATAACCACTGGACGTCTCTCTCTTTCTTGCCCAGGGGCGACCTTTGGATGGTCTTTGCAGCACAAGCCCGACGGAAGACATACACGCAGAAAGACGGCCGCTTTGGCGGTGAGTGTGTTGATAACGGGGGTGGAGACGGGAATGGAAACTTTAAATGGGAAAACCCCAACAATGTCTGCATAATTAATGGATTGTTAGATGTACCGAGTAACGGTGAAGCATATGGAATAATCGCACTGGTCAGAAAAAAAACGATGAGAGCCAAAATGCTTCTCCAAGACCCAACCATACTGCTGAAATACTACAGCTTACTCGATAGTTTTAATATCGAATATTTGAAAGCTGAGCAGCTGTATGACAAAAACAACTATATGACTCTTCAGTACGTTTCTCTACTCAATCCTGGACCCAAGACTTACTTTTTCTGTGACGATTTGCAGCTCGAGGATGCTGGCAGAGCTGTACAAAGTCGCGATTCAGCGCTCAGCTGCCAGGAGGTACTCAGCTGCATGACTCAGCCTGGACTGTCACAGGACCGTGACGCACGTGCGTCGTGGGGAACCAATCCCAGGCTGGATTTGCGGCCTCGGGAAAAAATTCAAAGCCATTAGGACTATTAGTGTGCTAAAGGGATCTAGAATCATTAGTGACTCGGGTTTGTCAGGGTAAGACTTAGTAAGTGCTAGCATAATATGAACCGGCACGTGAGGAGTCTCAGTTTGTGTGCGAGGTTACACAGTGAGTGTTAGTGAGTGGGCAGAGGATTTTATAACAGGAATTACGGGCAGAATATTCTAGCTTTTCTTTTGGCATTAAATTGTTCAATTGTTGGGTGGCCAATGGTGGAATCATATATTAATTATTTGTACAATTTTGAGAGTGAAGCTCAACAAATTATTGCTGTTAACAATCTCATTAGCTTTTGATTCCCAGGCAAACACGCCCTTGGTGAATCGGTAGTGTTCCGGGCAAGCCTGGCACGCCTACAATGTGCATGCACGACTGGCGGAAAGCTGTGACATTTGTGACAATGAGTGACAGGCTGCGGTAGCTCAATTGAGTCGCGAAACACAGCATCGAACAGCAGAAATTTATGTTGCAAAAATTATAATAAAATACAGGATAATATGTTCGAGGGTGTGAACGAGTAGAGATCCAAAAATTGCGAGAAGTGGGAAGCTAGGTATGTTTTTTTGGCGATACAAAGTGGACACGACGATTATTTGAATAGGGTGGTCGGCTTTATTTGTTCTAGCTAAAGTGCTTTCGGACAATCTTATCTCGTGTAATCGATATTTGCTCGCTCCGCTTCCAAGTTTTAATAAAGCTGGTTCTCAAAGAATACTTACGCCACGAAAACCGGATTATGGTTATTTCAATAATATTATACGAACAGAAGCACAGTAAATATCGATAAATAAACGAGGCTACCTACCCAAATGATGACGTCAGAAACGGGGATTCAATCGAGGTGTACTGCCATATCAGGAAAGCGGGCCGTGATTCAAGTTCGGAGAGGCTGCCCAGTGCTAGTCCTGCATCAGGGCTTTCGGCCTCTTTGCGCTTTTCCTGTTAAACCTCCTCGCTCCTCCTAACTCCGACCAATCATCCTGAGATATCTCTTCAGAAACACGCCCACAACTCAGAGAACATGGGTACCGGAGTCGCACGACCTGAACGGGTATCGGTGGGGGGCGCAGCGAGGGTAAGCGTCAGATGTCAGGCTATACAAATAGCTCCTACTTACGTCGCACCATCCAGACCCTCTTCGTTGCCAGCGGTTTCTTCGCAACTAGTCTATTGGCGTTCTACTTGTATCAATTCCGTGCACACAAGAATGATAACCAGACTTGTAAGTCTTGTCCTTACGCTTCTACCAAAAGACATGGCTGCTGACTAGGACTGTCGACGACGCGTGGTTAGGGATTGTGCGTCATGGCCAACAACCAGGGAACGAAGGTGCCCCGCCTATGAATGGGCCATACTATACGGCTAAATGGACACCGCAAGAGGTGAAGCCTGGATCTGTGCCATTGCCAGGCAACGAGGATCACCGAGGAAGTGTGGGGCTCCTGCCGTATGTTATGTCTTTCATCGCTGTGAGTACTGTATCACCTGAGCGATCTGGGATTTAAACATCGAACACTCACCATTAAACAGGGCAAAGGGATTAACCCCGATCCTCGTGTCCCCGAGCATCCCCTCAACAAGACCCAGCCGGCTCCGCAGAGGTTGAATGCTGCAGGAACTCACTTTTACACCAAGGCATGTTTTATTGCCCCATGCACTCTGACGAAAGTGAACTCAGCCATTCTGTAGCGTCTTCCCAAGGATTAGTATTTTGGTTGCCAGTGGTCGGATCTCTCTCTCTCTCTCTCTCTCTTTGTGTCTATCATTGTCCGTCAGTCTCCGTAACATTAGTAATTCAGCCAAATTGGATTACATTTGTTGTGTCTCAGGAAGGATATGACCTTTGACTACTCACTTCAATGATCATCGATCAGGTCCGACCAAAGCAGCCCCATACATTAACTAGAAGGGATTCGTCAATTCTTATTTCCACCATGCTAGTAGAGCAAATATTGTGTACCTGCTCACGGCCGTCAATTGGCTTATAAGCCATGCCTCGTATATACTATCCTTGGTGAAGACCGCCTGTTAGAAGCTTGAAGCTCGTATATATAATATTCAATGTATACTGAAGATGACGGCCACGATGAATGAAGAGACAAATTCTTCCGGAAACAGTGAGGCGCGCTTTGTGGCCCGGTAATATAGGACCGAAGAAGCGCCCACCGCATGGCCATAAGCACACAAAAATTTCCTAGTTACTGTACTTACCAGGATAAGTAGTGGCAGGAGGAGTCTTTTGTGACCATGCTCTGCCAAGATATTGCAAGTCGCTGGTGACAATCAACTGCTCGCCCTACAGCGGAGACCATACCGTAGGAGTTTAACTGATGGACCAAAATTGTGGGCTGTATAAATTGCCAGTTGAGGTAATATTTTTGTGCATCACTCAGGACGCAAACATCTACTGACGCCAGAAAACAGCTGCTTTACGAGATCCAGGTTCATTCGTGCTGGCATGCACTTCCCCTTGCGTCGAAGAGACTCTATGGCATTTTCAAAGTGGCACCGCTCTCGGTGCGCGCAGAATATCTCGTTTCTCGCTATCGGGACACTGCTAGACAACCCAAGGCCGAACAGTTACGTCTTGTGAACAAGGTCCTGCGCTATCCCATTTGCACACCCGCTGTGCTGGATCTCATGCTCGACCTGCCCGCTTGTCCTGCTATCCCCCGTGGTGGCTGCACAGAACTACCGAGACGGCTGTTTCGCAGGCTCTCTTCAAGACCGTCGGGAAGATGGCGTGACACTGACCCTCCGCTACCAATGCTACGATACCTCTACTCTCATCCTCGCATCCCCACGCCAGACTCCAACGGATGGGATGGCTATGCTTTGACTAAAGCTGTTGCTGCTGGGTTCATGCCTCTCGTGCGGTTTTTGCTTGAGCACGGGGCATCACCCGCCAACAAGAACGGGCTGGCGGTCCACGCTGCAATCAGGCGGAAAGGCCTGGCACTCGTTAAACTCCTGATAGAGCCGGATCCACTGGCCCCAATAGCTTCCAGCTCAAGAGTGCCTCTTGAAAAGGACACCAAAGCAAAACAACCCCAGCCTCTTCCACGGCCAGATGCGAGGCCACCGGAGCAGACGGATACGAGAAAGCGCTCCCACGACGACGACGATACGCCTCCTCAGCCCAGAGGCACCAAGAAGCGGAGGTTGGAGGACAGGGTGGCTGTAACGCAGGAAATGCTGAAGACTGCTGTCGCATGTGATGCCAGGGATATTGTACAGTATTTTGTGCAGGAGAAGTCGTGCATGCCTGACATGCAAACTGTGAAGACGATGCGATTCTTACCCTAAAGCTACCATCTTGTTGAGGGATAAGAAACCGGCGATAAGACATTTTCTTATCAGTGGTAAGCTAGAAACCGTTACTTACTAATAAGTTAGTGGTTGAAATTGAAACGTTGACTGGGCGCTGAAGAGGACTAATTTCGGTGTGCTCAGCTGGTTGCGCTGCACAGTGCCAGCAACCACGCCTTCGCCGCGAGGCAGGTTGTTGTATAACCCCCTTCATTCCTCTGTGCTAAACCCCGTCTATCTCGAGACTTATCTCGACGGAAACTGCGCTGATTGTCGCGATAGTGCCCATCGGTGACAACGGTTTCATCTCATGCACCCGCGTATGAGGGCCATCGCCATATAATCACGCCCACGCACCGCTCGATGAGCTCATTCTGGACTACAATCCTCGACTGGTTTCTTCCCACTATACGACTATCTGACGACGTTTACGACATAGAGGCCTCGCGACTCACGTCTACCAGAATAGCGCATTCACACCAACGCACGCTGGGCCCTGGGCCCTCCTCGGGATCGGACGCACCTGCCTTCCACAAGGACAGGGATTACAAGTCGTCGTCGGGCAGGGTCTCAAGACGAGAGTCAGGGTCAGAGGGACACGGTAATAAGTCAAAGTCGAGCTACGACGACTATGAAGTGAGGTATCGGAGGGCGAGGGAGGATAATAGCAAGCTGTATGACGAGAACGCGAGGCTACGAGAACAGATTGCTCAGTTGCAAAAACAGCTCGAGGTAGTCCAGGCCAATGAGTGTACACGTCTCACAGTGACTACCAGTGTGTCTCAGCCGTCGGTATCATCTCCCCCAGTCTCCCCGACCTCTAACACTTCCTCGGAGTACTACAAGGACAAGTACTACAAACTACGGAAGGAGCACGAGTCCACTAGCCGTACCATCAACGACTACGCTGCAGAACTGTCGTCCTTGCGATCATTCTTGAGCAAGACCGATACGTTCGACAACGCGACCATCCGCCAGACTGTCCAGGACTTGAACGGAGAGATCCAGCAGTTCGCCGCGACCGTCGCAGAAACATACCACTCCGAACTACATATCAGACCCGGTGCGAGAAGGAAGCAGACGACGGATCAGGTCGTGGCTCCGGAAGATCTTGACACTGTCGAGCGGGCTGTTGGAGGTCGGATGGTTGAGCTGTTGATGAACAGAGTACATGTCGGAGATCCTATACTTCTGCAATATGCATTGCAGGCTTGGGAGGTATGGTGTGCCCATGTGATCTTAGGCGCGTTCTGCTTTGGAGCATCGGAGGAGCTGGACTATAGGATGAAAGCTATCTTCAAGCAAATGCATGTACAAGGTGAGCTTGTATCTTGTGTGATGTATGTCACTAGGCACTTATTACTTTGTTTGCGCATTATAGAACCTGTAGCCACCACTGCTCGATGGATAGCATTAACCCATTCGTACCTAAAGAACCAACCAAGTCAGCCTATTGGTGTTCTTCCGACCCCCGTCACTCCAACTTCAGAACATCCGCCGAACGATCCTAGGGAAAGCCACTTACAACTTCACGTCGACCGTAACCTCGCTGGCGTTCATGCCCTCCTCACTCTAGCCGGATATCCCCCGAGTCATCTCTCTGAGCTCACCTCCCTGAAATACAAATTACGTATGCTGTGTGAGGAGGCATTGAAGATCGCTACGTCCCTACGAGAGGCTTTCATGAGCCAATTCCTAGAAGTCACGATCGTCGCGCCCGGAGGTGGGCAAGTAGAACTCACGAATAAGCGTTTAGACAAGTCTGGCCTACGCATCGAAGTTCAGAACGACGCGTCACGATTCGACCCAGTGACGATGGAGAACGTACTCCAGAGTATCATGCCCAAGCACACCGACACGTATGACCGTGTGTTGTGCACGTTGGAACTTGGTCTCGTGACGACGTCGGTGGATGAGCAAGGTCGCAGGATGAAGGAGAGGTCGGGTGAACAAGACTCTCGAGGGCCTGAGAGCCTAGCAATCAGCAGAACAAGTAGTCTAGGCGATCCGACACAACGAGAACTTTTACGTCAGGTTATGCTCAAACCTAGGGTCCTTTTGGAGTCATTCATCAAGTTAATTGACCATGTGCAGTGAAGGCGTCATTGCAAGTACGTGTATTCTACCCGCTCGCAACAGCTCTTACTCACTTACTTGTCTGTAGTGTACACTACCCTCTTTTATTTTCGGTTCCAAACTTCTGTCAATGAGCGATGCAGCTTCCCGTCGGGTTTATTTCTTGATAATTTATGTGCCTGTATGTCTACGTAATCTTGCCATGCGTTGTACCAATAGCCGCGTTGTACAACGAGAGCTCTTGTACTTTACCTTTGTTAATTTTTTTTTTGGAATCTCAGTACGCTTGAAACTGGCGAGCAAAGGACCTCAACGAAAACCTAGCTCGCTCGTAGATCCAGTTGCTCTTCATGCGTCGTGATCATTATATTGCAATGCTTAATTCTACAATTGGATTAACTACTCCTCGTCGTGTGGGCCAGCAACGATAACGTCGTCTACAAAAATTGTTGAAAAAAATGAATGAATAAACGAATCCGTAGGAGGAACTCACCAATTTTTAGAACGGCCCGGACAAGCTATATACACACGCCATTAGTGCCGATCCCGCATTCAACTATAGGATTGCTTACCTGAGTTGCAAGGAGATACTGTTGTCGCTTCATGATGAGAGGATCGTAGATGAACTGCTCTTTCATATCTATACACTATTCGTCAGGTACAATACAACCCAGGGATGTAGAAGGTTTCCGTACCGTTGTTTCCCTTGCTCAGGCAATCGATACCAAGCGACGAGCTACCCTCCTGTACCTGTCGGCTCTTGACCTCTGCAAGCGTCTCAATAGGAGACAATCCACTGTTCTCAGCGAGCGCCAGAGGTACAGCGTCCAAAGCTGAAGCAAATGCACGCATGGCATATTGCTCAATGGTCGGAATTTCGTCAGCGGCTTTGGCCACTGCTAATGAGCAGCTAATCTCGGCTGCGCCGCCGCCATAGACGACACGATTGTCTACAATTATGTTTCGTACGGCGCAAAGCGAATCGTGTAGAGCTCGCTTGGCTTCGTCCACAATCTCAAGGGGGAAATATTGAGAGTTCAGCCAAACGGTGTAAGTGGAGGAACATACCATCTTATTACTACCGCGGACGAAGACAGTCACTGTGCGTGCATTAGCGCACTCCTCAATAATGAGCATCTTGTCTCGTGTTGTTCCAAAAGTGACCTCGCGCACGATACCAGCCTTGCCTAGCTTTGCGGGAGATAGGTCCTCGAACCGGGGAACAATCCGGCCATTTGTGGCAATTGCGATAAGCTATGGGAGAAGTGAGGATTTGTTCATCGTTGGAAAGAACAGGGGTCATACCTCGATCTCGGGACCGCCAACCCATCTCACAGCAGGCAAATCGTTCTGCATCAGCAAGTGATTCGCCTCGTCATCGAAACCCCATTGGCAGATGACCAAGTTCGCGCCGGTATCCTTTACGCGCTTGATCATGTCCTCAAACTTCTCCTGTTCGTACTCACGTAGCTTCTTGTACTCTTCTACGCTCGTGATATCAAGCTTGTGCTTCGTTTTCGGTCGCGGTGGCTCAAAGGGGCATGTCAAGATGGCGATCTTCGCGTCCCGAACGCTATGGGGCATTTGCGGATGCGACATATCTTTGTCGATAAGCACGCCCTTTATGAGAGTCGTGTCAGCGAGGGAGCCGCCTACTTTGCCATCAACCTTGATCATATCAAAAGGTACGTCTTTACGCTCTAAATCGGCAACCGCAAGCACAGCATCCACCGCAATTTTTGCGAACTGTTGATGCTCTTTCGACACACTATAGTCAAAACAAAAGGATATTGAACAAGAATTTCGGGTGTCTTGAATGGTAAAAGCTTACATTTTGCTTCCCAAACTTGTCATAGCAATCTTGAGGAGGTTTGATGTATCTTGAGGGGTGAAATCAACTGTGTCTGATATCCGATTCAGTTGTTCCACAGCGACAGCGCAAGCCTTGTCGAACCCATCTGCAATGCGTATAGGATGTATGCCACGATCCAGCAAAGCTTCACTCTGTTCAAGCAGAGCACCAGCGAGCACTTCATATCAGAATTCATTAGCACCGACAGTTCCAACGCAAATCGGTTGAAACAAAGCACTCACCGACTACACCTGTCGTTCCATCACCAATCTCATCATCCTGACTCTTGGACAGCTGCACGAGCAACTTCGCGATTTGGTGGTCGACTTCCATCTGACTCAAAATTGTCGCTCCATCGTTCGTGACAGTAATTTCTCCGTCAGGTGATATAAGGATCTTGTCCAGACCTAAGTAGCAACGATGTTGGTCAAGAGCCTCATACTACATAGGTACGCGCGTACCTCGAGGACCAAGAGATGTGCGAATGATGTTGGCAACTGTTCTTGCAGCTAAAATATGTGACTACGGGGGAAACAGCCTCATTAGCGGCATAGCTGCATGAGATCCATATAATACCGACCTTGATTGCCTCAATACCATGGCTTCGCGTCTTTTTGGCTTGTTCACGCAAGATAATGAATGGTCGGCCATACTAGTAACAGGACAATGTTAGAAACACAGTCAATTGTTTAAAAACATTCAAATGTACTTCGTCCGTAGCGTACATAGCCTGTGGTTCGGCCATGGTGGAGGTGCGTGTTCAATGAAGGGTGAATTTACTAAAGCGCCCGCGATTTGGGTTATGTGACAATCGACCAAAGTGACTAACCTGTGACGCATCGTGACCTATCTGAGGTACCTGTAGCAGAGAAAATCGAACTAACGAGCTCTTGTAGGGTCTCAGAGGTTAGATGGAGGAAGATGAAGGCTGAGCGCTGAGCAATAGTCTTTTTACATGGAAAGGAGTTTAAATTCGCCACTGTAATAGGATGCGCACGATTCACCAGACAGAAAAAGCAAGAGAATGAATGGTATCTTTATTTTATCTTCGTCAACGAAATGATACAAGGTGTGTATACGATGCTGTATGTACAGTATTACATGACACCACAGCTGAGGAAAGTCCGCGGTGGAATGGCAATCACTGTGAACATTGATCAATACAAGCTTTTTATCGGTCCCCCTCACAATATTCGCACTACGCGCACACGACTAGCGCAGACATGTCAAAAGGGTCAGAAGAAACACACTCACGAGGAAGTAATCCGGTACACGTCGTGAAACGAGTGGCTCGCCGGCTCGCGGCGCTGGGTCGAATTGTAGGCTGAGAACACACACGAGTCAGCCACAATGTAACAGTGCGAGATGAATGGATGCGTACAAGCTGTAAGATAGCTTTTCGTCGATCTCCATAATCGCGGCCTGATTACCGCAGCGATAGCAGTAGTTGGGAGCTGAGAAAATAGTAACGACGTTGCGGTCTTGGCCCCAGTTATAACCTGATGGATGCGAGGTCATGTGAGAGACAAGCAATGACGAGAGCGAGCGTAATCTAACCTTCCATAACTAACTGGTGGGCACGCGCTACCAGTGTCAAGCCATTGTTGTGATTGAAGGCTTCGCTGATGTCCTGTCCAAAGGTGTAACCAGCACCTCGAGGCGAGATTCCCCAGCCGCATCGATCGTCAGGATCTGACCAAAGCAAGTCACACATGGGGCCTTCGTGCGGCACTTCTTGCACGCGATCTATAGACCGCACATGGTCTAGGGTGTCTATGGAGGGTGATAGACCTCCGTGCAAACAGAAGATCTATGGACAAACGGGTTTGCGTGTGTATCAATAGGCTGGGTGGGGTGCCATCTGGGTTGTGGACGTACCTGGTTTTCGATAAGAGCTGTGAGTGGGAGGTAGTCGAAAAGGTCGGTGAAGAATCTCCAGACGTTGGCATTGCCGTATTTTCGCAAGCACTCGTCGTAGAAGCCATACACTTGTGTGATTTGTCGGGATTCGTGGTTTCCACGTAGGATGGTGACGCGGTCCCGGTATCGCAACTTGAGAGCCACAAGGAGGGTGACCGTCTCAACAGAGTAGTAGCCTCGGTCGACGTAGTCGCCCATGAAAAGGTAGTTCGTGTCTGGTGAATTGCCACCGATCCGGAATAGCTCAGAAAGATCGTGCTATGGGTTAAGAAAGATCCAGAAGGTAGGCAAAGAGGGATTTTCGTCCTTGTTAGTGGAGGGATACGTATGATAGAAGTGCACTACGTTGAGACTTACGAATTGTCCGTGTATATCCCCACATACGGTCACAGGACACCTCACAGGCTGCACATTCGACTCCTCCATTAGAATCTCCCGCGTCTACAACAGGATAGAAAACATGTTTAGCATCGTTGAACATTCTTCTGTGAGCTGCGAAAGGGAGGACGACGAAAGCGACACATCCGCTTATCGCAACCGGAATCTGGAGGAGCCCGTACCTTGTCGCATAACTTCTTTACGTCGTTTTCCGAGAGCTGCTTGCACTGACTTAGTTGAGCAATCCAACTGTCTACTTCGTGCTCCATGCTTTTGAGATGGGGGAAGTCGTTTGTTGTCGTTTCGGTTTGCGGGCTAGGCGGAAATGATGTGCGTGTTGGCTCAAGCCTGAAAGCTGGCGTGACAAAGGTACTGCCGGAGTGTCACAAGGAAGGTCATTCGTGACATATACAGTAACATCAGATGTGACATCAAGCCTCGCTCTGCGGCTCTACTTCGCAGCTTCCCTCTTGACTCGCCCAAAACCGCGCCTAGTTGCGGACCCGTCTTTTTCTCTCCTCTACCGCCACCTCTTTACGGGTAGCAGCACCTACTTTTGACTCCCGTAGTCATCCAAACACTCAGAACTCAACCGCACTTTTTGACAGAATGCCGAAGGTGGGACCCCAATCAGGTTCAGTCCAAATACGATACTGATCGAGCGAATATTTCACAGAACAAGGGAAAGGTCAATAGCGTGACCCTTGCTCCGCCTGGAACCCAGAAACTGACAATTTTGTTTGCACAAATATACAGGGAGGGAAGAACAGGAGACGTGGAAAGAACGAGAACGACGACGACAAACGAGAGCTCGTGTTCCGCGAAGACGGTCAGGAATATGCCCAAGTCATCAAAATGCTTGGAAACGGTCGGTTAGAAGCCCAATGTTTCGATGGAGAAAAGCGGTTGGCACATATTCGTGGAAAGATGAGGAAGAAGGTGCGTAGCCAGACTTGTCTCTACATTTACAGGGCTCTCACCAGCTCCTTGTGGTTTGGATAGGTCTGGATCAACAATGGAGACATCATTCTTATTTCTCTACGAGATTTCCAAGATGACAAGGCGGATGTCATCGTCAAGTATACAGCCGATGAGGCTCGTAGTCGTACGTCTTTCTCACACGTTCCAAATATTCGATGATATCTGACGAGTTATCCATATGACTTGCAGTGAAAGCATATGGCGAATTGCCAGAAAACGCCAAGATCAACGAGACCGAGACATTTGGTGAGGAGGAGGGCGAATGCACGTTCGAATTCGGAGACGAAGAGGAGGTCGACATCGACGAGATTTGATTGTTTAGACTTTCGCGTATCTGTATCTCTATCCCGACATCGGTGTGTCTCCTTGACCCGTGTTTTATATCTTTTGCACTCACCCCCGTCATTGGTAGATGTATGATGTATCATTCTTTTTCTTGTAACGCACTCTCCACGTCTTTTCATGTGTACATGATTTCGATTTTATGCACGCGCTCGTTCCCCCCCTCTCGGACATGGCTATTCGATCTGAGATAAAGTTTACCTTCGGTATGATGTTACACCCCTTCTGAACTCAACATTGCAGTTGTTCTGGTAACTTTAGACTCTAGCTAATCACTCGTCCTTCGTCAATAACTCGAAAGCCTTAACGCCCTGTTGCCCCAGTAATGTCGCACACGCCACCACCGATGCCCCCGCCCGGGTCATCCTCTGGCGAGCTTCACAGCTCGTCACTCCCCCGACGCCGATAATCGCTATTCTTCGGATAGCAGGGTCCTGATGTTCAGCGAAGAGCTTCGAGAAAGAGTACACGTTGCCCAATGCCAATGGATGCAGTGCTTCTCCTCCGAGCCCTCCCAGAGGAGTCGGCAGGGCGAACGAATCAGCTCCGCCGCCTGTCTGGTCCGCAAAGAGCAGACAAGATCCCAGAGTGTTCGTGCACGTCACAAAGGCAAATGGATTGAGAGTTTCTACGCCATCTGAGTCAGGCTTGGGCCTAGAATACGTAGCCAGACGCCGGACGACGTCTTGAAAACGGGTATAGTAGAGGTAAGGGGGAAGCTTGAGTCCGATTGTGAGCGAGGGATCCGAGTAGTATGCTGAAGCGAGGACGTCCAAGAAAGGAACGAGGAACGAGAAATTGTACGCCGGTGGAGGGAGGTCTTTGATGTTTGGGCACGATGTGTTGAGCTCAATTGCTATGAGCGTCGCGGGATTGACGATGCCAACTGCTGGGCGTGAGTGGGCGAGGTGGAACTGGTGTAACCTGTTCCTGAGCTCCTCAATCTCGACGACCATCTCCTGGAGGACTGTGGACGAGGAGGAGGTTATACTGATCAAGACTGGTTTCGCCGGCCAAGCTCCGGAAGCAGTGGGATTTGTGAGAAGGTCATAGACCCAGCTGATATAGGACCGTAAAGGATGCGGCGAGTACCCGTACGAGTTTATTGAAGTGGTTTTGGATTCAAAAAACGCTACCTAAGGCGAATCGCTCCGTATGAGAGGGTTTCATTTGTCGATACGAGTGTCAGACTCACTGTGTGGGTCTCATCCTGCCCAAATCCGTTTAGAGTTGCTGTACGGGTGGTGATGGCTCCCGTGTATGGGCTATCGTACAGCTCACGCAGCTGGGCCTTGTCCGATGCCCATGCACAGGAGGAGTTGAGCAGGGGTGGATCTATGTCGATGGTGTTAATTTTGACCATGTTCAACCCAAGAAGCTATTCTACTAAAGGTAAGACAATACACATTAGACTCTTGGCATTCTCAATTAGAAGGAGACAGACCTGGGGCTGATACGGAGCCAGGAGGGGATAAGAGAGCTTCCAGGTGCAGGCTCGCTAGTATTTATAATTTTCTTTGAGCTGCACCTGGCGCGGTTATCTTATCGCACTGGATAGGCCGCGGCCAGGCCCACTCAGGCTCTACTTAGATCGCAAGGCAGAGCTAGGCCAAGTCTTGCAACGAAATCCTCAATTGCTCCGGGAAATTGTGAAGATAAACAATTCTCGACAAGTCATCCTCCAAGTTGAACCAACCTGAGGCCTGCAAATCATTACTCAAAGAGGCAGTCCTTGTGGTGGTACGATCCAGAAATAATGAATCTTTGAGACGCCGGTCAGTAGCTGCAGCAAGCTTCCACTGCTCTGCCACGCTCACAAGCCACGGTCGCAGTTATCCCTCCTTCTCACTGGTCCTTCTCGTATCTTCAGATATCTCAGCTAGCGTCTTATCATGTCAAAAGAATTTCAGGTCGTGAAAACTGTGTCCCCCATCCCAGATCTCGCTGGCAAAACCAAGCCACGGGTTCTGGATCTCAGCGAGAGCCAGCAGAAAGCGGTGGACGAGGTTCTCGCTCATTTTGACAAGCCAGACTATAAGCTCGCTGTGAAGGGTTCACAGGATGCCAACGGCACCTTGACCGAGGATGAGAAGTTCTGGCTAGTGAGTATATATTCGGATGGAATTTTGACGAGACGCATCTCATATTTCGTAAATCTGTGTCAGACCTACGAGTGTGCGCTGAGGTATGTAGTCGGTTCGCATGGAATCAGCATGGCTCACACAAGACTTCTTACTATGTTTTCTCAGATACCTCCGTGCCACCAAATGGCATGGCTCCCATCACGCTATCAAGCGTTTAGAGGAAACTTTACTTTGGCGTCGCGAGTTCGGTTTGTATGACGAGCGTGTCAGTGCTGAGAACATCGAGCCTGAGGTATGCGAGATGGTATAATGCCCAAAACCATTTTCAACAGTCTCTCTTGTTAATAGGAAGTTACAGGCAAGCAAGTGCTATATGGATACGACGTAGACGGAAGACCTTCCCTATACCTGTGCCCTAGCAAGCAGAACACAGATGAGTCTATTCGGCAGGTCCAGCATGTGGTATTCATGTTGGAACGGTGTATAGACGTGATGGGTCCGGGTATCGAGTCTGTCGCTCACTCTAGGACTGATTTCTCGCTGTAACGCTAACTCTGGGAACCAAATTCAAACAGATCGCTTGTGCTTATGATTGACTATGCCGAAAAGTCCTCGAAATCTCCTTCATTCCATACTTCCCGTACGGTCAGTAAGCTCTACGAGAAGCTCCATGTCGCTGTTTCTCAACAATATATACAGGTGCTTCACATTCTCCAGACACACTACCCGGAACGTCTTGGTCGGGCTCTTATCATCCACATGCCTTGGATGCTCAATGCGTTCTTTAAACTAATCACACCGCTCATTGACCCCATCACCAAAGACAAGATCCGGTTCAACCCCAAAGTCGTTCAGGATGGGCTCTTCACAGAGGATAACGTGTGGAAGGAGTTCGGTGGAAACATAGATTTCAAGTATGAGCATGAATCATACTGGCCTCATTTCATTGAATACACGAGTGAGAGAAAGAGGAAGCTATTGGAGAGTTGGAAGGCGCTTGGTGGGAAGGTTGGGTTGAAAGAGTGGGATCTCAAACAAAGGGTCGCCTCTGCAGAAGACTCGGAGACGAAGTCCCAGCTAAGCGAGGTAAAGACCTAAAGCGATGGAATATACATCCTGATACCCTGGAAATGGTTGTGATAGATCTAGAGCTTTGTATATAGTAGTGCTTCAAGTTAATCGTCACTATAATTAGAAGAATAGATGGCTTTGCGCATGGTACATCCGACCCAGAATTGCCCGTTCTCCCCAACGAATCAAAGCATGAAATTACACATTACATAGACTAGCTCGAAAAGTCCGTACAGGTACAACACGCCTCTAAGGACAAAGAAAAGGCTGTGGTTCGTGAATTATCCCTTTTGCCTCCAGACCTTCTGCTGATAGTCCAAGATTATCGGTAGGAGGTCCCAAAGTCCAAAGTCCGGCCAGTAACAATCTGTGAATTGGATCTGCGTGTCTTCGCAGCACTATCATATACAGTAGTAAGAGACTCATCAAGAGGGTCGGACAGGAAGAACAACCATACCTGCCACGTGAGGAAATCGCTCACACGCTTAACACCGCTCGTTCGGACGAGAATGTCCACAGGTGGGCTGTCAACTACAGAGGTCATTATATGAGCGTCGATATCGTCTTGCGTCAAAGCTCTACAAAGGGTCCTGGTAAGTCAAACCCCCCTCTTTGGCAACTTAATATTTCACCTTTCTCGGCCACTGTGCAGCGACGCGCGGACTGAAGCTTCTACGGCTGAAGTGATGTCGTCTCGGCTTGCGTATGACATACAAAGATTAAGTATTGCCCTGGGAAGGAATGAGTTTCTGTCCCAGCATAGTACGTTCGTACTTCTCACTTATTATTGTGACGTGTCATGTCCTCCGCTTTCTTCACTGCGGCTTGTACAGCAGGTGGCAAAAGATCTTTCTTGCCGATAATGTTCAAGCGGATGCCATACTGATCCAAGAGTTCGCTACCAGCCAGAGTATGAGCCATAACACTCTACTTACAAGATTAAAACATACCCATGCTGAGCCATTTCGACAAGCTTCTCCTCTGCAAGCTTCATGAGCGCACCCACCTCCTCCGGTGACCTCTTAAAGTTCTCAATGGCAAACGCATACGCAGAAACACACCGTACGCCTAGCTTCATGCACATTTCTAATATCTACAGCAGATATTGTAAGTCGCAGTGCATTTCTTCTTTGAGAACAACACGCCACGTACTCGTTTCAATGCCTCAAATCCATCTCCATGACCTTGAGCCACCTGTTTGTGCTGCGAACGAGCATAACGTCGATTCCCATCCATAATGAACGCAACATGTTTTGGTATTGGACCTGCGGCCAGCACAGTAAGTAATGCGCTTTGTGCCTTCGCAGAGGCAAAGTCTTGTATTCGAGAGGTAATGTGGTTCATGGGTGTCAAGTCAGTGTTTAAGCAGGCGTGTCAAGATCGCAACGTTACTGGCAATTCCTGTAGGCGCCCGACGATATTTCACTACAGAACATAGCCCCAAACACCCCGAAAATTGATCTTTTAAGATAGTATTCTAAGAAAGAGGTATGATATGTCTATTAATTGCCCCAGCCTACTTATTTGTCTGGGTATCAGATTGACCGAGGACTGATTGTTGCTGCTCCCACTCCCTGAGCCACGCCGGCTTTGTGTCCTCCACTGCAGTGCGAGCTTGTTCCATGTCACCGGCATCTACCCCGCCAGACTTAGACATAATAATGTCCATTTTCTGCAAATAAGAATTGGCGCGACTGAGTCCATAAGCGTCAAATACCGCGCGTGGGTAACTTACAGAGAGAGACCGCAACAGCATCCTGGCAGTCATATGTTCTTGTGTTCGTTTTGTCTCCCCTTCTGTCCATTCTCTAATTCTGAGGTCGTCGAAGTTAAGTTCGGCACCAGACCTTCGACTCTTTTCGTACTGTGCGTATCGGCGCAGGTAATTCGTGGGTTTGTACAGCAGAGAGTTGATCTCCTGGCTAATATCATTCGCTGGATCCATGCGCAACGGGCCACTTAATACCTCAAGGAAATTGGCGGCATTCGGGGGCTCCACTTCAAATTCGGGTAAAGAAGCAGCAAAGTCCCGGGCAAATGACCACTCTGTTGCCTCGTACACTGCGTTGATCTGATCAGCAATATTCTTTACGTAGACCGCCCCACCCTAAGGTAAATGTGGTGAGCACACGCGCAGATTAGCTCTCAATGAACTTCACCTCTTGAGATGCAGCCTCAGCTACGGCATATGTCTCCACGGTGCCAGACAAGAGCTCAAAAGAATATATGGCCAAGTATACCGGGATCAAAATTGGATATGCCGCCGCCTGAAAAACAGAAGTTTTGTCGCAAATATGCAGCCGACACGCTTAAAGGAAGACATACCATATACTCTTTGATTTGAAACTTGTCTGCCATAAACTCGGTTGCAGCCAGGTTGATTGATAATGGTGTCATGGCATAAGGCATGCATACGACGTCTACACCCTTTTGCCTACGCATGTCCTTGGAAAAGGGAATAGCGTGTGAAATTAGTCCGCTTTCTCCTACGCTTCGCATAGACATTCGACATAGAGGATCCATAGTATGACCTGTAGACGATGTAAGGTCATGTGCCCATGGGTGCAGCGTGCTCAGTAGAATACGTGCCTGGAAAGAACCTATGTAAGGTGTAAGCTACATGTTGGCACTACAAAGTCTAACGAGAATAATTGGATATTCTGACTTACGCTTGAGAAGTAGTCATCCCGAAGGAAGGCTTGATAGCTCGATGCCCCGCATTTAGTGAGCCCACATTTGATGAGTCCATATAGACATCGACAAACCAGCTGGGTAAATATATAGCTATGACATTTTGAGGCACGAATTGTAGGGGGCTATTCCAGTCCAAACGTCTGTCGCGTAGGTTCCGCGTCAAGTTGTCGAGTTTGATGAACGGAGCCAGCGACGGAGGGGGAGCTATCTTCGCTGCGGCCTCTTGCGGGGACAACGCAAAAGGCAAAGCTAGTGAACAAGGTTTGCATTAGCGCATGCGAAAGGAAGAGACATGGCGTTTGACCTCTGACTTTTGGGTGGTAATGGGGTTCTTCTGTAAAAGACGACTTGAACCGTCTTAATACAGGTACACGTCGCGACTGTGGCCTGCAGTGACCTTGTACCATGGCCCTCTGCATCATCGTTTGCGCTATGTAGGCCTTGCTGGCGACTGTGACCGACTTGAGGTAAGAGGTGTTGGTTCTCGGACAAGTTGGTTTACAATTTACTACTTCCCGACCTGGAGTTTGGTGTTGATTGCGCCACCTTCGCCACGTGGGCCCTTACAACATGACGGATCATTCGGGTCCATAGATCTTTGATCCAAGTGCCGCGTAGATCGTTGATATTTAAGTAGACTGCCCTCTGCTTCATGATTAAGTATCCTCCAGTAAATATATAAATGATACTCTTCAAATCGTGTGCTCATATCAGGCATTGTGAAGATTTTACATATGTAGAAACAGAGGCACTTTCATTAATGATGTACGATATGTACCGAGTGGATAGAAATTGGAATCATTATTTGTGCAACCCATTAGTATGTTCTACTGGTTGCTTTCCCACTCAACCAGCCATTTTGGCTTTGTTGCTTCGATTGCATCGCTTACTAACGCCATATCTGCTGGAGTTGCAGCCTGTTGCCACCACTTCTTACTCTGTGAGATAGAGTTAGCAGCGTGTCAATGAATACGGAGTGTAACTAAAGCCAACTTACAGATAAATCCCGAAACCCTGATCTAATAGCAAACATGTGTACACGCATATCTTCCACCTCTTTCTCAGTCCATTCTCTAACTCTCAGATCCTGGAAATCTATCTGAGCTCCCGACCGCACGTTCTGTTCATAACGTGCGTAATTGAGGAAGGGGCTATCTTTCAGGCTCGACATCGCAGGGTTCAATCGAAGGTAAAGAAGCTTTTCTCTTGCTGTGGCATCGTCAAGAGGCTCGAAAAAGTTTTTGCCATCAGGGGGCCGCACTTCGAATTCGGGAGCCTTGCGAGCTATCTTTATTCCCAGATCCGCTATTTTGCCCCCAGTATCGCCCTGGAAGTCAAGAACTCGGCCAGTTATATTCTGCATATAGACTGTTCCACCCTATTGCATTCGATTCAGGATACTGGTAACTTAAAAATAACAGAAAATGGATGCTTGCCTCCTTGGATGCAGCCTCAACCACAACGAATGCCTCCACTGGCCCTGGTAACAAGTCATATGAATACCTGGCCAAGTATATCGGAATTAAGACCGGATAGGCAGCTACCTGTGTTAGGATCGTGACTTTAAATCTTTAAAATTGTACCAGGAAAGCACATACTACGTGTCTTGTGATTTCCCCACCCTTTAGTGTATCCCTCATTGCACCGTAAAGTGATAGCGGACTTGATGTGTACGGCAAACATACAATTTTTGCGCCATGTTGCCTTCGCATCGCCCTCGAAAAAGGTACAGCATGTGTTACAAGACCACGCTTCGATACCCTCCTCATCGACGTACTTACGACAGAGCGGATCAAAGACATGTCCTATAGATAGTATAAGGTCGCGCGCAAAACAAATACACTTTGGATACGCATACCTGGCATAAATCTGATCACGAGATCAGCTTCGTAATATTATATATAATAAACGAAAAACAAGCATACGATTGAGAATAAGCCATTTGAGCGAGAAACTTGCTGGAAATAGTGAATTCTGAATCGACAAACCAGCTCGGCAAGTACATTGGTGTTATTTCTTTGGGGATAAACTTCAAGGGGCCGTTCCAATCTATTCTAGGAGACAAAGAGTTCCAATTCCTATAGAAGTTATCAACTTTGAGCGTGAAGCCCAACATTTTAGGAGCTTCCAGATTGGCAAAAGCCTCCTCTGACGATAAGGCAAAAGGCAAAGCTAAACGACATGCGGGGTTTTGTATCAGCTTGGCACATAAAAGTAGAATATGCTTTGTTTGACCTCTGACTTTAGGATGATAGTGTGATGCACTCGCGAAAGACGATATACATCGTCTTCTTGAAGTTGGTAAGCGAATAAGTTGTGCGGTTGCCCTCTGTAGCATTGTACATATAGCCGCGATACACACAACGCTAGGAGAAGTAAGTCAGTTGTGTTGGTCACCGGTGGTTGTTAGTTGGTCGACGTACGGCTACTACTTCCTCGAAGCTCAACTTGAAGTTCCAAGTTCAAGTTCAAGTCGGTCCGGGGAAATATTGATGGCGATCGCCACGTTCGCCACGTGGATCACTACTACGTGGCGTGCCCGATTCGGCAGTCGTGATTTACTGACCTTCAAGCTTCCACTCTATTCACCACCTTCCTCCTCAACGCGACTCTTCTCTGTCTTGTTATTCTAGCCCGCTCCTTCAAACATATCAACGTCTGACTAGGCAACACACCGCCTAACATCCTCATGGCTCCCGCAGTGGCCCTCTTCCTGCTCGGCTCTTTACTGTTGTTTTCAGTTCTGGTAAACGCAGCCGACCTGTACAAGGCCCTCGATCGTTAGTACAAAGGCGCGCGCAGTGTTGTCTCATGCAGTCGTTCGCTGACAGTCCTATCTTGCTGTAGTCGACCGTTCAGCTTCTGAGAAGGATATCCGAGCTGCGTACAAGAGGCTGAGCCGGAAGTTAGTAGCCTATGTGGCTTTGTGTAATCTTGCAACGCTGACGATGTGCCCGTAGGTATCATCCTGACAAGAACAAGGATCCTGGGGCGGAAGAGAAGTTCGTAGAAATTGCACATGCGTACGAGGTCCTTTCTGACGATACGGTGCGTCGTAGTTTGTGTACCAGCTGAGGACACACAATTAAGCCTTGATGATAGAAAAAGCAAATCTACGACAGATATGGAGAGGTATTTTTAGCGTTTTCTCTTCTGTAACTATACTCACGATTCGCTAGGAAGGACTCAAGGCTCATGAAGGCGGTCAGAACCCTCATGCGAACCCTTTCGACATCTTCCAGAACTTCTTCGGTCATGGCGGTACGTCCTGAATCTGCCATTCCTACCACTACGTCCCTAACGCATTTGACCTTTCTAGGACATCCTGGTCAGCAAGTACGACGAGGACCTACAAGCGTGAGCGAAATGGAAGTTAACTTGGCTGACATGTAAGTTGTCGTCAATTGTTGTCTTAATGTACAACCTGAGTTGTGTTCAAACAGGTACACAGGTGGAAGCATTGAGGTATATTTATAGACTGCCCCGGTTTTATTAATGCTGATATTTATCGTATGTGTAGTTCATGGTTCAGAAACGTATACTATGCGATCACTGTCGTGGGACAGGTGCCGCCTCTTCAAACGATATTCATACTTGTTCAAGCTGCAGTGGTCAGGGAGTCAAGATTGTCCGTCAACAAATCTTCCCTGGAATGTTCTCACAAGCACAGGTCACTTGCCAAGAATGTGGTGGCCGCGGTAAAGTTATCAAGAAACTCTGCCCGCACTGTAAAGGACACAAGACTGTCTCACATACGCAACAGTACACGCTGGAGATCCCGAAGGGCATGCCAGAGGGCCAGGAAGTTGTGTACGAGGGTGAAGCGGATGAGAATCCGGACTGGGAAGCTGGAGATATTGTGCTGCGGGTGAAGAGTAAAAAGGAGACTGGTGGATGGAGACGGAAGGAGAGTGGATTGTATTGGAAGGAGACCATTGGTGTTGACGAGGTACGCCAGTTGCAGGTGTTCTTCACTAGAAAGATGCTAAATCACTTGCAGGCGCTATTAGGCTTTGAAAGGAACTTGACACATCTGGATGGCCATATTGTTAACCTCAAGCGTAGCGGGGTGACACAACCCGGTCTGTATCATCATCTTGGTTCTTCATCCAATCAACGTATTGAAGCTCTTGTTTCTAGGTTTTGTCCAGGTAATCGAGGATGAGGGTATGCCCTATTATGGTGAATCCCGATACGGTAACTTGTATGTTGAATACAACGTCGTCCTCCCTCAGGCACTCTCGCCAACAATAAAGCGAAGTGAGTACGTCGATGACATTATTCTACCGCTTTTCTGATGTTGTTTCGTAGAACTAGCCGAGGCTTTCCACGGACACGACGGACACGGGGTTAAGGATGAATTATGATAGATCCCGTAAATTGTTGGCCCCTAGAATTATATATTCACATATCTGTGGACGTTATCCTATGTTAGTTTAAATGCACAAACCGGGACTGAAGACATGCCAATGTGCGAGAACTTAATTGAAAGTAACTCCGATTGTGAAGATGGTAGTAGTGTGGGTATCCAAGTATGACAAAAAGCTGTTATTACATTATGTTAGGTCTTTGTAATATCAGGAGCGGTGGTAGAGCTTGGGGGCTGGTATGAGTCCCATTAGACCGAACGCCAAAGCGTATAATCCAGAGGCTGGTACGAGGGATATTCAGTTCCCACAAAACATGGCTTTCACACGTGATTCTCACCTCCAATTATTCCTCTCAGATAACCAAGCTCAGTCCAGCGCCCCAAAGTGAACGCTGTAAGAGTCCACCCAAATACAATGGATCCTGTCAGCACCTGAGGAAGAAAGTTCAGAACGATGTGGGGTATCGGGAAGGGAGAGAATGCACCGGTATGACCGACGAGAGGACCCCTGACTGACGCCAGCGGTGAAACTGTGGACGAGAGATTAGTCCACGAGGAATGAGAATTAGCAAGATACTCACGTCAGGACGTATCCCTTGTATGAGAGGTACCAATAGTATGTACATGAACAGTGAGACGGTCACCACGCCCAGCAAGACGGTGAGGAAGGCACTCGTGCTGCCGGACGGGACGAGGTGAGCCGGCAATGGGGGATAGGTGACGGATGTAGATTACACTCACCGAGCCCATGAGCCATTTTGAGAATCTCCAGTGAATATGTTCCAGAATGCGTTGTGAGTGTTGAGCCAGAACGTTACGAGTCCGCCGGGGATGATAAATTTGAGTTGTCGCAAGGTATGCCGTGAAAGCGAAGCGATGAAGGTCATGTTTGTCTGTGGAATCATTGCAGAAATTGTTAACAACTTCTTGAAGGAGATGAACGGTTGTGTTACTGACTAGAGAATATGGCTCCTGACACGAAAAGCAGCTGAGGCTCTTCAGACTTTGGAGGACAGGCTCAAGGACAGGCTGACATCAGATGGTTCGATCTCAATCACATGCAACCGTGTCACGCTGTGACAGCTGCAGTGTTACCGTCACATGTTAATATTAATATTATAACTAGCGCCAGTGCAGATGTACCGTATACGGTTAACGGGCATGAATACGACATAACCACTGCTGGCAGTATGTTGTGCCTGACAATTAGGAACAACGGTCAGCCCTGGCCCAATGGCAAGTACGATCTCCAATAAATGTTTGTTTGGAAACATGCAGCAACAAGTCATGAAACTACATATTAATGATTATCTTTTCCCAGGTCTGATCTCCAGGCAGCAGTCACCTTACATATACCTCGTGCCTCGGAAGGTCCTGCTTGCTCTTCCCGCCTAAAGTGCTGCTGCTCGCAGACGACTTGGTCTGCGACGCTCAGCCTTGGCAAGTTGTGGCAACTTCCCCTCTAATGTCGGTCGATATCGTCCCCACATTTGGTACGCAATGCATAATCCCCTCTTGCCAAACATAGTAGAACTCAACTTCCGCTCGTTGGCAGGTGCCGCTCTCATAGGTTGCCTAGGCATGATGGGGTATGATTATAAAAGGGTTCTATCCGTTTGGTGGCGTTATCTGACGTGTCTTCTCTCAAACAGACTGTACGGGATTACATGTATCCAGGTAATGTTTTCCAGGCAATTTTCCGCTCGTATATTCAATTTACCTTGTTTGGTGGTAGTCGTACATCTATTTCGTCTTCTACCCCGACGATAGTCGACAAAATAAGGCCTTGGTCAGTGATTTGTATATAGTTTCAAGAGTAATAAACGCTGACGCCCACATCCAATCGTATTACAGGTATGGGTACTCTGGTAGGACAATACCCCCCTTGTCGAGGCTATTCCTTGTGTAAAACTGAATGCCGAAAATCTCAGGTGTCTTGATTCGCTTCATATCGCGCTAGGTATGATCCTGCAAATATTATAGCGTCTTGATTTCGGCGTTGACAAAATCTCCGATGCGTAGTGTGCCACGCTATCTTCCACTATCTGGCAAGTGCCTGAGATCCCGACACAAATTGATCATAGCTAATCAGTGCTCTCTCCTTGTAGGTCAACAGCTTTTCAAATTCGTCCGCCCTTGCAGTGGGGATCTGGTGAGTACTTGTGTTGTTCACCTGGCTGTCGTCTCAATTTAATCTACTGAAACAAGGTCACTATGGGTATGGAACCCATCGACATTCCCATTTAATGCATCACTAACAGTGCTTTGATGTACTAGGTCTCAGTAATAGTTAATGTAAGTCCATCACAAGCCCAAATTCACGTTCAGATTTGACTTTTACGTGTAGTGTTTGGTCTCATGCGTCGTCCAAGCGTACGTCTGTAGCCATATCTATGATGCTATCGACTAAGGGCCTCCATCTCCAGGTTTTTTACGTTAAGGCTTTATGTCCGTAAGTTGAAATTAGCTATATGGGTCTTCCAACGGACTAAAATGCCGCTACAGTTCTGGAACCGAGAGTCCGACGATGGCTGATTCCAATAATAGTGGGTCCCATCTCTTTGACTCTTTTTGCCAGAATCTTACCTGAAACAAAGGCACTGATTGTGCTTGCACATTTCGGTACGTTGCTGCGTTTATCTGTTCTGTAGCTATGCTTATTTCCTGTTCAGCGTTTGGTGTCGGTAAGTCTCTCCACCCTAGTCGATATGCTACTTCTGCTCATCGTTCCGTATAACTCAGAAACTGCTATATTCGGGTATGTTTTCTCCTATGGCCACGTTGTCAGAGCGTCGACTTACCCTACTTGCACTAGACTTATTGAGAAGGAATTCGAGAAAATGCAGACTAAACTTGTGAGTTATACTAAAATTATGCTTCCCCTGGTCCAGCTAATCTTTCGATCCACATTTAGTACATTGCTGCACTGCCATTCGCAGTATTTGCCGTCCTCTCCGACCTTGTCATCGCGCTGTGTCTCTGCATCAAGCTACACAGAACAAAGTCGTACCTCATGACGTGAGTAATGTTCAGTGCCTGTTCAGGGCTATGACACACTGAAACCGAGATCCATCATTATTCCGCCAGCGGCAACAGTGTGGTCAATCACTTGATAATCTTCGCTGTCAATCGTTGTCTACTCACTGTGTGCGTCCACAACTTCATGGTGAAACGTCTAACAACTGAACATATTGACCCCGTCTATTCTTTTCCAGAGGGGCTACTGTCTTGGAGGTTGTATTGGTACGTACAGCACCGTGTCACATTCTGCATCCAATCACTCACCTGATATACTCCCACATGAAGTTCACTGTCTTCCCCCATGGTCTCTGGTATTTGGCCCTCGACTTCGCCATCGGAAAACTATACGCAAATTCTCTGCTGGCCACTCTGAACACAAGATATTCCCTTCGTGTGCGAGGCAACGGACGAATATGGTCCCCCGGGAAAGGTGCACGAACAGCGAGCTCGGTCAGCGGTACTGTTCCATCTTTCGACGTCGAGGACGGCGATCAGTCGGTAAACCCGGTTTTTTCAACCATTCTGCCGAGGGTAAGCAGTCTTCATCCCTGCACTCGTATCACTAACGTTGACTGGTTTGTGATGTCCTTATGATGGGGAATGTTCAATGCCTCCCTTCATCACGGGATTTAGGTCTCTACCATTGACTGCGATATAATTAATCAGGACTACATATCTGTCGCCGACACACCGAGCTGCAGTACCGCGAGTATTAGCGCCAGATAGGACCCTGGTCACATTACAACAAGTATGTCAAGTTCGCCGACACACACGCACTCACACACAACACAATCCGCCTCAAACGGGAACGGACAAACAACTTTGACGGCTCAAGCTTCGGCTTTGGTGACCAATGATAAACTCACCGGTCTCGATATACACCGAGCAGGCACAGAAGGCAATCGCTCGGTACTTGGGATGTGTCCTGGAGACTCGATATACCTTCACACTCTCATCTTCAACCTACTCACGACATACGGCTCTAAGTTAACTCATTTTTCTGTATCAATAATCGCGCATTTGTATGTTCATCTAGTATTTACCCGTGGTCCGCAACCCACATAGCTCGGACGTCTACTTGGGTATCGGCCGGAATACGGGATGTTGGAGTTCGATAACTGTAACTGATGACTGAGTATGTACTAGATTCTCGCTAAGAAAGGGTCACAGGAGAGTTGCTCGCTCCTTCTTTCAAAAATGCCTTTCAATGTGTTTTGCATTACATTGTATGGAAACCTAGTGGATTATCGTGTCATCTCCCCTCTTTGGCAGTCTCGTTACGTCCTTGCCCTTATTCCGATGCTCCCTCATCTTCTTCGACCATTCTTCATCGCCTCCTGGGAGACCCTTCTGACCCATAATTCCTGCAGAAGCGTTGTTTTCCAAAGCCAGATTAAGCAATTCGATGATATGCCCGTTTATGGGGTTGATGCTTAACGTCTGATGGTACAAGAGTTAGTGTGCTTGATAACAGTATATTTATTCCGTACTCGCACCTCATGATACCTGACGATGGCGTCGTCGAGCTCGTTCATCAAATGATGTACCATGCCAAGGAAGCCTAAGGCAATCGCATTCTGAGGCTCAAACTCTAGTACGTAACCGTAGGCCTTTTTAGCCTCTGGGTAGCGTCTAAACCCAAAGTTCAGTCAAGCAGCAAAGCATGTAGTATGAGAAGTGACTGACTTCATTTTCCGGAAGCATGTACCCAGGTTTATAAATATAGCTACCCATACTGCTATTGAGCTTTGGGTTGCACGCGCGAGACTAATGGCATGATCAAAAAGTTCAGCAGCTTTTTCATATCTGTGAATATCTCGTAATTTAGTTTTGGAATTAGTGGTTAGAACCTTCGATGCTTACTGGCCGTGATTGTAAGCCATGACTGCTTGTTCATTGATAAGAAGCGGATCACTATCACACATGCTCTGGGCAGCGAATAATGCCTCATCTGCTAGGGGCAGGTTCGATAACACGATATGCTCCATTCCAATGAACAGAAGCGGTAGGTGAGATCTAATTCGTGGTTAGCTACATGAAAACCCGAACAAAAAACAGACTTACCCTGTGAACATCCGCGCACATGTTGAGTAAGCAGTCACAGCGTGATCATGCTCGCCTTCCAGAGCGAAGGTATGCGCGAAAGCAATCCATGCGGGAGCAAAGCGCGGGTCCATGAGCGAAGTCTTGCTGCAAAGACATCATAAGACCATTAGGTACGCAGTGCGGGGAGGCCACGTACCTAAAGTATGCCCTAGCTTCTGACCATTTCTTCGTAGTAAGATACCAAACACCCACAGCGTACCAGCTTATTGGCGATTCTGGTTCCCGCTCGACCAGTTCGTGCGCAAGTATAAATAACTTTGAGTGAAGATGAGATAGCTGATATAAACACGCTATATGTAGTGGCATCGTAGGTGCATGGACAGAGACCAGCCCAAGGATCCTGAAAGAAACTGAGCAATTCCCTTAACATAAAGGCGCATCAGCTCACCTGCTTGTAATGACAAAGCAATCTGCCCACCTGAATTGGGAGAACAGGGCATCTGCGAAACCGTAAAGCACGTCTGGATTATCGCCCAGACCATAATCCTCGACTAGTTTATGGCGAGCTGTGGCATGCTCCTCGGCGTGTTTGTACTTGCGTAGCCGAGACGTATATATCATCCTGATGAACTCAGCATCTGCCGGTGTCTGCTCCTTAAATGCCAAGGATTGGACAAACTCCCACTCTATGATGCTTCTATCAGCGAGTTATTCTCCCAATTCCGTCCAAGTTACCTTCATCTAAGGTCATCATCTCTCCGCTAATCAATTGGTCGAACGACTCGTAACACTTCACGTCAAGGGCCAGAGCTTCCATGAAACAGTGCTTCGCTTGGTCGCCACGATTCAGTTTTAGCATCAGCAAGCCACGCAAATGACACATGGATGCTTCAATCTTGGTCTAATTAGTTTACATGTTCAAGGACAGACTTTGCCACACACCTTAATACCACCGTCCATGTTTGGGATCGCAGGACCGCTCCTGCCTGAGCCGCGAAAAGGATTTGCTTCTCCTAGCATTTCTGTAGCCTCTGTCCATTTCCCCTGTCTTACCTGACATTGTGCAGCCAGATACCGACAAGCGACACTCATGTCTACAAGACGAGACACTGAATCCGCTTGTTCATTAGCGATATTGAACAACTCTCCCGCTCCGCCAACAGGTAAGCGAGGCTCTTGAAGAGGGTTGGAAGAGAAGAAAGATGCTTCAGTCTCCTTTTCCTTCCCTTTCGCATTTCTGAATGCCCCAAATCTACCATCAGGCAGTCCCGCGGCACGAGGGGGTGGTGGGGGGTTGGTGGGAAATGGCCGTGTCAACAGACGTTCGGCACGCGAGTATTGATGGGTCTGAAAGTACGTCTGAGCAAGCCAGAACGCGTCATTTGGATCGTCTGAAGTATGTCAATAAATTGGTAGAGTATAACGCGTGCTGACACGTACTTGTCCAGCTAACAACCTTGTCTCCCCAAAAAGCAGCCGTCTCGTACAGGTGTTGCATTAAGGCATCGTGCCGCCATAGCCTCATCCGGTCAACCATCCCCCACTCATATCCTTCAGGTTCATCATCATCCTCAAGCTCTGAATCTTGAAAGACGTCGGTGGTGTCATTTGCAAGCGGGTGCCTATTAGCTGATGCTTTGGTTCTGCGTGGTATTGCAGGAGATGATCGAAAGGGCGAGGCCGGTAGAATCGACCGGTTAGGGTCCAGTGCAAAGGAAATTGGGCCTGAAGATATAATACTTGAATTCCCTTCGGTGAGAGAATTGACAAGGGACTGTGGTCCAAAAGAGAAGGAGGAACCAATTGAGTGGCGATGTCGAGAGCTTGACGGTGTTGGCAAGTTTGGCATAGCAGGAACAGCAAAACTATGCTGAGGCGGAGGAGTTTCGTCCATTTTGTTGTCAAAGTCTCGTGAGGGTCGTGGTAGAGAGGGTCCAAGTCGTTGTGGCCGCCTGGGTCAGGACATACCAGGCGTTCAGTCCTTTGTTTGGATCCAAAGCTCTTGCCAAACAAAACTTGCCCAAATACGGTGACGCCACAAACAATGAGCGCCTAACAGAAATTTTGGACGCGTCCGCCTGCTTTGTGTAGTTGCGCGCTACAGCCTGCTCTTACACCTCTTGCTTCAATCGGACGTCCTTCTCTACATTCTACGGACATGGCGAAGACAACTACAGAAAAATCCACGAAGACAAAACTAATCAGCGCGGTAAAATCAAAGGCTCCGGCGTCGAAGCCAAAGACGCAAAAGTCGAAAGCTCCAGAGGAAACAGTAGCTTCTAGTAAGAAGACAGAAGGAAAGCGCAAAATCGTCGCAGATATATCTGCGGAGGAAGATGCGGCTCTTGCCAAGAAGTCGAAAAAGACTGCCAAACCGGCTGCTGGCGATAGTGAGGACACAGTACAGGCTGTGAAGGGTATTAAAGAGGTGAAGAAGGGATCCAAGTCGGAGAAGGTGCACTCGAAGGCTGAAACAAAAGGGAAGAAGATTGCAGTAGAGGAGGAAGATGAGGAAGTGCAGAGCTCAAAGCCGAAGAGGTCACACAAGTCTACCACCAAATCACAAAAAATTCCGTCGTCTAAAAAGGCTCCACTAGTCACTGACTCTGACGAGGAAGAAAACACTCAGCCTACTGACGGAAATGAAGGCGATTCCGACGAACAGGATGTCCACTTGTTCGGCTTCTCGACAGACGATGCGGACTCTTCAGATGAGGAAATGAACGCTGAGCCTGATCCCATTGAGGTCACGAAACTGCCGACGATTACCAAGGACGATGCGGTGGTTAAGCAGAAACTGGAGAAGGCAAAGAAGAAGCCGGTAAGCATACTACCACTCGTGCGTTACTCTAGTTCTAATGATACTTTGTAGACTGCAGACCGCGGGGTCATCTACCTCGGCAGGATACCACACGGTTTCTACGAAACGCAGATGAAGTCGTATTTCTCGCAATTCGGAGATGTAACGCGTCTACGACTGTCTCGTAACAAAAAGGTACGTCGAACTGGCTTGTTTACACCATTCACACAATACTTATTGCCCCACTGTAGACCGGCCGCTCAAAACACTATGCCTTCATCGAATTCGACTCTTCGTCAGTCGCTCAAATCGTTGCCGAGACAATGGACAACTACCTTCTCATGGGTCACATCCTAACATGCAAAGTCATACCCAAAGATGAGGTTCATTCCGAGTTGTGGATCGGCGCGAACAGGAAGTGGAGACCTATTCCTACCGCTCGTGTTGCGCGAGTCAAACACAATAAGGTTGGTTGTCACCTCGTTCCGACCCATTCTATCTTTATCTGACGCTCTTGTGAAACCAGGAACGAACAGAAGAGCAGCGTGAAAAGGTTGAAAAGCGGCTGATGGAACGTCAGGCGCAGAAAAAGCGAAAGCTGGAGGAGGCCGATATCAAGTATAACTTTGACGCGGTCGCATACGTGAGTTTCCGTCTGTCTGTCATCACTCAGTCATTCTCACTAACATTTACTCACGTTTGCAGAAAAAGAAGACCAAATCAGTAGATTAGCCTCGCCCATGCTTTCAATCCGCTTATCTTCCCGCCATCCTCTGTATTTAGCTTTCATCTCATGCGTCACTCTGGGAATATCAACGATTAACGCATAATTGGACTCATTAGCATACAAAGTTTGGGGGCATATTGGCATACTCGCAATCGGGCTTCATTCGGAACGCATACATATGATAATCACGTACTCTGCGAGACAACACGTTATTTCGTGAGGCTGTCTCTCTAATCAGAGAGTGATGGAAACACAGCCAATATAAGTGAGGCCACCCTGCATACGAAATAAAACAAATTAATAATCATAAACGGTGCTAGGACCTATGTGTACTGACATCGTCATTGATCTCGCAGCAGACAGGGCTAGTGTCGCAAGCAGAGCCACTGCCAGCTCTGATAACGCTGACGGGAGAGCAATCAAGGTCGAGTGGGACGTTCAAATCTTGGAGCACGACTTCCATTGACTCGAACAAGGCGGTATCCATTGCGGAACTAGCCTATCGGATGGGAAAAGAAACTCGTTAAAACTGCGTATCTCCACAGGAGAAGAACACGATTACTTACCGACTCGGTAGACTGACAGCATTGGATAGAACCGGTGCTGCAATCGGCACGAGAGACAACAGGAACAGGGGTGGCAAGAATAGGGAGGGCAAGCATGGTGAGACCGACGATGGAGGCGAACATGGTGATAGAGGGGAATATGAAGGATACTTTGGGTAGTTTGATCGGTTTGTCTGAAGACTTCCATTGCTTATTGTGCGTGTGGCTTCGTGGGCCGCTGAGGTCGACCAGCTCGATATATGCACCTTTCTGGTCGGCAGCTCTGCGTGTTCGCCTCCTGCGCAGCCCGCTCCGTATCTCTGTTGAGAACATGGAGTACGACGGCAGGTTGCACACAGTCACAGGTGCTTGACAGCAACCCAGGACGTGGGTGTAGATATACGCTGCGAAAAGCGGTAGCTGAAGCATAAAAAGATGAATTGTCCGAGTGTAGCTCCATATTGCGTGGAGCGGGATATGTCGCATGAGCCATTTTCTTTACAAATGCGATGAACTGACGAAAGGAAAGTTGGCAGTTTCAGTATCTTTATTTCATCTTGGAACAGCAAAACCGCGCATGACCCACAATATACTGGTCACGAGGACGGCATCTTCATATGCGAACTTGGGCTAGTACATGTTGAACGATTGTAACAAGTAAATCATGGTCGGGAGCTGGCAAGATTCTGTGGCTAGAACCTAGTACATCCCGATATTGCTGGAGATCAGCAGCACGATGGTACGATACGGAAGCGGCGGCTACGTACCACGAACAGAACCACTGGCATGGCCATGAGGTCAACCCCTTCGCCACTGTGTTACTTTCCTTCTGCCTTTGTGCTCGAATACTTCCAGACGCAACATACCGTATTCATTGCATACGGCGCGATGCCGATATTACTGCCTCAAGGCGACCCGTGTGCGGCCAATTGGGTTAGGATTCAATGCAATCGTTGTAGCAGCACCGGGTAATTTGTCCTGTAGGATTCTACCGTTGATACAGTACTACATGATGCGCCTCCATCATGTACAATGACATTTGCAGGGATGTTCGCTGACCCGTAGGGCATATTGAGGTGATACCTACTGGGTGGAATTGCCCCCTGTTTACATTGCATGATCTGAGCATCAGAGTCTCATGCGAATGGCAGTGCTGGGAATGTTTGCCAAGTTTACGGGTAAGTCACGGTCCCATCCAGAGTGAGTCTCCACTTACATGTCTTTCGTGTGCATCGAGGCCACAGTCAGTGCTGGTGTATCATCTTGAACGAGACTGGAAACAAGGAGTCGTGGATGGTTTACTCTCTGCAGCTGGAGGGTAGATGCCACAAGTCACGAGACTGGCAGTCGTGGGAGGTTTGAGTCAAGGGACGCCAAACTCGGCAAGAAGTCCAAAGCCCGCGTTTTAAACCGCAGACGAGAACCTGGATGTATTCGGCATTTGCCTAGGTAAGACTCGGGTTGCTAGAATTTAAAAGTGGTTGTTGGTGTAATAATCAACATGTCGCAGAGTTCACATAAGAATATACAAAATATCCCAGTGTGCGTTTTATGGAACACATTCAAGTTATATGATCAACATGAACCTCGTACTCGATCGGCAGCTGATGCATATGGACGTGCCGTCTCAGTGCGACTTCCATTTGAACGATCGTTTTTAGCTTTTAAAGGTAGGCGACCAAGTTGCAATCGTCAGCGGGACAAGCTCAAGCCTCTTCAGACCTTCAGGGATTATATTTGCAGACTACTTACACCGTAACTTGTAGCAGCGATTGGTTCCGACCCCTGACTCCAATGAAATCGAGATATGTTTTTAGGCCGAGCAGGACCAGATCCGATTGCCGGATGAGGTACTACTTATTCGAGGCGGCATCGCGTCGTCCGTCTGTGAGCGGTGCGTCGCAGAGCCTGTGATGGTCTCCTCGTGTCTTGGCTCTTGACCACCATGTCGACGCCATGACTTGGTATTTTTTCACCCCTCGCCGACGCTTGCAACTGACCGGTACTGACCTTTTCAATCGCTGCTAGTGCGAGAATGCTCCCTACTGAGTCCGATCGCGTCGACACTAGCGCTGGGGTTCCATGATCTGGGCTTTGGCGGTTGGTCGTACTTTAGACCGACCTCCTTGGCTGCTGGGATCAGCACGGCTTGTTTTCTTTCCGCTCTCTTCTCCCCGCCTATCTCGTTCAGGGTGTGTCTTTTTTTTACCTGCTTTCTCGGCCCCAGAACTGACAGAAATGCAGAAACAGGTATGTCGGACGCAGGCGGTCGCCCGCCGTTCGTCCCTTCGTGGCGGACAAAGGCTAGAGAATTCAACAGACGGCCTGTACTCCTCAAGCAACTAACTTTCCTGAGCATCCTGCTCCTCGTCGCGCTACCTCTCCGATACTTTGCATTCCATGGCGAAGACGGTGTTTCTTTCAAGTTGGGTGGCTCAATGTCCCTCGACACTCCACCTCCACAGCCTGCTCTCGGATACGACAACAAGGTGGTGACCCATCATCCGCAACAACCTCCGGCCGCCGTTTCGGCTGACACAGACCGTCCCCCATCTTCACCAGACAAGGCGTCAGTCGACATGTCAAAACAGGCTCCCAGTACCGCGTCAGATCCTATGGTATTTTCGTTGATTATGTGGGGAGAGGACTCAGCAGCAGAAGGGGCAATTCTACTCAAGGTATGCTGCCTCGCTACTTTTGACACTCAGTGATATAGCTCACATATAATCAGTCCATCCTGATGTACACCTCTGGCCCGGTCGATATTCATGTTATCTGCAACGAAGTCGCTCAGGTGTATCTAGAGAAACGTCTGGCGTTGGTGAAGCGGCCACGATATCAAGTGCTCATACGTTTCTACAAGCCAACTTGGCAGGATATGTTGGACAGGATTGAACGTGAAGGAACCATACACACAACTCATGCCGCGGGCACTCGTGAGTATTCTTCCGTGACGGGTTGTAGTCTACGATCATAGATTAACGGCACTTTTCACTCTATAGCCGGTCTAATGAAGCTTTTTATCCATGAAATCCTACCTCCCTCTGTCAAGAAAGCAGTCTTTGTTGACACCGATGCGTACTTCATTTCCGACCCGTACCTCCTATGGGATCACTTCCTACACACCCTCCCCTCGTCCACGGTCATCTCTATGCCCACACATCCAGAAATGTTTGCTGAACAGTGGTTCGACGCGAACAAGATCTGCTCGTGCATCATGTTGCTTGACCTTGAAGGCCTTCGGCGACTCCGGCTCATGGATTCTTCATTTTACCGTTCTGTCACACCTCCTCTGCCTGTATACTCTTTACCTGCCTTCCGCGCCTTGTTCGGACCTCCTAGCTCACAAACCGGCAAGTATGAGGAGATTGCTCTTGGCGATCAGAGCTTCTGGTGGGCGATCATCAAGTACATGAACAGCGAGCACGAAACTCAGAAGGGGATGTTTGAGCATTTGCACTATGACTGGGAAGTCTCCAGCTGTTTGGCGGATATGTACATTACGAACATGCTACCTGGTCAGGATGACGCGACGGAAGAGGACGAGTTGAAAGTACAGCTCCACACCTGGGCGACGCCACATCAGGGAGAGGTTATTCGACCAAAGCTAGTTCATTTGTGAGCGTTTGTTGTAGTCTCAAGGTCAGGTCGATGACTAACAGCAGACTGTCTACAGCAACTGCTTGCCTGGACCCCGTTACTACGAATGGCCTGGTTGGGATTCCGCGAAAGACGAAAATACTGCAGGCACGGAAGGTCTTGCCCGTCGATGGGGTGTCTCTATCAAGTATCACCTCGGTTACAAGTGGCTATGGCTGAACCGTGGTCCTGGACACGTCGCTGGACCTGCAGAAAGCAAAAACCAAGGTTCTAAAATCATCATTGAAACCGTTTCGAACCTCAAATTTGCTGATCAGCTTTTTGGAGAGCAAAGCACGAAAACACACAATCATTAACTAACCATCATTCGTTATGAACACTTCTACATGGACACTTTGCACAATTATATCGTTAGCTTACCATTCCTGTTTCTTCTTGGTTTTTGGATACAGGTAGTACCTCTGGTGTACACTATATTACTACTTACCAGTACTAGACGATATGAAGGGGACGATAATCGTACCCGTTGAGTTTTTGTAATGTGACATACTAGTTGTACACACGAGCATACATGCTCTACATCAATTATTCATTCGTTGACCACTTTGAAATCGTCCCAGAACGCATGCTATCCCTCCGATATCCCCACTGTCTCGTACTTCCTATTGGCACCGGCCTACTCCCTTCGTATCCAAGTGCGTAGCCTGCGCTATGGCCGCCCCACTCTCGAAGAGGCCTAAAGAACGATGGAGGTTGCCTCATAGCAGAAGTATTCTTTCTTCTCCTCTTCGTTTTCTTTTGTGGGTCCGGACTGTCGGTGCTATGGGTTGAAACTTGGATGACGGGACAACAGATTTTGTCGGCAGGGAAGTCGTGCGGACTAGGCTTTTCCTTCTCAGGAAGCTTCAGGGATGAACGTGGAAGTCCGGGTGCGTTATTTCTGGGTAGTCGTGGTATCTCCGCAACCATAAGTGGGGGAGGGGAATCTGACCGGCCGTTGAGGCTAACATGAATGATCTTCTTGTCGTTGTTCAAGCGTGATGGCTAAAAGAGAGTTGTTGATGACGTTTTGAATAAACGAAACAGGTCGCACTGACGTATGTTGGTATTTGCGATTCTTTCAATATCCAGTTGGAATCCACGGCGGCTGCTTTCGCTCGTTCGGCTCGTTTCAATGCCTCCCTATCGTCGTCTTCACAAGAACGTTCGGATACACTGTGGGAACAGCCATGACGATCAACTAGGCTCTTAAAAATGGAGCAGAATACCACAACTTACTTGACCTCAGGAGCAGGTTTAGGTTTTAGAGAAACTGTCTTTGGAGGAGCGTTCGAAAATAGTCGAAACGCTAACACATAAACGTCGTCACTCCCACGATAAAAGATATCATCAAAAATGACCTTACACACAATCTCTTCCTCTTCTGGTAGTTCAATTTTTGCAACTTTTCCCCTCCTGTGCTTCCGCTCTTCTGCCTTATTAGATGAATTTGATTGGGCATCAATGTCAAGTTGGAACTCTCCAATGGACCGCTTCAGTAACCCTTCGAGAGTTTGTAAATCATCCTGTAAAGCATCTCCAGTCTCAGGATACACGGTTGGCATCCCATCATGCTCCGCCTTGATGCCTGCTCTGGACACTATTTGCGTTGCTTGTTGGATGCTTAGGTGCGGATTCGAGAACTTGGGTGCCATGTTCACGGCAGCGACCTGCAGCACTAAGTGAGGCTTCAAGCAATTTTTGCGAAAGTTATTGATGCATCTTATCGTTTCTATCAATATTAGAATGATCCTACACAGATAAACTTGACCTACTTCAGAGTTCAAGTTGTTCAACGTTCAACGTCAACGTTCAGGTCAAGTACTACCGTGATTGAATCATCTCTACACCCGACGTATGGCGCTTACAGCCCCGGCTCAACGCTCAAGCGCCGAGTATCCTGCCTGATATAGCAAGATGATCAAAGGTGATGTGAAGAGAGATGTGACCAAACGAGAAGAATTTCTGGCAAACCTGTCTTGAGTTTTTTTATCTTTGCTTTTCTTCCCCGGACGCTCTTGTTTCTCTACCACCACTACGACCCCGCCTCCCTCGTTGAGGCTGAATTTGCGTGCTGCGGTCACGACTCGACCTTGTCAGTGAATGACGCCCGACACTTGTCTGACTCCTCGACACGCTTGAACTTCGCGGGCCAGGGTGTCCATGTCATGCCCCACGACTTCCGTGACTCTGTGCACCTTCATTTCTACCCATTACGACGTTCTTGTGCTCTCACTTATTGACAGTAGCCATATGTCAACCTTTCTATTCTGGTACGTTGTTGTTCGCGACCTTCCAGAGAGTCACTGACAGATACTGGCACAGAATCCGCGTTGAACTCATCAAGTTTTATGACCACTCCTGAATCATCAGTGTTGAAACTATAGGTAAGGATAGGAGAGATTATATCGAAACTACGCAAGAAAGGATGCGACACTCAGGCAATGAGGAATATGAATAAGAATATTTGTACAGGAAATGGAAGGGGGATATGAAGCAATTCGAGATGTGGGCATATAGAAGACAATGTCCAAAGGGAAGATAGGAATGGTAGAATCGTAAGGACATGAGGGGTATTGCAGTGACCGAGGTGTGAGGAAAACCCGACCACCAAGCTGCAAGCCAAGCATGCCTGACAGAGGTGAGCACTTTGTACGACATGTCCTGCATGCGTATTTACTCACAACTTTATTCCGTAACTCGAGTCTTAGATAGTAGAACTTAATCCCATCGCTCTCGCGCCCGCACCCACCGCGCCATCCCAGCCAAAGAACCTCTCCGTCACTTCTTCAGTCGTCATGCTCTGGTCGGCGTCGAGCCAAGAGGACATACTCTTTGAGCGAGCCCATATGGTGATGAACAATATCCTCCTGCGCTTTTTGTTCAAGAAGAACCAGTGCGAACTCCAAAGCAGCGCGCCATGACGCCTCATACTTATATGCGAGCTGTACTCATCCATGTCGTCGCTGGAGCTGGTATGCCAAGTAGATCGGCGAGGTGCTTCGTCCACATCATAGTCGTCAAATTCGAAAGTCGTAGGTTCATCGTCAGAAGACGTATCTTCGTCGCCGCTCAATATAGCGTCATCGGCAACGTCATCATCGTTCGCATGGGGGTCGTATTCAATATCAGGCACATAGGAGTAGACCTCGGATTCTTCAAGGCCGATGGCATCGTTGAGGACGCGGTAGACAAACGGGTGAGTGCCAGCAACTGTCTTTGTCGGTGCGTAGGGGCTGGGTTTGGCAAAGTCCAAAGGTGACGAAGAGGTGGGAACGGAAGACGGGAAAAAGTCAGATGAGGTAGGCGGGTAAGCTGAGTAAGTTCGCGGTGCAGCGAGACCGCCACGATTTGGCGAGACGAGGGAAGTGCTGAGAGCGCTGAGTACGCTTGTGCCGTTTTCTTCCCTGTTGAAGTCCCTGTATCTCGACTCCGAAAACTCGTGATCCGGGAATGCGGCATTCAGAGTTGCAATGAGCAGATGGAATGTCTTTCTCGAGCTCTTCTCCGACATAGGGCCAAACGGTGTCATGTCGATGTCTTTGTCGACGGCGATGAAAGAGGGCAGAGGAGGTGAGTTTGATACCTCTGATTTGTAGCTTGTCTCAAGAGAACGGAAGAGCTTCTTGTCCTTGTTGACCGGTTTGAGGCTATATGCCTCTATTCGAGTGTGAACTGAGCATTCGGGACCCTCATGTGTCAGTGCCTGTGCGAGGCGCGCCAGTTCGGGGATCTCCAAGAACTTCATGACTTTGCGGTGGTGAAAGTAGTTGTCGAGGATATTAAGGGCAAGGCGGGAGGGGCGGCTAGGGCGGGAGAGGCGGGGGTCGGGCGTCGGGCGTTGGAGTGAGGGGTGTCGAAGGCGATGTTGGTGAGGAGGATGTGAATGGCAAGGCAGGTGCGTGGATTCGGAACGCTTAATGGTGCTCAGCGTCTATGTAGCCTAATCCAGCAGTCGTGCCTTTCCCGATTTGGGCATCCCCGGTTCACGTTCCTCAGCCTCCTGGCCACTGCTCATGCCGTTTGGTCATTTGAACAATTCCACCTTAAATATGGGAATGTCCCCACTCTAGCGTTCTGAAGTAGATATTTCGTCTGTTCAGCCTTGGCTCGGCGTTCGATATTGTTGAAGTTCTCTGTGGAGTAAAAATCGGTATGTCCAAATGCTTTACTATTGAGTCGTTGACTAGCTCATACAATATTTCCTTCGCATCCTGCAGAAAAATCCCTGATATTTTAAACCATCGTGACAATGCCAAAGAGACCTGTTCTACAGGTTCTCATACTGCGAAGTAAGACAGCGAGTAACTACTTAAACTCTAGCTTCCCGCTTTCTCATCCTTAGTCATCTCCAATTAATAACGTGTCGTCATTGCATGATCCATGTACGTACTACTATGGTATGGCAACGGTCAAGTGCTGAGGATTGGTGCTGCATGAATGCATGACAGCTACCCTCAGCTCGTTCAACTTTTAAAAACGATGCTACCTCAGACATATTCAGGTTCGACTTTGGCTGCTTCTGTTGCTTCGAAGCTCGCCTCTATTGAGCAACGACGCAAGGTTTGAATAAGCTGGCCTGTATTATGTCATAAACGTATACAGTGTGTAAAGCAGCGAGTTTGGATGGAGCGAAACCGTGCAGGGATGAACTCCAGCATGCGATAACCCGCAATCCTTCCGAATGTTTGTATCTTTCGTATTCACAATTATACCCTCTAACTAGCAAGCTACAGTGATTTTTGATTGGGTTACACACTCATTGCTAAAAATCGTAGAAGTGGCTTAGAATACAAGCAAATCATGAAAGCTATGACAGTACTATGCTATAATGAAACAATTTGGACTGCCAGTGTAGGTGCGTATGATGCCGAATGTGGTTGCAGAAAGGCTGTACTCCCAGTGTCCCTACGATGATAAACCCAACTTATGGAAAATTATGTCTAAGGTCTTGAAGGCGACGGGTTTTACCAAACTACGGAGCATAGTCAACATCCTGTCATTATCACTGAGGTCAAATGATTGAACGTACTAGCCATCTACTCCAGCTTCGAATGCTCTGCGTTTGTCTTCCAAAGACGACATGCCAGTTAATGCCAGGATGCGCGTGTCTACTGGCGGTGTCGCTAACATGGCTGACATTTCGTGCTTCCGATTCAATTCAAACTCGCGGATCTTCGCAGTAGCACCAACGCCTACAGATAGGATAATTATGGTGAATGTGTAAACAAATATTGCACATACCATCTAGCACTGGCATAGATAAATCCACCAATACAACACTAGCAGTGAAGAATTGAGCGTGGCCGGATAACTGTGCCGCAATAAGAGCTTACTCAAAAGTCCCTTCGGATTCAAAGGTCCGAACACCTTCCATGCCGTCAACGGCTTCACAAAAGTCATATCCCTATAAATCCGTTAACTTCGAACCCCTTGATGATATTACCTACACTCGCCTTATTCTTGAGCCATTTGACCCTATAGGAACAGCCGTGAGCGCGTGAAGAAACTCAAACATATAACGGCCTCACAGAAGATTGCGAAGTATTGCGTTGTCCTCGACCACAAGGACCCGAACGGCGCGCTTAGGCTGCAAAGCACCTACAGATGTCTTTAATAATGTCCCGCCCGTACCGATTGCTATGGTCGGACTTGAAGGGCTTTGCGAAAAGACTGGCGAGTCCATTTGGTCCTTCGCAAGACTTTCAGCGAGTTCATCCCGTTCCAATGGTGAGCCCAAATTTGACCAAGTCGATAAAGGATGCGCCGTAAAAGCTCGAGGGCCCAGCAGCGGTCTCAAAGTCAGAACCTTTTTGTCCTCTGAATAACGGCGAGTGAATACTGATCCCAACGGCACTTCTTCTGTATCTGTATGAGCTTGTGCGGATTGTGATGAATGACCGTCGGTGGGTGGAGAAGAGTTGAGGCGACTTGCTCGCGCGACGTTCAGCGCATGGAGGCACAGCTTTAGTGAAGCACACAACCGCTGGGGACCATAAGGTTTGTAAACGATACGGCAGAAGCCACCCAGCCGTTCGTAGTCGGTGACTGCGTTCATCAGCCTGGGGTCACCTCGAGCTGCTGAGAGAATGATGAAAGCTCGGTTCAAAGCTTTCTCTTCAACTGCACGTGTCACAGGAGATAGATCATCATTTATAATGACAACATCTCCCTTCTCTGAACCCGTAGCTAGCTTAAAACCCCATCGGCTCACAATGTAGTTGGAGAGGACAGTTCGAAGCAGCTGTGTCCCCCGGTGCCCTTCGTCAAAGCCAACCAGTGATATACCAGGGCGCTGAAGAGCGTTGTAAACTTTGATGAGCTCAGCATCGTTAACCTGCGACTCCTCGTCTGTGATGACTTCTGCGTTGAACGTAACTTTGATCTCTGTACCGATGCCTTCTGCACTCCATACATCAACTTTCCCATCGACACTGTTCGATCTCACAATGCTGTTCACAATGGCCAGACCAAGCCCAGTCCCAGTCTGTAAAGGATTTTCTTGGGAGAATGGATGGAAAAGACCGTTCTAAAACTATAGTTAGCTTTCGTTCGCAAGAGAGTCAAATCTTCCTAGCCTTTAGGAAGTTCTGGCTAATACCCTAGGAGATAAGCTAGATGAATTATTGGAACACGATTTAAGTCATCAGTCCGCACCTTGCCAGTGTCAATGACGGAAAGTTCGATTTTGATTTTTCCAGGGCCAAGCGGGCATTGGCGGAGCGTGATATGCACATAGCCGTCCTTTACAATATCATCAGTGATATATGTGTATATGGATGTGGAAGTGATAAATATACCGAAGTAAACTTGAGACTATTTCCGAACAAGTTCATAAAGACACGGCGTATTCCGCCCTTTTCACATCTTACGATCCATCCCTGCGTTTAAATCTTAGGTGACTTGACATTGTATTAAAAGACACACTTACGGTGTCGACATGTTGTACGTCAAGAACGGTCTCAACAAACTTCGTTGGCTGTGGCGACGCAGCAGAGTTTTTGTCCGGCTTGGGAGGCGAATAAACACTACCAATCTCTGATGTGAACATACGCGCGCGGTGGCCTATCCAACAGCCCTCGGTTGCATCTTCTAGGAGTTGCATCAAGTCGACCCTAATGTGAAGTGAATATACTTTCTCGTTCATTGATGTCTCGTCTACTGACCGACTATGCTGCACCGCATTCTCAACCCCACCGGCTTTGGAGTTACCGCTGAGTTTGGTGAAATCAAGCACGTGGTTAACTGTCTCGACAAGCGAAGTACCACACGCTTGTACGGTTTGCAGAAACGACGCCTGGCTATGATCCAGTTTGGTATCTGAGAGTAGCTCGGCAGAAGCTAAAATCTTTAGCAACATGAGCCACACAACGAATCGAGCGTTATAGAGTATCCTACCCCGTGCAATGGTGTTCGCAGTTCATGTGAAATACTAAAGAACAGTTGGGTATGTGTTACTGATATGGTGCTATAGTCACGCACTTTGAAATGAATAAACCTTTTGCCTTGTCTGCAAGAATCATGCGTCGTTTGAGCACAGCTGATAAAATGATGACACCTGTGCTTAGTTATCAGCATCGATATAACTAATATACACGTTGATACATACCTATTGCCCTGAGATAGGATAATTCGTGTCCCTCAAGCTATCAGCATATCAATATCTGTGTATTGAGAGAATAAAACAGCGACTGACGAATGGCGTGGTTCTCTCGCCTGTGCTATACGCACACAATATAGCGAAGGGACGCTTGTCGATATTGAATATTGGAACAGCTTAATTAACAAATCAATGGGTTATTGTGGAGAAGATAAATAAACACTTACCCAGTGCATACTCTATCTGTGGTGGGAGAAAAGGTCGCAAGCCAGTAGGAAGCACACCTTCACACATCTTCCCCTCAGGATGCTTGCTAAAGAAGTCTTGTAACTTCGAAAACTCGTCTACGTTAAGCATTCGGTGGGATGTCCCGGATTGTGGATTGTGACTGTGTATTGCGATCGATGTCGAACACTCCGCCGAGATATTCTCGACCACATCCACATGCGACACGTTCATTACTACGGCACCCTCGACGTCGAGAGTTCGCTTCACGAGACGCGCCGCACGCTCATAGATATATTCCATGGAGTTTGGACTGCCTGTAATCGTGCCTTGGCCTTGTGACTTGTTCCCGCCACTGACTTCCTTATCAACCTCCAGGCACTCCCGAGTAAACTGTTCCATCTGGAAGCGAGATTCCATTGAACAAACATCGCCTACCAGTGCACAAGCTGGGACCTACCGAGTTCTGTATCCGATCTCTGATCCGCAGTTGGATCTGCAATTGTCCCTGGCATCAACTACTACTCCCGGTGCCTGTTAACGATGACCAACCTTATCACGCCACAGCTCCAGTTCTCGCATGGTGATTTGCTTTGTGTAGTGTCAGATGTGCTATAACGGAGTTTTAAAGACACTTACAGCAAACTCCTTCAAAGTATGCCTCTGACGCGGGTTGAATTCTCGACGTGGATTGTCGTCAATGATCGAAAGCCTGAGTACGTTGGCATAAATGAGTATGCTGTGATGCTCTATGTGACTTGTACTTACGTCCCAATATTATATCCATCCTGCGTACGTAGCGGACAGCCAGCATAGAACCTTATATAAGGATGATCGGTGACCAGAGGCTACAGACGTATTAGTGCGACGCTCGTATTCTATAACTAAACCACTGACATTCCGCGAGAAGCGCCAATCTTCACATGCATCCAAAACTACAGTAGGTTCGTTTTCCCTGTCACCCGGATTTATTAGTAAATTTAATAAACAATAAATACTAATATGGTTCATCCCAACCTTTGCAGAATGGCGTGTGCATCAAATGAAGTCGATCGCGGCATGTTGTGAAAGCCAAATCCCGCTTATGATAGGACACCGTGAGCACACCACCAGCGCAGCCTCTACGTGAATTCTCACATTCAGATTTGAAGAACCTAAACCCAGTCAGAGCAATATTGAAGAAGATTACGAAGGTCGAACCCACTCGTCCGTGCCATCGACCAATGAGATAGTTACGATCCGAGTGTTGAAGACCAATTTCACTAGATGGGCAATTCGATCAAAGTTCGCGTCGTGACCGGTGTTCCAGATATTGAATCTGGGAAGGATGAAGTCACTGGATATTCAATGGAAGCACGTAATGAATTAGGGTACCTATACAATGCCCTTCGCCGTTCTAGCTCGTCGGGAGGATTTGGAGGTGCCAGATATCCTAGTTCCGAAAACATCTGCTCTTCCTTCGCCGATCTACTTGCACGAGAAATTTCTGAGGTATCTGATGACGGACGTATATTCTGCAATCGCCGTTCATAGAGAGTCAACGTGGGTAACGGTGCAGAGGTCTGCCGAGTGAGACATATTCGCCGTGGTAAAGCTGGCACGGTAGAGGGTTCCGAACCGAACGGTGGAGCAGAAAGCTGGCGGGAAACTTCGTGCTCAGAACGTGTGACGCTAGTCAACATTCTTGATGCGTCGCTCTCTGAGGTAGAAAGATTGCCAAACAACTTCTCGTCATCCATTCCAAAGTAATCACCATCTTCCTTGTCTTCATACACTCGAACTGGTGCAGTTGCCGGTGGCAGTGAAGAGGCAACAAAAGGGAAGTGCGCAGGAGGGACCTCGGTCTCTGCAATCAATGGGCCATCAGTACAATGATCAGGAGGGGTGGCTTCGATAGCGAGTAATTTAGAGTCTTCCACATCTTGCGTCCCTTGCCAGAAACTGCTGAGTCGAGTCTTACGAGCACCAGGAGATTTAGGCAAATGGCTATCTGGCGGGAAGTAACCTGGGGGATATGATCCAGGAATAATAGCTGTCGCACCGCGCATCGGGTCAGTAAGTTCATGTTCTGGAGAAGGTAGTGCAAGTGGTGCAATTGACACCCGCGCAGCAGCTAACCGCATAGCCGCGGCTGATGTCGTCACATCGGTGTTTGAGAGCGTTGCAGGTCTTGAGTTATTTGGATCTGGAGTAATCGAAGATGGAGTAGCTGAGCGTATGTCTGCGAAAGAATTCCGCATACGGTGTGTTAACCCTAAAGACAGAGCAACAGAACGCCTCGAGGCTATTCCTGCTTCCTGCAACGTCGGTATAAGCTGAGTTCCTGATATGGATAGGGGAGAGTTTGGGATCTGGACTAGAGACGTACAGAATTTAGCAAGGCCTGGGTTTTGGAGACGGTTCCTAGTGGCTCTTCCTGAAGCGATGCCTCACCTGAAAGGCTCTCGGTTTCGCGTCTTAAAAGCTCTGGCGACATGCTGAGTTCTGGTACTTCGAGAACACGCGTATATTGGTGAGTGGCCTGGGCGTGAGTTGGGGGTGATAGGTGCGAATGTGGAGGCTGTGGTGTCTTTAACGGGTCCCATCTTCCTTGAGCATATGCGGTGATGAATGTAGCCCAGTCATAATCGACTTGTGAGCTAGAACTGTCGCGCAGGCTGAGCGTGAGTTGTTCTTCCGTCGGTGAGGAATCAAAGGGTGAAGGAAGCATTTCCACTGTAGTAGTTGAGTAGTAGTCACTCCAGTGATGCGGGAAACTCACCTGCTCCTGCGAGACGCGACGCTTCCGCACGCAAGCCAACTACTGCTTCGGATGCCCTTCTGTTGACCTCAAGTAGTGATGGATGTCCAATACTATCCAGCATTGGAACACCGTCACCATCTTGTGATCCTAAGCTCGGGGTGGCAGTACTGGAAAGATCTATCGGTGATGGACTAGAAGACGGCAGCATAGCGTACTTGTCCTCTGCGGAAGACGCAGTGGAAGGCCTTCTCATCTTTACTTTGGACGAGCTGGGAGGGTTTGCTAGTCGCGGGGCAGGCGACAAAGTTATGTGAGGTGCAGTGGTTGATAGGGAAAACGCGACATTGCCAAGATTTGAAGCCAACGATGGTGCAGTGAGTGATGGAACGGAGCTGTGGATTCGCGTTGGAGGAGTATGCAACGGTGTGGAACCTGGATATAAGCTGTCGATGTCGTCTGCTAGAGTCTGTTCCATCGCAAGACACCTGTAGGGTGGCGAGCGGGGAGGCAGATCTGAAGGTGATTAGACCGAGATCAGCATGCACCTGCGGCGGAGGTTGTGATGGACGATGAGGAGAACGGAAGAGGAGACATGTACCAGGCTGTATGCGTCGGTGTTGGTGGACTTCGCTGGCAGAACCCTCGACCTTAATGTTGAGTAAAATCAGTGGATTATAGTGGACACTCGGCAGATGCGCGCATACCGGCGTCTATCACACTCCGTCCACTGTCTTGGACCAATGACGTCATAGTTAAACCGAGAGAATTAAACTGCAAATTACAGTATGTAATATTAATTTTTTTTGTCTCAAACCACCGGTGTGGATATTCGTTGTGAGCAGGTGCGGAAGGCACAATCGATGTGGGGGTGGATATTAGAACAGTGACATTATACAATATTTAAAGTCTAACACAACAAAGAAAGTGTTCCCAAAGCAAGCTATCGTGCCCACAGGCTCGTCCCGCAATACAATATCTTGCCTTACACGTCTATCAACGCAAGCATGCTCCACATATACAGAGGCAGAGTGAGGTTGTCGTTCTGAACGGAGAATGCTTCCAAAACTGATGCCGCTGCAGCAGCCACACCATACCTGATAATCTGTGCGTTGTCGATGAGTCCATGCGGATCAGGAGTAGGTGACGGAAACAAACCGAAAATCTTTCTGTGCATCCGCAGAGACGTAATAGCCACGCACACAACATTATCGAAAGCGTGAACGCGGCGCTCCCCTCAATCGTCTTTGGTATACTCGAAGCCCACTTATGTCGTCCGAATCGCTTACCCACTATGGACGCCTGGGTCGGTTGTCGTGCATCAGAGTGCAATTCCCCATAGAGGTGAGATACAACTTACCAACGCGTCACCAACTCCAAGTACCAGAATTCCGGTAAAATGCAGCAATCGTGATGATCTAGGGTAAATATCAATAAAAATATGAGTATGTGATGTCACTACAAACTGACCCTTCGAGCCATAGAGTAATAGCGCAGCCACTCAGAAGATAGAAATGGCTTAATATTGCTGTCCCACTATCCTTCTGATCGAGGAACTCGTTCATGAAGACATGCACCGCGGCGCCAAACGGATAAAGTGCGAAATAGCGGACATATTCAGCGAATGTGAATAGCGCGAACGCCGCGCCGAATGAAAGGTGTGCAAAGGCAGGCTATCAAGGTGAGTAAGTAAAAACTCAGAACAAAGCAAGTGGGAACGCTCACATCAACGACAATGCCGGGTACGAACATCACGACCGCTAGAACGTGGAAAAATTTGCGCCGAGCATTTAAGCTAAGAGTTGGCACACGCTTATCCGCGGCATCCAGTAGCTCTGTCGCAACGTTCGTACCGTTTGTCAGATGTGGGAGGTTGGGCAGGTTGGGCAGGTTGGGGAAATTAAGTCCTAAGGGATGCTGCGACTCCTCGCTCGGGGATGGAGGTGGACGAGCATTGTTTGTCGAGCTTGAGCTAGTCGGTGTTGACGGTCGGGCACTTTCTAGGATGCCTGTGGCAGGGACAACGACAGACTCATTCGTCATGGAAGCCATAGGTCGAGTGCGATACCGTCTCGACCGCGCTAACTGTCTATTCCACCCGGCTACGCTTATGCTACCCAGGGCTGCCCAATAAGCCAATAGTGCAGGCCTTGTCCACTTCGTTCTGCCCTCGAGCAGCCAAAGAACAACCCATATCCACGGATCCCTATTGCCCAAGCACCAACGTGCCCACAGTCCAATGAGGCCCCCAACAATCAGGAAGGTGCCGCCATAAAAGCCTAATGCAAGTAGGCGGCGCTGGCGCAATTTCTCCTCTGGGAACTTGAGCCGGCGGGCGGGGCGTCGTGCGAGCTGTCTTGAAAGATAGAGAAAAGGAGATAGAAGGAAACCAACGAGAAAGGAACCCGGTATGAGAGCAATCTGATAGATGAGAAGTGGCGTGGGCAACCGGTAGGTCTTGATGAAGGGTGTTGAGGAGGACCACACCTATGCCAGCCACATGACGGGTCAGGTTGGGTTGAGAAACACGCAGTATGCTCCTTACCCGAGCGATTGTAAGGTTCATCATCTCCATGAACAAAACCGTGGCGCCGAAAGACACTAAGGAAAGTTCTCCCAGAGTGAATCCGTGGTGCGCCAGTCGAACCGCAATATACAGTGTGAATTGGTAGAACAGTGAGGCGGCAACGACCTCGCTATTCCGCAGGCCTGGAGCAACGTGTGAGAAGACTTTACCCAAGATTAATGTGGCGTGGCCACCCACCTTGCCATATCCCGAGCTGTGCTTCCCCAAGTGCGATTTTCACGCACAGAATCCAGAGCGTCACAGACACAGTGAATAGAACGTAGAGGTATGCTCGGCGCCCTGCCTTTCGCGGGACGTGGTTCAATTCGCCATCGGGCACTTTGATCTTCCGGCGGTGCCGAGCTTCAGTAATCCTGGAAGCACATACATGCACAATCAAGATGGTTGAACAAAACGTCGACAGACTGACAAGGCTCCTGCGAGAAACGAGTAAAGATTCGAGGGCGGTATGCGGATAAGTGTCGTCTGACAGAACCCTAGGGGCTTCGATGAGCCAGTTCGAGGGTAGCGGAGCACTGTCGGATGATTGTGACCACCGAATGGTGAGATAAAGCAGTGCCGTAACAATGAGTGGACCGCCCAGCAAGCCTGTCAAGATCCCATCATCCGCTGCGTCCCTATGAGAGAGCTCTTAGTTGGAAAAATATTTAGTGCCATGGCCGCCGCGGAATGAGACCTACCGATAATTTTTGGGCACGGTCATCCATAAAAAGCCTGTCTCTTCCTTTTTGTTGAGACTGGTAGTCAGCACCGAAGCGCTACGCCTGTTCTCTAACGGTCGAGGCGAGGCCGGCCGCGGGGTTGGAGTTGTTGAGTTTGGAGGGTCTGCGCTGGGAGGAATAATGACCTTGTGCCATGCCAAACGGGTGATACAGTAGTATATTATCGATGCGACGATGAGTAAAGTGATTTCTGGTAACCTGTTATGATCTCCACATGTCCGATCCGCTAAGAAGGCTCTCACCTATTGAGCACCACATATCAGGAGAGAACGGATCGCCAGCGACTGCTCTTAGCTTGTCCGCTCCAAATCCAAGAGAGACGAGCAGAAGACAGTTCTCCGCCGCTTGTCTCACGTCTATGTCGACCATCCAAAATGAGAATGTAAAGGGTATTCGAAATGTGACGTTGACCGAGCCCGGGAGCAAAGAGCGTGTGGGTGGTGGAAAAGTATGTCTGGCCTTCTGCATAATTGCGGGAGACTGTGTTCGATGGGGCAGTGTAAATGTCCCGCTTAGTGTATGCACGGCGGGAGATCGCGACCGAGTGAACGGTTCTCGTAACCCTCTGGTAGGGCTATTTCTCCTAGAACCACCGGATTGAGAGTGCGAGTCAGACGCAGGCCTTGTACTGTTCCGCATCGCTTCGTTGTTTCTCCCATTTGGAGGCAATGCCCTTCTTATCCCGTTCCCAAGCGCATGCTGGGCCTCGTTGCGTCCGCGAGTAGTTGGAATGTCGTTGTCGGAATCGTCCTCGTCCGTGACTGTTTCTGAGTCTGAACTGGGTATGAGCGTGTCAATGGTAGCAAACACGGCGAGAATCACAATGACACACCCAGAAGACCCTGCCTGGTAGCTTGTACTCCAGCCCTGCTGCACCTGTGGTCTCTGCGACTGCGTCGATGAACCTAGTCTCCGTCGACCTGTTCTCCTTCTCGAATCCGCGCGTCCAGAGACATGCTTGGACGCGGGCGGTGAAGGGGATGAATGAGCACGCGGCAGGGTGGCAGAGTATGCTGTGTAGAGTTGCGTGCGGGTGGTATGTGCTTTGCCTGCAACTGGATGCTGTCAGGCTTTGTGACCGCGAAGACGACTGGCGCCTGCCACGTCGTGTGCTCAAGTCCGATGGCCGTCCTGCGCGTAAATTGCATTTGTAGTTAGACCGAGAGACATAGGAGAAAGAGGAAGATAATACTCACGAACTCGCGTGAAAAGCTCGGAGACAGAGACTGCAAACAAGAAGACTTGAGCAAGACAACACCGTCAATTGCGACCAGTCGTACGTCGGCAATGGCTATTTGTAGTGATTTAGCGCCCATGTAGCGTAAGGGGGTAATCACTGCGCTGTCACTGGCTCGAGACGACATTTCTGCAGAATTCGAGGATGGGAAGACTCTCCAAGACAAAGTACCCAAGGAACCATCAACACTTGTGAAGTGAAATCGTGAGATTCAAAAGATTTATGTGGGCTTCCAAGTTCATACATGACGGCTTTATGAACGTCTTATTGAGGGCGAAACGAGTTACTTGCTCATCAATGATGACTTTCTTGGTTAGTTTATATTTGTTAATGGTTTGTTAATGGTTTGTTGCAATTAATGGTCTGTCAATAGATTATCAATAGTTTGTCAATGGTTTGTTACCATATGTTCTTGTACTCTATAGCATCCGGCTCGAGCAGCACGCGAAAGCACGTGGTCTGTTGATCGGCTAACGACGCGTCGAAAACGCGTCCCATAAATGAGCGCGCCCTCCAGCTTGGCCGTTGACACGGTGTTAACCTGGTTGCCCACATTCACCTCTTTCGCCTCGTTCTCACAGACTAAGCCCCAACAGACCTCCTGAATACCTCAACATGGCAGAGAAGAAGAACATCGTGTACTTGGAAGATTTAGAAGCACCTGTGTCTTCCCAAGCAACGGAGTCCGCTAAAGAGACAGAATCTGGCACCGTGGCAGTCGCGTCCAGGACGAGCACTACGGCCTCCAAAAACGCGTCCAACGACAGCTCTGTCCCAAAAACGTCGAACAAGAGGCAGGCAACCCTCATGGACATGTTTTCTGGGGCGGGTTCTCGGCCAAGTGCAAAGAAACTCAAGCTGGAAAAGTCGTCGTCTTCGATAACATCCGGCGCATCCACACGCGTCACCGTTGCTGGCATTAAAGGTGGCCAGACCCTCAACTCCATACCGTTTTCTCTGTCGGCCTATGTCGAATCATTGTCGGACGATGAAAAGCGACTTCTTGCTTTGGAGTGCGATACCATGGGAAAGAGCTGGTGAGTAATAAATCATGCCGACATTCATCCCCAAAAGCGTGGTTCTCAATCCGACGACAGGCTCAAAGTTTTAAAGGACGAGATCAGGAAGCCATATTTTCTCAAGCTCAAGCAATTCCTGTGGAACGAAGGCGTGAGAGGAGCATCCGACACACCGAACAACGTGAAGGTCTACCCTGCCCGTGTGTTTTCATTAAATTAGGCATTTGCCGTCCAATGCCCCCGCACTAACAACTAGAACAGCCCAAAACATCTATTCTTGGTCGAACCTCACTCCGCTAGGACGCGTCAAAGTTGTCATTATAGGACAAGATCCCTACCATGGTCCCAAGCAAGCTCATGGTCAGTGCGCCTCATTGCGTTCATTTAGCAGCTCCGTCGCTTCAACTTCGTCGTATAGGGCTGAGTTTCTCTGTGCCACATGGTGTGGCTATCCCGCCATCGTTGAGAAACGTGAGTCCGATCCTCTCGGTCGGCTTCCGCTAGCTTGTCAAGGCTAGGACTCACTTGATTGTTCGGGGGTGTTGGACAGATTTACAAAGAGATTCTGAACGAATACCCGGAATTTAAAGTTCCTCGACATGGGTTCGTCAATCGTTGTTGCATCATGCCCCTCGGTTAAATCTGACAGATCTGTAAAAAGGAACCTGACTGCGTGGGCACAGAACGGAGTGTTGCTTCTCAATACAGCTCTCACCGTGAAGGCCAACGAAGCCGGTTCCCACTCTGGCAAAGGTTGGGAAGAGTTCACAGACAAAGTCGTTGATGTCATCGACAAATACGGCGGGGCAAACCTGGCTGGACAAGGTTCTGTACTTACAGGACACGGCCGAGGGATCGTCTTCCTCGCGTGGGGGGCTTGGGCAGCCAAACGCGTGGCGAAACTGAACAAGGTGTGGATCGTCTTTTTTTTTTCTTTTTCTTTTTTACTCACGCAGCCATGTCCGTCTCCCTCACTGGAATCGATGATTACGTAGACGAAACATCTCATCCTGTCCAGCGCTGTGCGTGTTTTGACCCTCTCGTACCGTACGACATCAGTACCCTGGTTTCTGATTATCGTGTCCGACTGTTTACAGCATCCGTCTCCTTTGAGCGCAAACAGGGGCTTCTTGGGGAACGGCCACTTTAAGAAGGCCAACGAGTGGTTGGAAGAAAAGTATGGCCAGGACGGCTGCGTTGATTGGTGTACCCTTGGGGCACTCGAGTAACCGCTGTGCAATGAGGCTGGGTACGTACGCACCTCCCGTAGCTTCTGAATATGAAGAGTCTGATTACCGCTCTTTGCCTGCTTGGGTCTGGGCTGTGCGGCGCGAACAGCTCTGGAATGCCCTCCAAGTTGTACATTACCGTAAACATGATTAATAGCCCTGGCCTCCCGCCGTAGATGGATGGCCGACTGCGAAACGTTTGGGATAGCGGTCTCTGTATATTTTTTCCTCGCCGACTGCGAGGACCGGACGGCTGGCCGCGCTACAAGATTGGAGTGAAGATGGCCTTTTGTTGACCGACGTCCACGGGTTTGGCCGCTGGGTAATTCTGCGCCAGATGGAGATGACATACAACCTTCGCTCATGCCTCGAGCTCGAACGGTATCTTGGATACAGGCTGCGTGTGTCAGCGGAGATCAGCGTTGCCCCTTGCCTTTGTGTTGTACTTAGGCTACCCGCTGTACATGCATTCGGATTGTTTTTCCAGCGGCGACTCGGACAACATATACATCGCCTATGTTTTATGCGTGCATGAGGCCGTCACCGTGCACGCGTGCCTGAGCCCAACTGGGTAAACAGGGTTTATACACGGTACGGGAAGTTTGATGGGAGACATCATTGAGCTTCTCTGTATTCAGCGAGGTTCTTCGGCCTCTTCCATCCATGCTGCACCGCGAAGCACATGCGGCAGAACATAGCAAGCATCCCGAGAAAGAAAAAAAAAGGATTACAGTTTATAAACATTCTACTAGCGGTACGTGACCGGAACGGCAGACTATACGTGACGAATAAGTCAGGGATGCTATATAACGCAAGAGCAACGTTGTTACAAGTATTATCGTAGAGTGAGTGCAGAGGAAAGCAAAAATGCTGATGTATATAGTGGCAGCGCGTGAGACCCGAAAGCTTTATCAACGGTAAGTAACGATACAATGCTCGTGTACGATGTCCTTGGAGATTGTAGAGAAAAACAGCAGTAAACTAAGAACGACGGCAACTACGACGGGAGCGTATTCAGCTGATTTACTCTAGGATCAACGTCAAACTCTGCTGCCCTCAAATGCCCCACGGTTTCCGACATGCTCGCTGACGGACCTTTTCCTGAACTCGAGTGCGAGTGCCCCATCATCCCCGGCATTCCGCTCATCAGAGCGGTACGCAGTGCCTGAGGCTCGGTGATCGACCGTCGGTGGGCGAAACTGAGGTTCTGCAGGCTGGCGCTAGGACTAGCTCGATGAGGGGGGAGAGAAACCGCAGAGGTCGGTGATTGTGCGTGGAAGTTGGAATGCGAGTTGTCAGAATACCCTGATTGAGCAAAGTGAAACCGCCGGTCGAACAGCGACTCCGAATATCCTTCACCCCCAGGTCTTCCGGTGCTGGTAGGGTAGTCCTGGGGCATTTGGAGCCCATAAGTCGACACCGACGGTCTTGAAGACGACTGGTTTTGGTTTGGAAACGAATATGGGGGTTGACTGGTGTTGCTGGATACCGGAGTGACGGGATATGAATTGGAGACAGGGGACGGCTGGACTTCTCTCTCTCTTCCACCTCCAAACATGCCCTCGTCCCATGGCGAACTGTCGGACAGGGCCCCTGGCTGTCCGTTTGGATTGAGAACGGTGGAAAGAGATGATGGTGAAAGTGAATGGGTCCTGGTCGATCCAGACGACGGAGATTCTGTGCGACTGACGGGCGGCAGAGGCATTTGAGACAAAGCGGAACCCGAAGCGATAGGCTCGGAAGTGATTAGAGAAGTCAGAGTTGTGGGTGCGCGAGGTGCATACGGTTTGGGCTTGTCTTTGCCAGTTGGGCCTTTACCCAAAGGCTGGCGATTTGCAGGGGGCAGGTTCAATGCTGCGCGCAGAGTGTTGTTCTCGTCTTCGAGCTCTGCGACTCGTTGCTCGAGTGCCTGGTTGAGATACCCGAATGAAGCCGGGGAATGAGCGTCAGAACAATGAAAGCGGAGTGCGCGACGGTCAGCGAGACAATGTGGGACGGTGAAGGACGGGAACGGACCTCGAGATGGGCGGCGCGTCTTGCGCGAAAGGCTCTTTGCACGTCTCTTGCACGGTTTGGAGGGAGGTTGTCGTTGCGCTTGCGACCACGCTTTGAAGACATTATTGACGAGGAGGAGGAGACTGAGGAGGAGGACGACGAGGAGCAGGAGGAGCAGGAGGAGGAGCAGGAGGAGGAGGCGGTAGTTGGTTAGCAGAAGGGGCAATAGAGGTTAATAGCAGATAGTAGATGGCGGTCAGAGAGATGAAATAGCGGGGGGCGGCCGATTGAAGTAGAGGGAACAGATACTTTCTGGACAGATATAGACATACCGCCAAAGAGCGTGAATATATATTAATAAGTCTCCTGCAAACCCAGGGATTATTGGCCTTCCTCTCCTCGTTTTTTTCCCCTTGGAACACACGCCTCGTGATCCGGTGAATATTCCTGTATTTTTTTTCTGGCGGAGGTCCAACCCAGAACTCAGGATCTATGACTGTTCTGGCAGAGCACAGTGCACTTTCCAAATCTGTATGACTAACGGTCACTAACCTCTACGTCTTCCCGGCGTCTGTCTCCTCTCTTGGGCCCTCCCTGGCATCCCCGCATCCCACCACCCCGTTCCCTCGTCAGTCCATCCCAGTTCACACACTCCATTACGACCCCTCTTTGCTTCGACATCTTCGCGGACAGAGCCGTGCCCAGCAACGACGCCATAATCCCGACACGTCCGAGTTCTCTTGTTATCAGCCGGTCAATAATCTAGACACACCCAAACGGAACACCGACAGTCACGTGCACCCCCTAACTAACGTATACAAAATATCATAAAATATTAAAATTAAAACAAAACAAAACATGGCAACGTCATTCTACTGCGGTCGCTCATTATTATCCATTATTAATATCCATTAACATTGCTCAAGGTCCTCGAGGTCCAGCCGCCAGTCGTCTCCTCGAGGCCCTGCTTCTTCCTTCTACAACCTACCTCCGTCCGCACGGCCCAGCCAGCGCCTCCAGGTACCACTCCCCCTCTCGGTACCATCGGGGTTCAATACCTCTCAAGTGCACTCACCGTGTCGCAGCGTGCCCCCCCTCGCCCCTCCTCGAGGTAAATCTTTCCTGGCGCCATATTTGATGCCGCAACCACTCTCCTCCTAGTGCCTGATCGATTGATTTATTCATCCACTCTACCATCCTTCAACACCAGAACATGTTCCCGAACAACTAGTGTACAGCCTACAAGTCAGGGGCCAATGCCGTGGCGAGCCAAACCTAGCCATACACCACACCGACAACTTTCATTAACATGCTGCATACGCCAAGAACCCACCATCTGATCTGTCCGCTCCCTACTTCTTACCCTTGCGCTGCTGCTCGCGCTTCCTTCCGCGCAGTCGCCTTGTCTTTGTCCCGCTTGGCAAAGAGCTTGTGTCGGGCAGCGCTGTCTTTTGCAAGCTTCTTGTTCGCAGACTTGTTCTGTTCAATATACGACATGTGCTGACCACCACTCAGCGCAGCCAGCGACCCCGTCGTCCGATGGACAGATGGGAACTTTGTCGGGAGCCCAAAGTCTTTCGACGTGATCGTACCAGCGAGGTCTCCCTCCATCGCGCGCACGTCAGAGCCCAGATCAGCCTCGCTCTCGTTTGCAAGGAGCACAGATGAGATCAACTCAATCTGTTCGTTGCGCGTCTTGTACACCAAGTCCGGCATCTCTTCCATTCCGTCGAGGTGCGTGATCACTTTGAACGCGTAACCTTGGTCAATGAGGAATTGCTGTCGCTTGGTGCTGTAGAACATCTCCTGCGTATCTTTCGATACCAACGAATAGAAAAACGCGTTGAACCCTTCATCATTCCTCCGTTTGGCTCGGAGAATTCGACCTGCGCAGGAGGGAGATCGTGCGTGTGAAGTGACAACCACATACTCTAGTACTGTTGACTTACCCAACCTCTGCGCCTCCTGTCTGCGCGACCCGAAGTGTGATGATATTTGGATAAGACACGTCGCTTCAGGCAGGTCAATCGAGGTATCTCCCACCTGCACAGTAATCCAGCAGCACAGGAATCGTCAGCGCCCAACCCACTCTGCCGTCATACCATCGCGCGCTTACCTTGGACAGGAAGATAGTGTTCACCTCGGGGCTATGCTGGAAGTGTTGCAGAATTCTCATTCGTTCAACCTGTCCGGTGCCACCGTGAATGTACAACTTTCCCAGCTTCTTCGCATATGCCTAAGTAACCATGTCAGATGTCCACGGGTATCACGAGCAAACGTTAGCTTACCTCCAAAGCATAAACGTTGTCGGAAAAGACGATAATCTTGTCCCCACGGTCTTCATGAAACTTGATTAGGAACTGACAAGCTTGGAATTTCTTAGGGTTCATGCAGTACAACAGCATTCGCTTGCGCGACTGCTCCCTCAAGTATTCGCGATAAAATTCAGGCGTCATGGGGCACCAAACTTCGGCGCACTAAACAAGCGCGGAAAGAGTCAGATATCGGAATGTCACTGTACGAAATCTTCCTATAATATCTAAAGCTTACTTGTACATTAGCAATGTGCCCTTTGGCAGCGAGATCCATCCAGTTTGCCTCGTACAGCTTGGGCCCGATCATATAGTTGAGATCCGCAATCTTATCATCCTCTCGCACGAGCGTCGCTATGTGATACCAGGGTCAGTCTCATTACGATGACACTTCGTCCGAACTCCCGCGGGCCGGGTCGCGAGAGACCATACCTGTCAGCCCAAGCTTTGAATGCGCCTTGATGGTGGTGACGACTCGACGGAACATGGCCGCCGGGACAACGTGCACCTCGTCCAACAATATGAAACCCCATTCCCGCGACGTTAGGAAGTCCATCATCTTCTTGGACTCGGTGGAGCGATTGTGGGTGTTTGCCACCATCGAGTACGTGGACACAACAATACCGCTCTCCCCTGCAAACTGAGGCATACGTTAACACCATTTACGGGCGCTGGTGATGGCAAATGACAGCTCACTTTCTCCTTCTGATCAGCTGTAAACACAGCGATCTGTCGGTCGGTGATATTCGACCACTGTATGAACTGTTGACGCCACTGCATCACCGACACACTAAAAATTGAAACTAAATCAATGACTGCCATCGGCGGTGAAGAGTTGAATCCGAGAGATTGGTGCTCACGACGACGTGCAAAGGACAAGACACGATTTTTTGATAGTGCACGCGGCAGTTATCCCGACCAACGTCTTGCCCGCTCCACATGGAAGCACGATGATTCCGGAACGCGCACGACTAAGAATGTGGTGAGTCGGCGACGATTCACCGAAGTGTGGACGATGGGTACTTACCCATTACCGAACATCTTGCTGAGACTTGTTTCCTGGTATGGGCGGATGACGGTAGATGGTTTGAGGTCGATGTCCAAGTTTGCATTGATGGTGTCATTGCGGAAGTCGTACTCTTCGAGCATTGGATACTCCAACTCATTACAACGCTTCTTGACATCCTATTGTGGAAAGAGTGAGTAAGAAATTGCAATAGTCGGGTAAAGAAGCAAGGCACATACGTCAATTTTCGTATCGTCGATCTCGAAGGCGTGCACGTTATCGTCGTCTTCCTCGACCTCATCTACGATAGAGTAGTTAGTTACCTTGGATAAAATGACACACGCCCATTTCAAATACCCACCTCCATCGACTCCAACCACAGATGTGAACAGTTGTGCATCGTTACTCGAAGCGCCGTTCGAACCTTTACCGTCGGTTTTCTTCTCAGCTTCTTTAGTCCCGGGGATGACAAGGTTCCCCTTCACAGGAGCCTTCGACGTTGTAAAGGTATTCGCCTTGATGCTGTTGTCTACGGTCTGGGTGTGAACTCGGGCATCCCTGATGACTTTATCCTTGAGCAGGGCCTGCAGTGTCTCCGGATGACTAGACTCGACAAAGTACTTGTTATGTTTTAGCACGAGTTTGACTTTCCCATACGACAACGTTCGTTCTCGTATGAACGTTGTAATGCTGTCCGGTACAGGGACCTTCGAGATCTGGTGAATCTCCTTGCCAGAGAACTATTGTGTAAACTCACCTTGGAGAGACGGTTCAACACCTTAATCGCGTCTTGGATTAGTAACACCAATGCCAACGGAATAAATGCAATGCACACGAACTTCGATGATGTCCTCTGTCTGCAATCCAACGGATACGGCAGCGTAAAGTGAATACGACGTAAGCTTGTACTCGTGAATGAATGCAGGCCTGATGGCTTCTGTCTAATCGCATATGTACATGAAGAATCTAGTTGTGCGTACCTGCTGACAGGCTCGCTTATGGCTACCAAAAAGTCCTGCGCCTGCTCCGCAATAGGAGAGAAAGCTTCGAGAATAATATGGCCATCCTCGGGACTGATCCACAGGGGACGAGAGGCATGGTCTGGCTTCAAGTGTAACCACGAAAAGTCCTGATCTTGGAAGATATGGGAGACTAGATTGTCCTGCTGTCGACGATGTGCACTAAGACCCGAGTCATCCTGTCCATCACTTGGCCTCTTCGACTCTGCAAGCCTTCTCGTCAATGCGCTGAACTTTATTGTTGCACCGCGAGGCACCAGTGCGTTATCAGGCTCGGCTGCGTCCTCAGCAAATTCGTCTACGTCGACATAATCCTCATCATCACCAGTCTTCTTAGGTTTCTTAAACGGAAATGCAAGTTCATTCGGTCCTACGAAAGCTAGGAAGTTAGCCAACAGTGTATGTGGCGGCAAGTTGTGCTCACCCTCGGCGGCGCGCTTCTCCGGCATGAATACAATATCTCCAGTTGCTTTGTGCCCGCGTTCTTCTTCAAAGACCTTGCTGTTGTGCCACTCTCGTTAAATGTAAAGGATATAAGAGAACAAGGGGTGGACCGTCGTTGTGGTAAGAGGCCAATGCACAGTGACCCCAAGGAGAGTCACAGAGACTTGGTTAAGTAAGACGGCGGAGTTTGAAATGACGCGGCGAAGATTTCCAGCGCTTTGCAGCGGCCACGGCTTTCCTCTCAACACTCACCTTCATCTTACTACGCTACTTGCATTTCTCATATCCAAACCAGCCGTCAATATGTGGAGACCCGCTACTAAAGAAGTCACTGGAACTAACGAGAGTAAGTACGCTGTTTATTGCGCGGCTTTTACACAACTAACTAGACTTTTGGCAGCACCTCTTGGTAACCGTCGTAGGTTCGGTCCTGCTCCAGTTGAGGAGGCCGCGCCACCACAGCTGGCCCAGCCTTCCCCATCTGCGTATCCTCGTGCTCCTCCAAGCGACCGCGAGAGCTCACGTCACAGCCGCGATGATTCTCCGGCCTCCAACTCAGCGACACGTAAGTACACACTAGTTGAACAAACAGAGCGAGCCATTTTGTTCCACTGCTGCAGATTGTCCTACTCACGACTAATCTTGCGAGCTTTGCATGCAGCTTGTCGTAGTTTTCACTGACCCTAATCGCATACTAACCTCTGATCTCGCATATATTCTCCAGCGGACCCAAATGCCCCTCGCAAACGTCGTAGCCGATGGGGTGATGCTAAGACAGAAATACCCGGCTTGCCAACAGCAATTTCTGCCAATGGCGTCTCTCAGGCTCACCTTGATAATTATGCAATCCATCTTCGCTTGGAAGAAATTAATAGGAAGCTGCGCATGAATGATTTCATCCCCCCTGAACGGGAGAGGTGCGTCTTTCGTTCGCTTTCATTCGCTCTATTACCAATGGAAACACTGTCAGGTCCCCATCTCCTCCTCCTACCTATGATTCCCATGGCCGTCGTACTAACACTCGTGAAGTTCGTTATCGCAAGAAGCTCGAGGATGAGCGAATCAAACTCGTAGATCGTGCCATGAAAAACGACCCTAACTTCCGCCCACCAGTTGAATATCATCAACAGAAGCGATCCCAACGTCCCTCTGAGAAAGTATACATCCCTGTTAAAGAGTTTCCGGAGATTAATTTCTTCGGTCTACTTGTTGGTCCTCGTGGTAACAGCTTGAAGAAAATGGAGAGGGAAAGTGGGGCTAAGATCAGCATTCGAGGCAAGGGAAGTGTGAAAGAAGGCAAAGCGAGACCGGAGCAGTACGCTGAAGACGCTGAAGAAGACTTGCACTGCCTTGTCACCGCTGACTCTGACGATAAGGTCACAGCTTGCGTCAAAATGATTAATAGGGTCATAGAAACGGTATGCACTCACGCTTGACTCTGTTAAGCTTTCGTCTGATGTTATCTTTGTAGGCTGCTTCTACCCCCGAAGGGCAGAATGACCATAAACGTAACCAGCTTAGGGAACTCGCTGCGCTCAACGGCACGCTTCGCGACGACGAAAACCAGATCTGCCAGAACTGTGGTAATGTTGGTCATCGCAAGTACGACTGTCCCGAACAACGTAACTTCACAGCGAACATCATCTGCCGTGTCTGCGGAAGCGCAGGCCACATGGCTCGTGACTGTACAGTTAACAGGGATCCTAACACTATCCAGCACGCTCCCCCGCCCATGATGAAAGGAGGCTTCGACTCAGAGTACGCCAGCTTGATGGCTGAGCTTGGCGAAAGTGGAAAAGGTTCTGGCGGCGAAGGCGGAAAGTCCTGGACTGGGTCAGCCGGCCATGATATCACCGCTGGCGGGTCCAACATTCCTCCATGGAGACGACCTGAAGTCTGGCAAAGTAATATCCCTCCTCCACAAAGCAACGGCTACCGCCCTCCCCAGGGCGGTTATGGTGGAGGTTATGGTAGCAGCTACGGCGGTCAATATGGTCAACAAGGCTATGGCGGTCAAGGCTACTATCCTCAAGGCCAAGATTACTCTGCTAACTTCGCCCAGTACTATCAGAACCAATACGCGCAACAAACTGGTACCCCTACGCACTAATTCACTGACGTAATCCGTCTTCACAACCCTGTGTTGTCTCATCCTTCCTCTCAGTACTGCCTCCTCCAGCTACTTCTTGCACGGCTCGCCTTTCATCTGATCGCAAGTTTAAACGACTTACCTTACCTTACTCCAGGACGCTAGTTGGAATATAGGGTCTGTACTCACAAATCAACTGACCAGGTTGTTCTTTTGCACGATAAATGTTCTAGCCTTTGTTTCCGTTTAGCTTATGAGTTACGTGACTGTATGACCATTCCTTATGATACAACAGAGCATCGAATTAAACCCTGGACCCCGTACACATGAGCATGAATGTTCCTTGACGCTATTACGATTCCGATTGAGTATCCTTCTTTCTCTTCTTCTTACGTTTCTTCGAGGGGCGACTAGGTCTGTCGAGTTCGAGACCATCGGCTTCATGCGTCCTCTTTGTCGATGGAGATGGTTCCGATCCGGGGCTGCCCGTAACGCGCATAAAAAGGCATACAAAGAAGCCGTTAGTTGCATCGTCGCCTGGGGAACAGCGAACTAACGACGCTGCTTCATCTGTGATATGATGATGCGTCAGTACGCAGTTGTGGCCATCCGACGGCAAGGTTCGTGGCATACCTGGAGAATCCATCTCTTCCGGCAGACCGCGTCTAGGCCAAGTGGGTAAAACCATGTTTCGAGGCGCGAGCCTGAAGGGACCTGCGTTGCATTCCTCAGTTTTCAGAGCTTCTTTGACAACATTTTCGTTTTCTATCGCATGGACGCTACATGTGGAATAAACGATGCGTTTCACCGCAGGAACTGGGCAAATGAGTAGCCTTAGATGGAGACGACATAAAGAGTTTATTGAGCTCTTACACTTCATAGCATGTCTGATCATCATCAGTTGGAATGAGGCCAGCTTGTGCAGCCGCTCTTCTTCGTCTTCGAGGCTTTCTGACTCTATGGCAATGAGGTAACGGTCAGCACCATCTGAAAAGGTAATCTTAAACATAGAAACCGATGCGAACCACTTTCGAGCAGATGATCCAAGCGGTTCACAATCCCAGAGCCGCTACATGATGGATCTAACAGGCTGCGGTCAATGAACGAGGTATTGAGTTTTACTAACATCTGGAAAACCGACAGAGCGTACCGCTCACACTCACATATGAGTTACGGCACTGTATTTGGGGTCGTCCGGTGAGATAGTTAGGAAGTCTGCATTGACCGCTTCTACGTTCTCGCATTTTGCTCGAGACAGCATGGTCTGTAGAGTGGCGTACCGCTTCCGGTCACGTTCAAATGCGAAAACCTGCCAGTCCAACCGAGGACAGAACAGATTCGACAGAACTTCATCAATCAACGCTGCAATTTACCCAAACGGAACGAACCTCGCGACCGCGGAGACCGACGGAATAGCATGCGTACCTTGCCCTTGTTCTTCATCAATGCAGCTAAGTGGGAGGTTTTGTTCCCGGGAGCCGCTGTCGCGTCTATTGCAACTGTACCCTTTTCAGCGGGTGGGGCCAGTATAAACGCTGGGAAACATGACGCCTTGTCTTGCAATATTATCTTCCCCTCTCGGTAGAAGGAGATTTCTACAAACTGGGTGTCCGGTGGAAATAATAAGAGGTCCGGTATATGTGCGTCCTTGGCGAACCCTTTCCTAAACCATAGACGGAACAAAGCGTTGTATGAGTCCCCCATGATGCACGAGGTGAGGTAGGGGGTCTTAATACTCACGGATGGTCGAATGGCCCCGATAGAACATAGCCACGGGAGATGAAGGAGCGGACGGCGTCCTCGGTGTTCCAACACGCAGTATTCACGCGAACATAGCGTGGAATTTTACCTAGAATCCGTGGTGAGGATGCCAAAGTAAGATAAAATCTGTCGAGGACAACCCACCAGCACGCTCGTCTTGGGAACGGGCGAGTTCCTTTGTCGTTTTCACGCCAAGCTTGATCTTAATCCTCTGAAATTCACTATTCAGGCGAGTTTTGTGGCGCAGCACAGCTTGTTTGACTGGGCCATCTCCGGCCTGGATGCCTCCGTTCGCGAGTAACAGATCGTGGACAAGAACGAGAGCCAGGTTCTTGGTTGTTATCTTGCGCTCTTCCTTCAGCAAAGTTGCAGCTTCGATAATATCTGTGAGGACCGCCTTGTCTGGAACGAAGCAATGTCATCACAAAGTTTATATCAGAAACGTCCGCTATAGTTGGACCGCAGCGTTGCTCGTAGTAATCTCACATTTGAGAGTTTCAATGACGAGAGCGGCGGTGCGTTTTCGATTCTTCTCTGGCACGGTGGCTATGAGGCCCTTGATGGACCCCTGTTTGGCATCCAGTCTGTCAAGTATGTTCGCGGCTTCAAAGTAGAAATTCATTTCTATAAGGAGGGGGGCTACTACATGACCGCGGCAACTCATCAGCATGAGGCTCTATACTTGGCAGCGCGGAAAGAGAACTCTGACTTCTCCGAGGTTCCTAATATACAACACCGAACGCTATTCCCACCAAGGCCCGTTCAAGGCGAGGATACTTCCTAGAATAACACAAAAGGCGCATTAACAAAACGGTCAACGGAAACGGTGGAAAAAGAGAGACTCAGAAATGAAGAATGTCTTCAACTCCGGGTATACAACCCGGTCGGACAATGTAGATAAGTAATTTTGAACAGAACATCATGCAATGTCAATAACAGCAGCAAACACTCACGTTTTGATCGCGCTCTCACACGACACCGACCCCCTCCTGCTCGTCGTAGTCGGGACCAAAGACAAGGGCGCGACTCGAGCAAAATTTAAACAGGCGTCAGATGGCAAACGCCGAGATCCATACACGCGATTCCCATCAGGCGCTTCCACGTTTTAGCAGGACTGCCGAGAAACACACGTGCTGTCAAATATTCGGTGTTTGTGTTCACCACGTCCACATATCCTCTGACGACTAGATCGAAATAAAACTCTGACCGGATACACAAGTGAGTGCAGATCCAGCACAGTGTCTCACAGAGATTGAGAAAACTTGCGCAGTGGCCGGGGACACGACACTTTACGAACTTCTTGGGGTAAGACCAGATGCAACAGATGGTGAGGAGTTTACATTGACTTGGATATTCTAAGTTGTCCTCTAAACTCGTATTCACTTTGGAGATGATATCAAAAAGGCGTATCGTAAAAAAGTATGCTTTCATGTCATCCGCGGTGGAAGTAGCGCACTAATTGGAATGCGTGTATTAGGCCCGAGAGCATCACCCAGTGCGTGCAGTCGTGTAAGGTAAAGGACAATTGATTTGACGACAATTACTCTTGATTAGGATAAGGTGCGTTGTTATCCTACACTCCTCACATCACAAGAGTATTGAATAAATGACACGCAGAATCCCAATGACCCAGAAGCAGGACAAAAGTTCCAAGAGATGGCCGCTGCGTCAGTACCTCCGTTTCAAGAATCTAAACTTTCTATCTCACATATCTTAATTTAGCTACGAGATTTTAAGCTCTACTGAGACCCGAGAAAGTTACGACACGTACGGTCTTGACGGACTCAACGGACGTGGCGGTGTACCCGGGGGTATGGACGCTGCAGACATATTCGCAGAACTCTTTGGCGGAGGACCAGGTGGGTTCCACTTTGGGTTTGACTTCGGTGGCCCAGGTGGACCCCATCGGCATCGAACAAGAGGCGAAGATTCGGTTATCCCATATGAAGTCACGTTAGAGGAACTTTACAATGGAAAGAGCGTGAAAATGAATATGGAAAAGGAGGCAGTGTGCGGAATGTGTAAAGGGTGAGTAGCATGTGCTGTACCCCGAACGCTCTCTGCGCGCGTTGGGTTGTTGGGCGTAAAAGTGATGATGGTGGGTCTAGGTCAGGAGCGAAGGGATCGGCGAAACCGAAGTCTTGCGCTAAGTGCGAGGGGAAGGGATATGTCATGCTACAGACTCAGGTGAGCAGTTTAAAATCAGCATTTGTGTCTGTGCATCCTTCTCGGTCAATAGATAGGACCAGGCCGATATGGCACATCAAGGGCCATGTGCACAGACTGCTCAGGCGAAGGTGAAAAATTACGGGAGAAAGACCAGTAAGAGCTATTGTAGTAATCTCGCTCTTTAGTCGCTCATCGCTATTCTCATCAGATGTAAGAAGTGCAAAGGAAAGAAAACTGTCAAGGAGAAAACGCGACAAGAGATCTTTGTTGAAAGGGGCATGGCTGATCGTCAGCGTATTGTATTGTCTGGTGCTGGTGACGAAGAGGTACATCTAATATGTAAGCTTTTACTAATTCCGTTGCTCACAAGCAAATTTCAGCCCGGTGTCCCGCCTGGCGACGTCATCTTCCAGCTCAGGACTCGTCCTCACCCTGCTTTCGAGCGATCAGGCAACGATCTCCTCACTAGGGTACATATCACGCTATCAGAAGCTCTCCTTGGATTTTCTAGGATAATTCTCACCCACCTCGATGGCCGAGGGATACACATCTCAAGTCCTGCTGGAAAACCGATCAAGACTGGTGACAGCATAATGCTCCGTGGCGAAGGCATGCCGATATACAAGAATCCAGATCAGAAAGGACAGCTATATGTAGTCTTCGACGTTGACATGCCCGATGCTGAGTGGGTTAGAACTGTCGACAAGACGGTAGGGTTCCATTCTATATACTCCAAACAGACCATACAGTCTCAAAGCTAACCTCCTGTATTCTATCCCGTTTAACAGGCTCTTGCGGCTCTGTTGCCGCCTGGAAAACCGGAACTGGACCCAAAGCCAGCTGTCATTGATGAAGTGTCATTCGAAGAGAGTGACATTGCGGACGTGCGTGAACCGCCTTTCCCTGGTAACTTTTTTGATGACGGTTATGCGAAGTTTGGCGAGAATGAGGACGACTGGGAGGACGACGAAGACGATGAGGAGGGGGATGAGCCTGACTGTAGGCAACAATGAAGCTGGGGCTTTCTATCGTCATTTGACACGGTCGAGTTTGGAGACGAGATGTGGTTTCTCTTCATTGAACATACTTGCTGTTTGAAGGATTTGGTTGGGTAATGCTACACTACTCATAGCTACAAGTAATATTATCGTTCTTGCTCTCATTCTATTCATATAAGTAATCAGATACGCGTCCCTCTCACTCTTTACTAGTCAGTAATAGTATGAGTGCGACTCTAGACCAAGTCGAAAGGCATTTCCCGGTGCCAGACCGCAATACTTACAACCTGCCTTGTTGAGGCATGTTGGCGTGAAGTGGTCTGTCGACGGTCCAGATGTAAGCCGTGCAAAAGAAGCCATGCATAAATAAGCAGGGGCACTAAGCACAACGTCAACTTTGTCAACCCTGCGCAGGGCCCTCTTCGCCTACATTGACCCTCTATCTGCCTAGCTTAGAATATTTTTCTAAAGGCCTCCTCAGAGCATCGTCACTCTTGGCGCGTCCACTGCTATTTGTGATGGGTCATCGTAACATTAATGGTCTCAGTGCACAAAGATGGGTGCATAGTGGTATGCTAAGTTATCTCCGGTGACATAGACTCGAAATATTCATTTCGGCGAGCAGAAATGAAGTCTAATAAAAAGATCGAATTCTACAATATTGTGAGATGTGCTCTACTGTACAACAGGGGCAACATGGAGGCCACAATCGCCAATGTCCGGGACTGCCCAGGAGCTATTAATACTGCCCCCTGAGGCTGGGCTCCTCGCTGGACTCCTGTGAGGAGACTAGAGCAAAGAAACCGAGCCCCATTGTACACAGTATATTAATCTTGTTCATCGTACAACGTACCATTATTATTTCTATTTCTGACTGAATACGTTCTCGAGTGTGCGCCGAGGACGTACGAGATGCGCTGGCTGGAGGTCGCGACCAACGGACCCAGTGGATGCTTACCTAATCTTCACCATAAAAGGCTACTCTAGGCGCTCCATCAGTAATTAGTCAGCAGAAATTGGTAACAAAAATTCGGACGAGTGGTCTGACAATCTCAAGCCACTTGGAATAAAAGACATTTCCGAAATGGCTCGCATCAATTCCTCGTACCCCCGCCGTCCAACGTTCGACGCTCGTTGTTCTCGTCGTCGAATACAGCGACAAAGCCCTTGACTTCCCGAGGTTATCGTCGCCTGTACACCACCCATCATGGACCTCGTCCTTGAGCTCGCGGACATCTACCTCCTTGACGACCTCTACGCTCGCCTCCTCCCAGTGTCGGCATTTGCAGGTTCAGTCAACTCGACCCTGTTCAACGCTGCATCTTCACTCAACGCATCCTACCCTGTGCTTTCTACTGACAAGCCTGTAATATCGGCGTGGTCCCAGCTCGTCTCATATCTGCCGCATCCACCGCTGCCAGCAGAATTCTTCAAGCCTGCGGTTACCTCTGCTCCCCTTGCCTCAGCATGGCCAAGAGATTATTTGCCCCGCCAGGCAATCTCTCTCTTTGTGCTTACCCTCATCGGCATCCACGTGCTATACTTTGCTTTCGCTGGTCTATCATACCGGTATATTTTCAATCATGAAATGATGAAGCACCCACGGTTCCTAAAAAATCAAGTGAAACTCGAGATTCAGTCCAGCCTGAATGCATTCCCTGTCATGACCCTCTATACTATACCTTGGTTCTTGGGTGAATGTCGTGGATGGTCAAAGTTGTATACGGACGTCGGTGAATACGGATGGGGATACCTATTTTTCTCAATACTCTGGTACGTGTTACATCATTCATGTATCTTGTCTTTGTTGTTAATCCTAAAACGCAGGTTTCTGGTATTCACGGATTACTGCATTTACTGGATTCACCGCTCGGAGCATCATCCCATCTGCTACAAGTGGTTGCACAAGCCTCACCACAAATGGCTGAGTACGTCACGCATTTAAAATTTGCTCTGCTTCTTCATACAGTCCTCTTATCGCTTCTTTTCTGCACGTGTCTGTACCTAGCCATGTTTACTGACATGTTCGTCCGATAGTTCCCACTCCCTTCGCATCTCACGCATTCCACCCACTCGATGGATACCTGCAGTCGATCCCTTACCACCTATTTATCTACCTCTTCCCACTGCACCAGAAGCTCTATCTCGGCTTGTTCGTAGCGGTCAACTTCTGGAGTATCTTCGTAAGTTCGCAGAGCAGATCCGCGCAGTTTCCCTCATATATCTCTAAACTCACACAACTCGGTCGCAATAGATCCACGACTCTGACATGATCACTGGTCACGCGCTGGAGAAGGTCATTAACGGTCCCGCACATCATACACTTCATCATCTATACTTCACAGTAAATTACGGCCAGGTATGTCATACCTCCCCAGCGTTCTATACATGTACATTGCTGCTCATACACCGATCACTTACCACTTTCTAGTACTTCACACTGGCAGACCGCTGGGGGAACTCTTATCGTCAGCCCGCATCTGAACTGGACCCCATGATCGAAGTAAACAAGAAAGAAGAAAAGAAGCGCAAGGAAGCTATGGGCAAAGAGCAGTAAATTAAGCTCACACGCCCCTAAGTTCGGCCTCGCAGTGACCACTTGAAAGCAAAGTTTTTTCTTACGAAATCTACGACTCTCAAGCTAAAAACACATCTGCTGTACTATCCTAATCTACGCACCCTACGAGGTGTATATTTTTCCATCTTCTCAACTTACATCAGATGAACGAGCAAGAAGTGGGGCGGCGCACGCTCGGCCCACAGTTGTCGGCCCTTGGAGGACAATCTTATCTGCACCTCGCATAGACTTTCCTGGTTCCGGCAAGATCCTCTTCCCCAATGAATACCTACACGCTCAACGTCGGTTCTTTCTTGTTTGTGGATTAGTCTCCAATTTTTTAAAAATATATACCCCTCTCTTTGTCTGTTGTTTATACTTTACTTTCTTATTACTTTATAATATTCTATGGGATTTATATATTTTTATCGTTGTTGGGCGTTGGGTCGATGAACCTTGGAACAACCTTCCAGTTGTCTTCGACTTCAGCGGGATATGAAGAGAACGAGTGATAGTAATGCTTCCGTTTCAACGACGACGACGTTCTGCCAACATAACCGAAACGTCTTGTACTGATAGTTCATGGAAGCACTGTTACAGTAGCAAGGAATGAAATTGGCATATAAAGCTATCAACAAGCACAGAATCACTGTCATCCTCATACTACGCAAGTATATGTATTCACGTATCACATCTCTCAGAGCAGTTCACCCACTCCAATCGACCACTTCCTTCTCAATCATCTCGACACTCACTTAGCACAAAATAACGCCTTTACCGTTTCGGTGGCTTCCTCTTGACCTCATCGTCTTTGCATGCATGCAGCATGATCTTGTTGGGATGTCCGGGTGTCATGCCAGAGTGACCCTTGGACCAGTCATAGGAGACAGCGTAGGCAAAGATGGTACCGGTTCGATTGAAGCATGTGGCGGAGACGGGGCCGGGGGAGGGGTCGAAGGCTGACAAGAGTTCGATCTCGTGAATAAGAATTTTTACAGGTGAGATAGGAAAAAAAACGTACTCTTCAGACGGGTGCGTGCGTCTTTATCCCAGAAGTTGACGGTCCCGTCGGAGCCTGCACAAGTATGAGGTCAGAATGAATTCGATTGGAATTCAGAAACAGATATCGAACATACCACACGTGCTGAACGTGCCGTGCACAGGGTGGAAGGTAATATCGTTAACAGCGTAAACCAGTGATTGATCCTTTGATGTTGGGGACTGGTCTCGTCGATGACACTTAAATGAGAAGTTGGAAGACGAGTCTTTCTCCTCCACATATCTAATTTATAATAATCAAACAATGAGTATAGAGCAGGAGGGTAAAAGACACGTGAAACGCTCACTGAATAGCAACCCGCCCTTCAACACTGCCTACTGCGAAACCATTTGCGGAGGGGAAGCATGATACAACACGGGTTTGCCATTTCAAAGGTGATGTAATGCTCTAAGCGCGTCAGATATAAGAATCGACGATGTCAAGGGAATGAGAAGTATTTAGCGAGATACAGTTTTAGTCGGAGTAGCACACACCTTGAAGACCTGAGTAGGATTGGTCAAGTTAAAAATCTGAATGTGGCGCTCCGCTGTGCCAACCACCATAAGGGGATATGTTACGTCCATAGTGTAGCAGCGTTCTGGTAGTTGAACGGTTGACACCGGTGTTGAACTCCGTAGATCCCAATACTACACGACCCAGAGACAATTAGTGGCGGACGGGCGCAAAACGCATTGAGCTCGACGTACCTTGATGGTCTTATCCCAGCTGCCTGTAGCAAGTATTCCACCCTGAGGAGTCTCCAGCCACTTCACTACCTTGATGGGCGCGTCATGTTGGGCGACTTGTTGGGCTTGCCCAGTAGTAACGTCGTACATGCGGCCAGCGTTGTCAGCACCTCCGGAAAGTATTTTCGTCCCATCCTTAGAGAATCACAGACGCTTCAATAGAATTACATTTGAGTCTTGAGCAACCATGACACACCTTGTTCCACGCCACGCTCAAGACCGGCCCTTGATGAGAGTACATGGCTTTTGGTTGAGTTTGCCCATTTGCACCGACCTCGTAGATGTACACCTATCGATAAACAGTCAATATATGTGTAACAGTCTCTTAAAATATCGATAAGTCGCGTGAATAACTGTATTGATACGTACATTGTTGTCCCAGCTACCTACACTCAGGTAGTCGGCCTGTGGAGAGAACGCCAGCGACGATATCGAGTCCCCAGGAGGATTTCCGACTTCAATATCCTTGTCTGTCGCTGCCGTCGTTGAAGCAGCACCCGACGACGATGCTGCGCCGAAGAACGACATGGTATCGTAGTAGGTGATGACGGTGGTATCCAAAGAATGAGTGCTAAAGGAGCATAATAACCAACCACTGTTGAGGCTGACCTTCCGCTCGATGGGTAATGCAAATAAACCCATAAAGGCATGGCCGGCTGGCCTAATGGTTAAGGCGTCAGTTTCCGGTATTGCACTGTTAGCTGAAGATTCCGAGTTCGACTCTCGGGTTGGTCGCTTTTTTATATTCACTCAAACTAGCTAACTAATTATCCGGCTCTCTCAACATGCTAATAGTATACCACGATCGGGAATGAAAATTATAATTGTCATTAAGACGCAATACTTGAAAGGGAGTCAACCAAATGATACATTAAAACAATCTGCACCTTCCAGTGCGGGGTCTTTAATAGCCCTCGTCCTTGCTGATTTCATCTGAGCCAATAATTCCAGTATCTGTATACGCCTTGTCCAACTCCTTCTCTTGCTTCCAAGCATCATTCTTCTTGCCGCGCGTGCGGCCGGACATTCCCTTCTCCTCTTGTGTTGCAGATTTCAACAGGTCATTGACCTCAGCTGCAAAATGATTTGCTTCAGTGTTTTTTCTCTCAGTGACCAGTGGCAGTAAGAATTACATCGAGGAATTTGGCCTGTCATTTCAGACCGCTCAGTCTCGCGATCTTCTTGCGTGAAGTTTGTGCTTGTGGGCTGATTGTCTGCATTACGAGCACCAACGGTCTGAGTGGACTCGAAGTCTTTCGAATCATCGAAGGCAGCTTGGTCGTAGTCAGCATTGGCCGACGGATTGTAGTTCATATTGTCGTTGTCGACGATAGGTTGTTCACGAGCGGTTGCGACCATGATGGGATACTGTAGATGGGTTGCGTTAACTTGTAGAAATGTACAGTAGAAAATCCAGTAATTTTATACTCACATATATATATTGTGGCGAGCTCAGTTCGAGCCCCTCTGACAATTAGGCTACTCAGCTCACTGTTCACGTCACTCCGCCCGGCTAGCAACTACAACGACTTCTGCTTTTGGCAGCTCCTCCGCCTCTCTAAAGAAAGCGCCCGCGGCAAGTCTAGATAGCGTACTTACTTTGGAGCAGCCATGATGACTCTAAATTTCTATGCGCTGCAGCCCACAAGTTTGCCCAAGATCAGCTACATTATGTCAGTTCTGACGTACCAAACAGTGTAATCGTGGCGCGAATAGAACGTGGCAATCGTGATGTCAACAGCTCTGCAATATAATATTGTTATTAGCTAGTGATCAACTTCAAGTTTTCGCAGTATGTACCTCGAGGATGCCAACAAGGATCACGAATTCACCACTCAATGAGAGACTGGAGTGTTGAGTTATATAACCAAATAAAATTAATCTGATTTAATTATCCTGCCTTGGGATGCGGAATCTGCTGACCAGATGGTGTTGAGTAAGAGTACAACCAAGAGTTCGAAGAGAAGGGGTGAGGTTCGACCGTCGCGCAGAATGAATAATGACCCGAAACTCCCTTCACATCGCATCCCCTCCTTTACCCCTGAATCCGCTAGGCTGTCTTTATCATGTCGTCTTCAGAAACAAAACGGACTTCCTGCTACAGAAGCATGAATGTCATTTATTCATGTAACCCGTTGTTGAATCACTCACAATACTGTTACCATACTGTACGGGTATCGAAGTACTAGTGCCGGTACTACTAGGACCTGCTGTGTTCGGAAGCGTCGTAAAGTGAATTGATGCAGAAGGTAGCGGAAGAGGGGTTATGGAGAGTTTCAATTCTTGGTTTCGTTCATTCAGAATCCTCTTCCGGTAGTCTCTTGTATTGAGTAGTGCCAGAAGAGAGTTGAGCACCACTAAACAATAAGTGTGAGCTGGGATATCTTGTTATCTCTACTGACAGGAAGTCTTACCTTGCGACAGGCTCGATGCAACAGTTTTGCATACGGAAGATTGGGGATCGACAGCGTACTGCAGTTCCCGTAAGGCCAGTAGTCTTGACAATAGTTAGTTACTCACAAGAATGATAGAGGTAATTATCAGGGTGCTATCGGGTTCACATAATCAATACGTGTATTCACGCTCGACATAGCATTATCTCACCTAGCGAGAAATCCAGAGTTCACGGACCACATCACTAGTATCCTTATCACAAAGTTGGAGCTACACGATCGAGAGGGTGAATGTGTTTATCAGTCGTACATTGTTTAAACGCATGCGAGTTAAGAAACTTACTTTTTGAATCCAGTGTGCATCTTAATGAGCTTCGTTGTCAACGCCACACAGAGAACAACGTCTATTATAGCATGTGCAATGTAGGGAAGGTACCATGTCCACTGAGTAGCATATAAAACAGGTGGGTTAGATTCGTGATCGTACTCTGATGTGTATTGTGAGATGAAATGAGATGAGACTTACCGCGTTACTCTTTTTTGAAGTGGCTGATGGGTCGTTAAGGCTTCAATTACAAGTAAGCACCATCATCTCTGGACGTGGTTAAATAAACATACCTGATATAAGTATAAGCTAAGATAATAAACAATCAGTATTAAATATGTATCTGAATGAGCGGTAGGCAAGCACACCAAGAATTCCGGCTATGGATAAGGGCGGATTAATCAAATATAGCAACGCAATTAATGCCAATGTTACTGACCAAATCCAGGTACAGAGGGTGTGACCTACTTCGTGCTCAGCAAGGCAATCGTTCGGCACGTTTATGCTGACGTACCAAAGCGCATAGAAGCCATATCTTTTTGCCGGCCACTGTGCAATATATAGATGAGCAAAGCATCAGGCTTATTAAAAAGAATTACTTACTCGTCCATACTATGTGAATCATGACACTTCATCGAAGCTCCCGTGTTAGGTCGAGAAATCACCCAATTGCACAACAGAATCGCACCTATAAACCATCAAGTCACTGATTCCCTAAGTAGCTGTATCATTTGCTGTCTTCGACACTACGATTATTACATCGTAAAAGGAACTTACTGCGAGCAGGTACCACATCTTATGAGCGAGAGGAACGTAGGTAAGCTTTGGAATATCTTGAGCTCGACTTCAAAATGCTACATACCGCTAGAGTCCTGAGAAAACAAGATTACTTGCTGTGTTTATACGACCCAATTTGAACTAGCACTCACCACGACTTAGCACTCGTGATGGTAGATGGGATACCAAAAGCGCTGCTGACAAGGGAACAGAATCCTGAATAGATGATGATACTAACCAAAGCCGTGTTGAGGAGCCTAGGAAGAACTCTAGCATCGTCAAAGGAAGAAGGTTTTTGGCCACCAACCACGCTGCCACAATCTACGGAGATCATGAATAAGTATAGATGTCGATGATACCGCGTAGTACTGCCATCTTACCGTGCACTTCCGAACCCAATGGTCCTCCTGAGAGCGTTGAAAGTAGAGAATCGCTTGAACAGTTGACATGCCGTACAGTCTAGGATAAGTAGAGAGGGCCAGTGATCAGTATGTGACGAGATGCCGTGGGGATTGAGTATGGTAATAACATACAAAACAAATATAATGACGGCTTCAAGACGAAGAGTGGTCAGCAAGTGTGTATACACAGAAAGAACAATTATGCCCACCGAAGTATTCAGGCCCTAGAACGTTATTAACGATAAATGCGCGCATGGCCGCATCAGGGATTGAACCGTCCGTTGTGTTTGTTAGCTGGGTTGACATACTTCTGTGAGGAGATGTGATGGGACCGGCTGGAGGAGGGAAGGGAAAGATGGCTAGTCTGTCAGGCTATCGTGTACACGAGAGGGGTGGCTGTTTATACCACAACTCCTGTGCATATTACTCACCGTGTTGGTATTGATACACGTAAATCCCAGCTATGACTAGCGACACATGATATAGATACGCGGTGTCTGGTTAAGTTGCATCGTTCACCACCGCTGTCTCATTCTGTAAGCGCGTTTGAACCTTCGTGAAGAGTGTTCTGCATACAAATGGTAACGATTATCTTCCATGATTCCCAGTTCTTCACTTCTTATGGAGAAGATTTATGAAACCTTCTCCTCTAAAGGCTTAATGAGTTAACGTCACGGAGATATGACTGGGATAGAACACCGCATGCTATTCGGAGCGTTGGCTAACACCGACAGGCACACCTTTCTCCCAGCTTTCGGAAGACGTCTCGCATCGCACCGCATAGCTATTGACGACTCCTGCCAGTCAAAGTGGTTTCCCACCTGACAACACTTTGAACCTTCACAGAAGCCGCTGATTAGATGAGGAAGTTGGGAAAACAACAAAGCTAGAAGGTTACGCACATCTGTCGACAGCAGCTTGCAAGGCTGTGCAACTAGTGAAATAGTGTTATTTGCAGAAATGCCGGTCTGACAGCAGCAGGACCTGTCCTTGGATATGTCTATCAGCATGTAGTGCCCGCCGGTGTGTTATCCCACGTCGCTTTTTTGATGCAGAATCATATACCAGTTTGTAGGTTTCTATAATGCCCACTATATCGTTCTTATGCATTGGCCCTCGTGGAGGGTACCTACTAGGAAAAGGTACACATAGTGATAGTGAAAAGAATGGAGTTATAGATAAAGAATTGGTCTGTGGAGTCCGCTTGTCGTGTCTAGACAAGGCTGTACTCTTTTGGCCTGTCTTCAGTAATGACCGGTACCTCGAAGTTCTATGTCAAAAGACCTCAGTTCCACTCCGTGAAGGCAGTCGGAGCACAGCCCACTCACCATTTCAGAATGACATGCCGAGCTCTGCGACCAGATTGACGCAACGGTGCTTGTCCTCAAAATTGGAAGGGGCCCAATACTAACCGAGGCCGGCGCAGTGGGTGCTAAGGACACTCTAAGTTCTCCGGCCCGGCCGGAAATAATTCGTTTCCGGTATTCTCGAGTGTTCAGAAGTCCTAGGAGAGAGTTAAACATCACTGTGTTGAATGTTGTTAGTTTGATTAAGAGAGGTTCAGGGTGACGACTTTCACCTTTCGACAGCACAGACGCAACAGTATCGCATGAGAACGACTTGGGTCGTATAACGTACTGTTGAGGGACAAAATTACTATTCGAAAGAACCATAATGTCAATATCATCAACGTACGGTAATGATAGAAGCGACGGATAGGGCACTAAGAATGTATCAGTTCTAGCCTCAACACAGGTAAGTAGGACACTCACCTGGCTAAGAGCCCCGAATTGACAGACCATACAATTAAGAGCCGGATTATAAAGTCGGAGCTGTATCAATACGTGCGGAAATTCGTCAGCTATAAGTCTTAGCCTGTAATAGAGATGCGGAAAGGTAATACTTTTTGAACCCAGTATACATCTTGATCAGCTGAGTAGTAATGGTAACGCACACAACCATATCAACAAAAGCGTGACAGACGAAAGGGAGTTGCCATGCCCACTACGCAGCGAGGTAATTAGAGTCACCCAAACCAAGGAAAAGTCTAGATGACGTACTGCATTATGCTTGGCGGGAACCGACAATGGGTTTCGGAAGCTTTGTATACATTAGTGTTACGAAATTATAAGTTTACTAGGGGGTCACCTTAGAGAACTCATATCTAGTTTCAGGTAATGTTAAGACTAAATTAAAGATGCGCAGAAATCCAATGTTGTGCAGACTCACCGATAAAACCAGCTGGGTATGAAATCGGACAGGTGAGATAAGAATAACATCCATACGTACTAATAGAGAGTCACACACCTAGGGAAATCGCAACGGGAACGACCTGACGAAAATAACATGAGGCTAGTTCTGTGAGCAGAAATAGACACATACCATTAGTATGAGGAGCCACGTCTTTTTACCAGCCACTATTTGGGCTGTGTGAGCCGATACCCGAACAGTTGTCAAACATCGAAATAGAGACTTACAGCTCCATGCCATCCAGATCATCACACTGTGGACGAAAGCTATTATTGAGAATCGCCCACAATTGCGCTATAAAGCACTGTACCAGCTAATAACTAAATCACATATCCCCTGTGTTGTTCGGTTCAGCACCACCAATAAAATATTAGACTCAGGGGCGACTTACCGCCATAGTGTACCAGAGCTACACATCGAAAAATAAGTTAGTTCTGAAACGAATCATTCGAAGTACACTCCATGTGTATACGCACTCCCAAGATCCTGTAAAGCAAGTCACGTAGAGTTGGGGGTTCTTCTAGGCTCGAGCACTCACCAGGACATGGTATTTAGCAGGGCCGGAAAGGCCCCAGAATCTGTGACAAAAGTGTACCACCCAGCATAAATGAGAACCCCGAACAAGCTTGTATCCAAGAACCTGAGAATAACCATTCAGCGCGGATAGTTCACTGTAATTGCTGGGATTACAGTACCATAATCCCAAGATCTAGAAGATGGTCAAGAACGATACTATTGATGAATCAGGGTCACTTACAATGCATTTAAAAAATGTAGAATCCTTTTGACAATGCTGGTAGTAAAGAACCGCTTGGACAGTTGAAACACCGTACAGCCTATGAACGTCGTAGAGTAAGTCGTAGATTGAATAGTGTGAGAGATGATATGTTGCTTTACATAGCGAAGGTAACAATTGCTGCCAAATAAATAGTGGAGTTAGTCGAAACGTCTATACTACGAGATATATTGTACATACCAATATATAAGGGTCCGAGCACGTCTTTGGCGATCAACGCGCGCTGTGGCCCAACAAGCACCAGGTCAGCCAACCCATTTGATGTTTCCAGCATCGTAAATCCACTAAAGTATTCCTGAGACAAGCTGAAGGAAAAGTTACAAACAGTATGGTCCCCGTAACCTGCAAGACCTTTATAAAGGGGAATCTTGCTAAATGCCGAGTCCATATTGACGTTCGGCATTCTGGTGATGAGCTCGGTTACCCGTATCATCTCAAACTACCGGTCGACTATTCGGATTGACCATCACTGTAAAATCGGAGAGAGAGAACGTCAAATCGATTCGTTTTCCATGCCTACCTCATTGGAAGTGAACTGAACAGGAAAGCGTCTTGCTACCCCACCGTCCAATATCTTCTTCATGCCCATTCTCGAAGCTCCCGTGGCAATTTTCACGTAGTAGCTGTCTGTATATGATTCACTTCGCATATAACTACGAAATGCGCTTTCCAAGGATCAGGAAGTGTTCTGTTACCGTGGACAGCGTAACGACAGGCAGGGGTGGCTAGCAGCCTAGTGCATAGCACGATTTCGTGTTACGGCAGTCATTGTATAATACCTTTATCCAGATATCAATGAATACTTGGAAGGGTAATCGTGCGATAGCAACAGTATGAACTCACATCAGAGAATACAGGTTACCGAAGCATCCCAGTTCACGCTATAAAATCATTTCCATCCGGTCACGACCCACCACAAGATCTTCACTACTTAACAAGTGGACGTCAAACCTATGAACCGTCCCACGTTTACGGTGCTATTCTCGTTCGTCCGCCTGCTCTTCTCCAAGAACAGGAACGACGTTACCACTAAGTCTTGAATCGCCACCGCACGAGGCGCAAGTTCTAGGATGGGAGATGTTCGTCCCGAAGCAGGCGGGTTAACAAGAGTGGGCGTTGAATCTGTAGGCCCAGAAGTGGCATTTACGATGAGTTGGCTTGGAGGTATGCGATGGGAAGGCTGGAAACGGGCGATTGTGGAAGTGAAGTTGTCGTCGGCGGAGTATAACTGACAGGGGTCACTTTAAGACGTTGAGAAGGCCGTAAAGCTAGAGCGCACTCGCCTCGAGCGATCTACCAGCCGAGTTCCCCTTCCACTTGTACTTCCTTCCCTCATCATCGGTAAACATCAAATCGCTACGCGAACGCGAGTTCAGTCAAATTTATCATCATGTACGGCAAAGCAGCCAAAGCTTACTCTTTGAACGGAAGAATACTTTTCTTCATCCAATCAGCCAATGATATATCCTTCTTGTTCCCAAAGGTCACCCGATCCGGCCTCACATCTCTCCATTCGAGCGAGGCAACCACCTCTTGGTCTACGTTACGCACTATCGTGGTCGTTGCTTTTTTCGTATGCTCGGTAGAGACAGTATAAAGTGTCTGTCCTGTCTGTGAGACGAGTGTGGTGTTGCATGGATTGTCGAGTAAAAGAGTGAGTGAGAGTATGCCATCGGGCTCGGGAAGTATCATGATGAAGGGTGGCAATAGTGTAATCGGTCGCTATGGACGTCGAAGAAGACAGCAATGTTCAGTAATTTGGTTGAGTTTTAAGGGAATACGTGCTCACCTGTAAACTTCCGCAGTCATGGTATATAACCAGCTAACATCCCCGACGCTGCTTCGGAAGTAAAGGTTAGTCAGTCGGATCTACCAAGGGCAACTGCGGAACGTCTCGCCACAAATTATGTAAGTGGCCATGTCCTGGTCTTCAAAGGGGCTTCTCAGCACCACGGAATGGAGGAGACGACCAACGTCCAGCCATCGTGTCCATCGTTTGATTAGATGGACGCGGCCGCAGCATAATTCTGTCACGGAGAATGTACTGGGTTGACGTCCGCAGTAGAGCTGCTGAGCCATTTGAACAGTTGGAGGCAATCCGTGTCGAGATTCGAGTCCACAAAGGGCGGCATACAGTGATGGAAAGTTAGAAACATGACTGCCCGCTGTCCAGCCAATAGACGATGTCCTTGCAGTGAGATATTTGCACCAAGCCGTATCGCAGCACATGTCGTTGAATTCTCAGCCTTCAGCTCTGCGTATTGTGTAGTTCGCCCTCATAGTGCAGGGCATGGAGTGCAAAATATACGAGTGTGAAGGCAAAAGACATGAGTGTTGTGGTGCAAGTGTTATAGACGCCAGCAACAAGCTTAAGATCTTCAATCCCTACCTCAGTAGCACTGTCAATCTTGCACTGTCCACTCAGGTTCCTTGGTTTCCAGTCCAGTGTATCTATGATAAAAGCAAAAGCATACAGAACTAGTAACAACAGAGAGCCATCCTCGCCTCAGCTCCGGCCTGCTCATTAGAAAATTGAAACCAACTCTAAGACCTACTACTCGTGTTGATCACTGCCATAACCAACTAGGGCATGCTAGGCCACTTCGCCAATATCACAAACACCCAACCACTCAACGCTCGACCCCTCAAGGCCTTACCCCCCCTTCCTCTTCCCTCCACCAGACAAGACAGCTCCTGAACAAACAAACGACAGAACCAGCTCCGAGACTCGCTCCGACCCTGCCACAGATCAAGGATGCCAAGCCCCATTGCCGATACCTCTCGCAGTTGCCCGTCCATTAACACTGACCCTCGCCTTACTCTCCCTCCTCCTTCTCCACCCATGGCCGAATGAACTCCTTCCCCCCATCGTCAGCTTGACGACCCAGCGTCCTTCGTTCGAAAGCTTACTGCCCAAGTCCAAAACAAGTAGCAGAGTTGAAGCCAGCCAGCGTTCAACGTCGCCAAAAGAGCCCGTCTAGTATCACGCAAGTCGGTCGAAAGAGATACGTATGGAGGTATAGTCGAGAATGCCAGAGAAAAGACTTGATGTCAATGTACCCGAGATCCAGTTGAAGATGATATGGTCGATAGAATAAGAACAATGAACGATGCCGAGCACCAGTAGCCAGTCTTGAGATCCAAGGCCTAAAGAGCCAGAAGCGAGAGAATGTGTGTCGATAGCCAATGTCGCAGAGATCCTGTTTGCCATTGAGGTGACCAGTCTCGTTGGCGAGAGTCGCAATGCGCCCTGCTAGTCAGGCTGGCGTAATGCAACAGAAGGATGAGGTGTGAATGAGCGACAAAGAACGAGGACAATCGACAAGAGAGAGAATCCGTGACGCCAGTCCGAGAGAGAGCTCGATATTGAAAGAGTGTGGTGCACAGAAAACCAAGTACCAGCATATACAAACAACAGGAAAGTTAGGTGGAAGGAACCAAGGACAACCGCTAAGGAACAGCATACAGCTTATGCAGGGTGTGATGCTGTGTGATGTTCCCGTTCGTCCTGACTCGATAACGACCTTGTTGCGATTAATATTCCAAGGATGAAATATTCAAGGCCCGATGTCGAGTGAGATGTGAGGAATGTTTCGGTTCGTTATGGGGTGAGGCGGAGTTGCTTGCAAGTGCCAGTGCGAGGTACGTTGTGCGATGATGCATTAGGAATGTGGGTAGGCTCCGGTGGACAGGCTCATGATGGATAGATGGTGGGGGTGAGGTACGACGTCGGATATGATAGCTCAAGTGAGTAGGCTACTAGTAAACGGTGGTGCTGCGGCCGATCATATCGCCAGAGATGGCGAAGGAAGGAACGTGGGTAGTCTCGACAGTTGAGTCAACGATGACGAGTGCGTAGTTGTGTAGACGTGAGACGATGAGACGATGACGGGTAGACTGTTGGAGACATGGACGAAAACCAACTGCATCCCACTATTACCCGAGTGAGACAAGAACCATAGCAGTCGAAGGTGGGAAGGATGGTGGTGAGAGAGAAGAAGTGGCGAGGTGGTTCGAGTGAGATGGGGGTGGATTTTATAGACGATAGACGAACCTGCGAGGCTGACTTGATCGAGCTGGTCAGCTTCAAGTCAACCCTGGGCTGCCATTCGAACTTAGCGGAAGGGAATGCCACCCTTCTGACCGGCTGACTCTTGGCCTTCTGATTCCGCTTGTGTTATTCACTTGGAGAGAGTTGTCAGCTGCGTCTGCGTGGCAAGAGTACAAAAAAGTGGCGAGAACGTCTCAAGAGCACTGAAATAAAGACATACCAGTTCAACCCTATCCACCGTGACAGTTATACACTCCTTGTACCTGTTTCCTTTGGTGTGGTCAGAGTATTTGCGCTTCAGCATGGTTGAAGGCTGTCTTCAAGCCATCTGAATTCGCATCCTATACCACAGGCGGGTTGACGCCGTCAGGTAGTACTGTACTTACCTGCAACCTTGAAGCCGACCGCGACTCGCTCGAGCTGCTGGTGCTGTGCACGTGACACAAACGCGATGTGACTTCCCGTGACAGACGCGTCGGCCAAGGTCACGGCAGGTATACGCGTATTGCTGCCACAACCAACAAGTTGAATGTCGACGTCGTTCCGAGTATTTGATCTAACTCTGTCTATGTAACAATCTCTATACAAGACGTTTATGCGTAAGTTTATTCTTGCAGCGTGAGCATCAACAATTCTGACACTCGGCCGTAGCTATAGAGATGCACAGTAATATTGCAATAAAAACAATGAATGGCTCAATTTCAGTATAGATCTGCATTCAGACTAGTCATAAAATCCAGGTCATTAATGTTAGAACATGTCGACTTGGTCGACCACAATACTGCAAGCCATCTGTGAGTACTTGCGTTCCAATGTTGATTTTGGCACATACTTATAATGTCAAATCATTTTATCTATTCTACCCCTATACAGATGCGGACCGCAGTTATTATGATGTCGCAGCTTGGTCGTTTGCCATCTCGACCTCGACATGAAACCCGCCTGATTTCTGAGGGCGTTCATGCACTTTCCTACCTCGTACAACGCGCGCTGATCAGAGCAAAAAGCAACGACTCACAGTTAAAGGATACCCCCCCCCTCTCTCTCTTCTCTTGTCGACTGACAACATCTTCACCAAGCATGACCTCACCGTCCTCTCGAACAAAGGTCATTATAGTCGGTGCAGGGATAGCAGGACCCGTACTCGCCACGTTCCTGAAACTCAAGGGCTATGAACCTGTCGTCTATGAAAGAACATCGGGTGTAGGAGATCGAGGAATCGGTCACGGGTAAGCTCTTCTTTTCTATCGTAACTACAGTGATATCCCGGTCTCTAATCTTCTATGCACAGAATAGCACATAATGGTCTCGCAGTTCTCGATCAGATTCCAGGTCTCCTGGATAGCATGGAGAAGTCGAGGCTAGATAGATACATCACCTATTCCGCGATCGAAGAAGACAAACGTGTGCTTCTCGACATGCCAGCCAAGACTCCTCCAGGCATACACAGCACCATCGTTGTCCGGCGAGCTGCCTTGCATAAAGCCATCATCGACATTGCAGTGAAGAACGACGTTCAAATCAAATGGGACCATAAACTCGTGGATTTGGAACAACATGAAGACTCTGTAACCGTCAAATTCGAGAATGGCACAGAGGATACAGCGAGCTTTGTCGTGGGAAGCGACGGTCTGCATAGCAATACTCGGATTTGCTTGTTTGGAGAACAGAAGGCTGATTATACAGGCCTCGTACAGGTAAGTAGTTATCAATCGTGATGTCCGTAAACTAGTATGAAACTCATATTCTTTTATGATTCTCTCTTGCACGAGTAGACTGGCGGGATAGCACCTACGCCCGAATGTTTGAAAGAACCTCGGGTTCTCTTGAACGTTTATGGCAACGGAATGCACATTATCGCCTTGCCAGTGAATGACACCCAAACATGTTGGGCGTAAGTATTTAAGCCTTTATGTTTGATTTCTCCTTAGGGTGAAATCCTTCAGATTGACGCAGAGTGACCCCGAGGAGTCAAAGGAGAGCTGGAACGCCGTAGACAATCACATTGCCGACGAGATCAAGAATTCGGAGGCTGCGACTTGGGACCACGGTATATCTGAGCTGATCGGAACAACAGAAAATTTTATCAAGGTGAAGACGCTCTTTCTACTTGAATTGTTGTCGTTTTGCTAAGTCGAGTGCCAACACGCCCAGTACGGGCTGTATGACCGTCCGGAACTCAAGACATGGCACAAAGGGCGTGTCATACTAATCGGCGACGCTGCCCATCCTACCAGCCCGGTACGTATATGAACGTGCGCGTCCCTTCGCATATTCGACTAACCGTCCTCTACTTCTCAGCATCTAGGTCAAGGTGCGAACCAAGCACTCGAAGACGTAAACACACTCGTTACCCTCTTGGAAACATACAACATTTCTTCTAGCGCTTCCCCATCTACCGAAACCCTGGAAACGATGTTCACCGAAATGGAAGCACGAAGGATACCGGAGTCATCTAAAGTAGTGAAAGGTGCGAGGAGACAAGGTGAATTGCGCGTCGTTAAAGGGGTGGAAGCTTGTATCAAGCGGAATAATGAGTATATGGAGATTTGGAAGAATCGGGAGAGTTTGAAGAAGTGGGTTGGTAATAGGGATTGATGCTGGAGGTGAGCTCGACCGAGCTCAAATGTATTGTTTGTATTATGAAACGATCTTCCCCGCAGGCAATATCAATTGAAGTGTTAAGCTCTGTCTTGATTAAGGAGCTACGATGCTGTACTAGGTTGTCCTTTTTGCGACAATTTGTAGTCATACCACAGGTGAAGTTCATTCCATCGTATTGTCGGGGTAATCCGCGGAGACATAGAAGCTCCAGCCCGAGAGCTTGTCAGGAGCATCTCGT
>MU274918.1:3643-112296 GCA_022160335.1 Irpex rosettiformis | reverse complement strand
GACGACCCTGGGAGCAAGATGGATGAGAATGGGCCGCGCAGACTACAGTGCTGCATGCAATCGCTCGCCTCTTACTCGCTCATTCCAAGGGCACGTTTGTTCCCTTTCCCGCCCTATGTACCTGGGGAAGCTGATACCCGCAAGTATGCCGACGAATTTGCGTCTGCCAGCCATGGCCTTTACCTGAGCGCGAGCGCTGGACGCACGTAATTATCGATAATTTTTTCATGTCGGAAGGATAACATCCTTGTTAAAACTGTAAAATAATGTACTCGTACACTACAGCAGTTACTATTCAAGCCCCGTGAACGGTATGTAACTCTCTCCACTACTCTACACTTCTAGTAGCAGCACCGCAATGTCTATACCATGAATCTAGGGATGGATCGCAGCGGTAAGAAATTCGCAAGTGAAGCTTGCAATTCCAAAAGGTAAAAGATCTCATACCGAAGTACGTTATTCATTCAAGACTGTTTGTGCTTCTTCGATGCGCATAGTTCCTGAGAGCAGTGCAAAGTTTAGAAGAAGCTTTGAGAAGATCAACTCTTGCATTCACAGAGAAAACTGCCAGCAGGAAATAATTATTGAAGTACTCTGTAGAATGGAGAAGCAGGTGGTGAGTGTCGTCTATCATACATCAAACGTTGACGTTAACCTCTCCGGAATGACCTTGAAGCCAAGTTGGAGCTGGACACTCGGAGCCCCAGTCGGCGACGAAAGCAGCCCGCCATGGTCCACGTGAACCAGCAATGCCAATGACGCACGTTCGATACCCGACTATTCAGTGAGTAAACTCATCAGTGCATCAGTTAACCATGTCACATCTCCATCACCGAGTCATGAGTGCAGAAGAGATAAGTACTACCCCCGCCCGCCACAATCCAAGTCACAGGTCCCCTCGTCCCTTCACTCCCACCTCACGACCTTTACGACGACGACCTGACCCATGTCGCAAAAGACAAGCCTCAAGCAGGTTTCCCTCATCTTCGCGTACGTCAGTCTCTTTCGTTAATGACTGCCTGATAACGCTCACACCACTCTAATGCAGCTGTGGAACTGCTCTGTTTTCAGATGGTACGTTGAACACTGACGTTTTCAAAGTCGGTAATCATTCACCTCTCTTGTAGGATACGCCAACGGTGTCATTAGTGCCGGTAAGGCCATGTTTTTCATGCTCACACGACCAAATTTAAGCTTATATACGCCCTCCCAGTCAACACCCTCTTGACTCGCATATACGGCTCAGATGCAATTTCGCATCACAACTATGGCACCACACTGTCTAGTGTGGTTTTCGCAGGTACAATTGTCGGTATGCTCACCTTTGGATACCTCTCGGACAAGCTGGGTCGCAAGTTTGGTATGGTCAGTAACACGCCTCTTACCTCCCTCACTCTCTCCTTTCTAATTAACGCATCCTCAGATGGCTGCAACTGGGATAGTTGCATTCTTCTCTCTGCTTTCTGCAGCGTCGTCCGGTGCACATCACAGCCTAGGCGGAATGCTCGCCATGCTCAGCGCCTGCCGGTAAGCAGTTGTGTCACCCTATTTGGACTGTTCCCTTAAACTGACTGTTCTCAGTTTTCTGCTTGGTATCGGCGTTGGTGCAGAATACCCGTGCGGTTCAGTCGCTGCCTCTGAGCAATCTGAAGAGTCTGGTGTGGGAAAGAATGCACAACATCGATGGTTCGCTCTCGCAACAAGTGAGTATTTGTTGATCGAGGCTGTTGATCGTGCATCATATGCTGATTAAATTCAGACTCTATGATTGATTTTGGTTTCGTTATCTCTTCCTTTGTGCCCCTCGTGCTCTTTTGGATATTTGGCGAACACCACCTACGGGCCGTTTGGCGCATGTCGCTCGGTCTTGGCTGCATCCCTGCCATGCTTGTTTTCGTCTGGCGACTGAGCATGGAGGAACCCGCTCACTTCAAGAAGAACTCGATCACTCGCGGGCGTACCCCATACTGGCTCATCTTCAAACGTTACTGGCTTCAATGGACTGGTATCGCTCTTGCCTGGTTCATCTACGATTTCATCACATACCCCTTTGGCATTTACTCCTCCACCATCGTCAACAACATCACTGGCAAAAGCGAATCTCTCACAGTTGTCCTCGGATGGGCCTGTGTCATCAATTGCTTCTACATGCCCGGCACCATCATTGGCGCCTTTGTTGTAGACTACCTCGGACCAAAATACACCATGATCTCCGGTCTTCTCGCACAAGCCGTCATCGGATTCATCATGTCCGGTCTGTACAATCGCCTCACTGTCCACGTTGGGGCTTTCGCCGTTGTATACGGCATCTTCCTCTCCTTTGGCGAATTCGGTCCAGGCAACTGCCTCGGCCTCCTCGCATCCAAGACAGGCCCCACAGCCGTGCGTGGCCAATTCTACGGTCTCGCAGCTGCCTTTGGCAAGGTCGGTGCGTTTGTCGGTACTTGGGCATTCCCACCCATCATTGATGACTTTGGTGGCTCTACTACTACTCGAGGGAACACCGGACCGTTTTGGATTGGTTCGGGGTTGGCTATTCTGTCGGCGCTGATTGTTCTCTTCACGGTGAGACCGCTGTCGCATGATGGGATGGTGGACGAGGATATCAAGTTCAGGCAGTATTTGGCTGAACACGGGTATGATGTGTCGTTGATGGGGACGGGGGAGAGTGAGTCAACGTTGGACGTTGGGTATGAGTCACGGGAGTTGGGAGATGAAAAGAAGAGTGCGGAGGATGATTTCACCGCAGTCAAGGACGTCGTTTGAGAGTATTTTGGCGAAGAACCTATTGCGCATTATTATCAACTTGGGTTTTGGTGTGTAATAAGTTCCTCATATCTTGGAACTTCTCGCTTCGTGTTCTACTAATCTTTTGCACCTCCACTGGTACCCTGATCACGACGACGCACTACAAGTAGTACTTATCCACGCGTATTGAACTTTTACGATAGCATTGATCATGACGATGACGATGTGTATGATTCGAATCTTAGGTAGTCGATTCGATAATGAGATTATTTTCTAAATCTAGAACTTACGGACAAGGTCGAAGTACTTACTCTACAGTAACTAGAGTACAATTGATATCGTCTAAGAAGCGCGCGGGAGTGGTCTGGGGTCCCACCTGTGTGCTCCGAGTCGCTGGCGGTCACTGGCACGGTTCGGACGTCGACCTAACCATCATCCAGTTCAAGTTCGTGCATCGGAGAATATACATATGGCCTCAGTTATTTGTTGCGTTGATGGCTGTTGGAAAGGACCATCTTATAAAAACGTGCGTGTTTGTCTCACTGGTCTTAGTGCTTACTGGGATGGGATATCCTAGTACTCAAGCTACGCCTCAACTAAGCTCATGAACCAGCTTTCCTCGTACGTACCGCGGGCTGAAGGTGGCTGGCTAGGGTGCGCCATTCAAGCCACATTTAATGTCATCTTCAACACGCTTGAGTGCGGTCTGGAATTATTGATCGACAAAGAGGCAGCCTCCTCGTGCTGACTTCCAGCCTCCGACGAACCCTCCACTAAGTCAGCCACGAAAGTTCGTTTTCTATAAAGTTCTCCTCTACCCACTCAACCAACCTTGCCGCTTCTTCCCCCCTCACCACCACCATCATCCCTACCTTCGACTGCCTGCTGTCCTTCCTCCACTCGAGTGGTGGGATGTAGCTAGCTCTCGTCTTAAATCTCCAACAGTCCACTCGTCGTCGTCTCATCGTCTCATGTCTACACAACAATGCACCCGCCATCGTTGATTTGACTGTCGAGAGTACTCGTGATCCTTCCTTCGCCGTCTCTGGCGATATGGTCAGTCACTGCACCAACATGCATCACTACTAGCCTATCCTATCCTCCTATCCTACATCACATCGCCTCACCATGTGCCTGTCCACCGAAGCCCACCCACACTCCTTTATCCAGCATCATCGCACAACGTACCTCGCACCAGCACCTACAAGCAACCCCGCCTCGCTCCACAACGAACCAAAACATTCCTCACATCTCACTCGACATCGAGTCTTGAATATTTCGTCCTTGGAATATTAATCGCAACAAGGTCGACATCGAGTCGGGACGAACGGGAACATCATGCGGTATCACACCCTGCATAAGCTGTATGCTGTTCCTCAGCGGTTGTCCTTGGTTCCTATCACCCAACTTTCCTGTTGCTTGTTACGCGCCGGTTCATGGATTTCTGTGTACCACACTCTTTTGACTCTTGGGCTCTCCCTTGGACTCCCTGGCGCTCTCTCAGTCTCCTTTACTGGCGGGATTCTCATCGTCTTTGGCCTACGTTCTTCGTCGCTCTTTCACGCTTTAAAGCTCATCCTTCGGTTGCGATGCGCCAGCCTGACTAGCAGGGCACATTGCAACTCTCGCCGAACGAGATTAGTCACCTCAAACGGCACCTTGGCGACATTGGCTATCGACATCCACTCCCTCGTTTCCGGATCTCTAGGCTCTCTTACTTGACTGGCTACTACTGTTGGTGCTCGGCATCGGGCATCGTTCATCGTTCACACCGATCATATAATCTTTAACTGGATCTTGGGCACATCGACTATCGGTCTCCATCTGGCGCTCTCGACTACACCTCCATATTCTCTCTCTTTCTCCGACTGACGTGGACGGTACATACTAGACGGGCTCTTTTGGCGACGTTGGACGTTGGCTGGTTACATCTTCGTTACTTGTGTCGGACTTGGTATTGCAAGTTTTCGAACGAAGGACGCTGGTTCGTCAAGTTGATTGATAGGGAAGAAGGTGCGCAGGTGGAGGGGAGAGGAGGGAGAAAATTTGGGGGAGGAATGGGGGAGCGTTAGCGGTGAACGGAGGAACAAGTGCGGAAGAGTTAACGATGGGGTTTAGTATCCTTGATCTGTGGCAGGGTCGGAATGGGCCTCGGAGTTGGTTCTGTCAGTTATTTGTTTAGAAGTTGCACTGGGCGAACGGAAGGGCGCGGAGAGGAAGAGGGGAGAGTGGTCAATGGATGAGCAAGTGCGGGAGGTATTGGCGACTGGGCTTAGCATCCTTGATCTGTGGCAGGGTCGGAGTGAGTCTCGCCGTTGGTCCTTTCGTCTCTTTGTTTCGAAGTTGCACCATGCAACGGAGAGAGGAGAGGGATGGGGGGAAAGGGAAGGGAAGTGTTAGTCACACTGGTGAAGCGACCCAGCATCTTCGAGTCAATATTCATGTTATGATTCACGTGGAGAGGGTACCAGAACTAGCGATGAGCAAGTCTCGCTCGGGGTGTAGCACACTGGACACCGAACAAATGTAGAGGCGAGGACTATTCGCCGTTGTACTTTGGCTGTTATTAATTCACCAGTGCACATTTTCCCTTCATAATTTGCTTGATACCTCGTGTACTATTGTGGACTGACTCCAATCTCCGTTAGTAGATGCACTACTGAGAGTCTAAGCATCCGCAGAACTGTTTCTAAGCATCCGTCGTTCGGCACAGATTCGATTGCAAGGTATGTTAGAGCTGTTACAAACCAAATCAACGACACTCCTCCGCCATTTTCCTCGCGCAGGTACATAGACTTTCTTTAATTGATTTGCCCTTTGGCAGTAAAACAACATTGTAATAAGCGGAAGCAAAAATCCACAAGATGGCATCACTTCCGATGCTGGTACCGAGACTCCATCCTTTCGACGCGTTCTTGATAAACAATTTCAAGCCCTCGTAAATCGAAAAGCAGTGTACGTCGTATCTGACTAGCGTTTTCTCATTTGAGAAAATAAGTGACCCCAAACTCCTAGACGCTAGAAGTTCCGCTAGGATGACATTGTAGATGTTCAAACGTGAATGCGTGGGTGTATACACGGAGTCAGACAACATGTATTTGTGATTCTCCAAGAAGCTTGATGGATGGATGACTTAGACGGGTCTAGGGATCTGGTGATACTTATGACGGAAGGATAAGGAGAACGAAGAGGATATCAAATGGGAGTGACGACAGATTGCATTTACTTGGTGCGAATAGTGAGGAGATGTAGAACGTTTGTTAGAGAGGTTCATGATGGATGCAGGAACGTTTGTAGCTTGAATTTAGAATCAGAATATGTTGCACGAAGCAGAATCAGAACCAGAGCTCACATATTCATCATAATGATGAAGCACTTCTCGCAATTGCTTCCTCGATATGTCCGCCTTGTACAAAATTTCGTCGTCGCTACATTTTCCATCGAAATACTGGCTGATACTAGCACACAAATGGTCGTAAAGCCTATCAAGGTACAGAGGCAGGAAGAATGTGACTTACTGCTCAAACCGACGCGCAATATATGGTGCTTTGTCCTCCGACATAGCGGAAAGCCACAACCGCTCAACTGCATTGGCGCGCCCAGGGTCAGGTATAATGGTAGCACCAGTTCCGCTCTCCAGATGCTTCACATCTACTCCAACAGATGACGGTAGGTCTATATCTTCGTCGAAAAGACCATCTTCATCCTCTTCTTCTCCGTTCTTCTCCGACATATCGCTCGGATGATACACCAAGGACAAACTCCGGTCGCGTTTGACATAGCGCAGAGCAGGGGACATTTTCCTGGCCTGTGCTCTCGCGTGCTTTGGAGACATCGACATCCAGTAGTCGATAGGACTCGAGTCGGCTGCGTCGCTACCTTTGCTTTCACTGCCTCTACGTTCCTTGTGATGGTGACGCTCATCCGTGGACTCTTCCCTAGAAGTCGGTCCAGCTACGCTGATTGAGCGAGACCGTACTCTCCCTTGGCGAGCTAAAGCCAGCTCTCGGCGGATTCGTACCCTTTCTTTCAATGCCGGAGTGGCGAACACTCGGACACGGAGGTGCAATGTGATAAGTAAGTCGCGTTTAAGCATCCAAATGACGACTTCGTGGTAGAGAGGAAGCATATCACGCGAACGTACAACTGCACCGTAGAAGTGTGCACTTGTGTTGGTCGAAGTTGATATTTGGGAGAGCAGCTTAGGGAAGGGAGGAAGGGAAGGATGATTGAATGAGCGCTCGAAATCAGCAGTAAGAGCTGAGATTCTATGGTACAGTTAAGTCATCAATAGGTAAGTTGAATTTGTTCACGTACGGTGCAGGGAGTATTTGTGGAAGGGCAAAAATAGTCCTCAACCCGGAGTGGACTACATCGACAAGTTTTGCTCGCTTATGGCGAACTAACCATCTCACAGTTGGGTAGACTTGTCCTTCCAGGTCCCAATCGAGGAGACTCGCCAAATCTGCGAGACTAAATTATATATCAGTGCGGTAGTTGTTCAAGAGCACGCGTGGATTCACGGACCACAGTGTTACAGTTGTCATTTCCAAGAACCGTAGGAGCTGCTCTGCGAGTTCTCTATCCTCCGGATTCAGCTGTGGCCCTCTCAACTTCATATAAAGTTCATAGCCGTGCTCTCCTTCATCAAGCCGTAATAAGGCCTTCCAAGGTGTTAGTGACGGTAGTCTCCATGCGAAGCTCATGTCTGTACCCCAGGATGCTGCCCCATCATTGGCTTCGTCGTCCCCGTTCTCACGGTCGGTCAAGTCAACTTCCAAAGGGTCATCGCTGTGCAGTAGAGCTCCCAGGTACGGTGGAAGCTGGAGCTCAAGAGGAAACTCTCTTATGGTTATGTTTGCTATCTCATCCTTTTTGAGAGCTTCAAAGGCCGTCTTCATAGCCAATGCGATTGTGGATGCTTTCATCGCCTCCGTAAGATACGTCTCATATGGCTGGCCTGGTTACAATATTACTATTAATAACATCGTCATATGAGATGGCGGGAAGCACGTTACCTCTGCTAATACAGTCATCCCGTAATGTTCCCATCTTTTCGCACTCGATCTCGACAAAGTTGTTGAGTACCTGCTCCTGATAGAGTACTGCAGTCAGGGCGAACGCTATCTGTTCATACATAACATCGTAGTATTTCCCTAGGTTTCCTGACGCCGCAGACGACGGATCAGGCCTGTCCAATATGAGAACGAGATGGAAAGTCTGCAATCCGGAGTTTGTGCCTGGCACGGGTATATTTGCCTCTTTACCAGTCTTCTCAGGGGTCAAGGACGAATCTTGAATCTGTGGCGACTGAGTCTGTCCTCTATCCTTTCTCGAACCCCTTCCACGAGATGTAGCCTTATTCTTCTCCACAGGAAATCTCCAACTTCCGTCTGGATCTGAACACACCGGGTGTCCGAGAAATGCTAAGTCATCGATAGCAAGTTCGAATTTCTGGTGACACATGGCAATGTGTGGAGTGAGGAGGCTGGCAAGAAACTCCGCCGAGTAGCCTAAGAGCTCATCATACTCGTCAGGAATACTTGAGTCATCGTTCCCGTCCAGGATTAGAGAATCTTCGATATCCTTGGAGGGAGATGCCCGTCTCGAAGCCGGGTGAGAGCGGGCGTGGGTGAGGGAGAGTGAGCGTTCCCTAGTTACGTGTGGACGACGCCAGAGGTATTCATCGTGATCCAAAGGATGCTCCTCGCACGGTATGGAAGGATATGCGTCTGAAACTGTCCGCCAAGGGTTGTCCGCCTGATAGCAGGTGCTGTCGTGAAAAGGGCGTGGTCGTCGTAGACGTGGATAACTGGTAGGATGAGGAGGCCAGCGACAAACAAGAGTTGAACCCTTTGAGGACGAAACAACCAGGGCAATTGCAAGTAATGGTGCGCTCATTTTCAGAACGGTGGTATTGAGCGTATGAGAACGAGGGGATGCTTCAAGTTGCAGCCTGCTCGAAGCAGAGCACTCAGCATTCAATATTCAATATTCGATCCTCGATATATTTCCTATCTAATTTATGTTTTCACGTCGACAATGAACTATTATTGAAGGAATTTTTGACTTACTTGGACTGGTCATATTACGACCTACACGATACTTGATGCTAGTCGACTTACAAGCGAGTCGCGTTGACGAATCCACTCCTGGAAGCTGAAGCGCCGAGCTGCCCGGGCAGACTTATCTTAGGCTGGGCGTTGAAACATTGACAAGTTGTCCGTATATTGTAATACCAATGCATAGATAGTCGAAACTATATACCTATATATAATAGTATCTACGTAGACAAAACACACGCTGTGGGGCAGAGAAAATGTAGTAGGACACATCCGATAAAAATGTAAAGAAACTCCACCTCGGACCAACATGGTGACCAGCAACCGTAGAAATAATGATGTACAAGAGACAAGAGAGCGATAGCAGATAAGCAGGCGCGTTCAAACAAAGATAGCAAAGCGAGAGATAGCAGCGAAAGTATGGATCAACAGTCAAGAAAAAAAAACTAGTGATAGTCAGAAAAGAGGAGACAGTGCAGAAATCAAACAGACCAGTGTCATTCAAAAAGAAGCTTCAGTCAATGCCGGGACGAAGGTCCAGCCTGAGCGTTAGACGTAGGAGGAACATTGGTGCGACCGACCAGCTCCTTCCACTGCTCAGGGTGTTCTCTCCTGTACCGTTTACTTCCAAGTAATAGAACAGGCGCCGTCTCGTTGCTTATCAGGCTGGTAGGAGAGAATGCCTCAGGCAACTTCCCTGCCAACTTGTCTGCAGTAGTCATGAGCGCTTCATAGGTTTGCAAAAGCTCGGTAGTGACAGCTAAGTGACGAGCTTGAACTGCAGTGTATTGTTCGACGACTTGAAAGTATGCCTCGATGGGATCAGCGGTGTCGTTTCCCTTGTTGTGCTGATCTTGATGGCGAGGAGCCGAGAGGGCGGGCATATGCGAGTGGGAAGGTGGGGGTGCTGGGGGAAAGGATTCAATTTGATCATGCCCAGGCATGCGCGCAACAGAGAAGCCGTCCCATCTTACCCGTGAACCTAGTACGTGGATGAATGTAAGCTGCAGAACTAGAAAAGAGCGGCTTGAAGTATACCCGATGCCGTGGGTTGAATCACTTGCACCCGCGGATGTGCTGCCCCAGATGCACCTTCTGCAAGTCGGCTAGTACTAGCCCAACCGGACGAGCTCCCTGCAACTGGAGGCTCCAAAGGTGGCTGAGGGCCCACCATCGTGTTTTGAAACACGCGACGAGTCAGTGCAGTCGCGTCCAATACGGTTTGTGGTGTTGCGTTTTGGATCTCGCGAAGGGTCAAGGTAGCAGAGTCCAGTAGATCCTGTGGGATTTGCTCTACCACAGAGCGCAAAGTTTGCTCCATCGCGACTCTCATGGGATGTGAGTTCTGGGAAGAAGATCGCGCGCGATCCTTCTCTCTGCCTTTCCCTTTGTCCGGTGACGTTGAGCGGATGCACTTGATTTTCTTCGACCTACATCGTTCGCATGAGGAGTAACCATGCTTGATCTTGCATGGGGTACTGCTGGCACAGACGCAGCGAAGACACTAAAACATGAGCACACAAGGAAAGAAGTAATTTGTCAGTATATGGCACGTCTGACTATCGTAATTTATAGCCACTCACCCTTTGGTTTCCACGATAGAACCGATAGGTCACTGGAACGTCTCCTCGCCTTTCACTCTTCGTTGTAACAATACGTTCAATCTTCGGCATTCTATGAGCTACAAAGATGATTTCGTCGTCACTATCCATCCCTTCATTATCTTCGGGATGCGGGCGTTTCTGCCCCACAGACGACGATGGCTTGGGATCTACTTTCACATTGCTGCCACTCGCATCGGTACCTATCTGCTTATCTGCCTTGTCAGCAGGTTTAGGTTCCTCCAGAATGCCCAGCTTGCGTAGCTTTTCGGCTACCTTGAGAAAGTTCGGGCCCTGCTGCCTCACGAGCGACCGTTGAGCTCTAACGAAGGGATCCACTAGGACGAGGAACTTTTCGCGCCAATCGTGAGTAAGTGTATCGGTCGTGTATATCCACTTTAAGAGTGTAAAGGCGGATCGTATGGCTAATAAGTCACTAAATGTTGGGTCGAGCTGTTGGTAACCAGCCTGGATACGAGTCATTCAGAGGCGTCTAGAGTCACCAACGCGTAGTTTCAAGCAACTTACAGCGGAATGATGTAACAGAGCATAGCTGAAATTATCCGGCGGGGCTTGTAGCTGCCTCACAGACTCGACGAAGAGAGTACGTGCAGCAACCAAGAGGTGCGGAAGGTGCGGGGTTGACGAGGACATGATGGTTCGGGGTCAACTTGCCGTGAACGAGCGAGAGGGATTTATATAATCTAGACGCCAAGGCTGTCAGCGTGTGGGAACTGAGAAGAGAAGAGTAAGTATCATTGAAAATGTGAAATATAGTCAGTACAGTATAGCTAGAGTGCATATGTGTATAAATACAAAATACAATTGCAGAAATTGTGCAGAAATCCATACCAAAACGCCAACCTCCCAAGCAACATTCAAGACCACGAGCCCATGGTCTTAGCAATTACGACAGTACAATAAGTGCCTTGTATGACATACAAGAATATGATAGTCTTTCGGACACCGCAACGCTTTCTCGTTCGTTTCTTGGTCGCTGGACAACCTTGTTTTACTTGCGTGACGGCAACTTGTGATGACCGCCCGGAATGAAACCAGTTACGAAAATGAGGAGCTGCAGAAGATCAACGCCTCTTCGGAGCGGAGTATGACAACTGTACGCTCAACCTTGGTAGGCGAATGCTACAGCACCATAGAGACCTTCCTCACGGCCAAGCAGGCCATGACCATGCAAGATCTGGCAAAGTCATGAGTCAACACAATTCGCACTCATCCCATCACACACACAGTTTTTTACTCACCTCCATCTTCCTCGCATGCCAGCCAACACCGCTACTAACATTCCCGTTCAGATCCGCCAACCTCTCTATCTCCTGTCGCCACGGGTGATCCTTCTCGAGATCCCGTCGGAGGACGGGCTTGTCGCCTTCGGCTTCTTCGCCCGCCTCAGCAATCCACCCGCTGGCTGAGTCAACGTACCATCCCCTGCTACCTTTACTCCGTACGATGCGCCACGAGCCGGCACCACCTCCGAGACTAGTGAGCATCTGAGGTGCGAGCTCGATGACACGCAAGCGTGTCGGTGGCTGCGCAGGCTTGCTCTTCGAGCTGAGGGAACTCAGGCTGAAGGAGAATGGAGGCGTGCAGACAGGGCGAATAAACTCAGTGTGTAGAGCTACGGTGGCTTGCCTGTGCGAGACAGTGTTCGGGCCGTACCCTAGATCCGCTGAAGTCATGACGAGAGTAAGAATCTCGACATTAGAGGCCTTCGTCTTGAGGAACTCCGCAATAGTGCTGAGTTCGATATTGCGAATGTACGAGAGACCGAGGGAACGGAGCTTAGTCTGGGGTGCGCAGACTTGGAGCAGGATGTACTTGTTTACCGGGGTGCTAGAAATATCCAGATATTGTAGGCGTCCAGATTTGAAGCAAGGAGCAGTCGAGAAGAGAGCTTCCATATCGTCCTCGGTGAGAGGAGAGGGGAATGTCGAGTCACCGTAAAGACTGAGCTCTTCAAGACCAGTAGTAACGGGCGACTCGACCAAGAACTGCCTGATGCTTTCGCTAGTAAGCCGATCGCAGCGATCAAGAGCCAGACTCTTGAGATGCATGGTAGTAGAAGCACCTAGGGCTTCGAGAGCCTCGGGGGTAATACGAGTACACGAGAGATCAAGGTGTGTGAGGAAAGGGAAGGCTAGAACAAATGGTTGGAGGTACTGGGTCTGTATTGACTTCATACCACGCAGGCCCAGTCGGCGAATTCCAGCAAAGACGAGTGGTTCGTCGGGAGGTGTACTGAAGCGAACTCTGCTGCGCTCACGGAGGTCCTCTGCATCACTGTCCTGGTCCTCAGAAGGCTGAGGGAGAAGATGAGCAGTGACAAATTCCTGCATAGCCTTTGTGAAGACTGCACTGATGCAACCAGTAAGGTCCAGAGCCTTGAGTTCGACGTAGTCCCTACGACGCTCGCGATCTTCTTCCTCTGGGTCGCTGTGGTCTACTATGAAGAGACCACGTCCCCGAGATGGACGTCCTCTTCCATAGCTGTGAGAGCCACGCAAGAGGAGCTCCTGAAGCACGGAGGTTGTCAACGCACCATCCATATACTCGGTACCACCGAATGCCAAGAGATATGGCATACCCTAAGCAAATGGCGTCAGCTCCGAAGTAGTATTTAAAAATTCATCAATAATATCATTTCACGGACCTTGAGGATGGCAAGCAAACGCTCTGGAGTAACGAAACGGCCTGTGACTCCCTCCTCGAGGGAGCGCCTCATACCAATCGTCCGGAAGTGTGTAAAATCGAGATGATGAATTAGACGACCCGGATGAGGATCTTGAGGTGAAGGAACTAGTAATGTTGTTGTCGGGGGGTTTTTTTTAAAAAAAAAATAGAACAACATTAGAAAAATGGGTCACGCACTGTATACGCCAGGGTGTTCTTGACCGACAACGTTCTGCATGGCGTCACTGATGCTACGCATGAGTTTCCAGCGGCCAGGACTCTTACTCTTTGCTCTCAGCCGCCTTGGGCTCGGATCACGGGTGGCGGGTGGGGACAAGAGCTCGGGTGGAATGTGGACACCGTTAACGTCGGAGAGCGAGGCAAGTAGCTTACCGTGCAGCTCTCTGACAAGGTCGTCGACACCACCCTTCCTGCCTTCCATAAGGCTCTGTGCGGCAGCTGCAGCGTCCTCCACCTCCTGAATGGTCCGGTTGACGAAAAGAGCAGTGTCCTCGTAGTCGACAGGTTCGTCGTCCCCGCCGACCAATTCCTCTACGAGAGCCATCCAACTACGAGGTAGGCGTACCTCGACCTTGTGCCAAAGCCACGGCTTGGCGGCGTCGTACCAGACATGATTGACAAGACAGGCGTTGGCCAGTGTTCGCCTGACCGCCTGTTCGGACCAATGTGCAGCGGGATAAGATGAAGGACGAGAGGTTGGAATGTTGTCTGCAGAGGGATACAAAGGATCTAGACAAGTCTCTGTTGCAGACGGTGCGAGACCTGCTTCGTAGATATGAGCACAGATGAGCGAGACGAGTTCGGATGGGCACCGGTTAGCTATTGAAGTTGCCATGGATGAGTGAGGAGGATGAGGGACGACGAAGGGTTTTGTGGGAGGAGGAGGAAAGGATGACTCGGCATGGTGTGCTTTTATACGCGGCCTCAGTCATAAATATTATTCTGCGATTGTCTTGGGTGGGCTCCGTCGGAGGGCGGGACATGGTTCAAGCGCGCTTAGCCCCAAGTCTATTCGGCGTCTACTTCCATAAATGGAAACGGGCTAGGATCCGAGGGTGGCCCTAGCAGACGCTACTTGCCGTCGTTTGGTCCACAAGTGCTCTTCTCGTCCTCCATTCACGCTAATTGGCACCGAAAGGTAAAATATTCTCTTCTCTTCTCTTTCGCCATCGTCGCTGTTTCTCACGAACTCAGCTCCCAACGACGTGCAGGGATAAAAAGAGGCACAACCGTTCCGGCACGTGATGACACTAAGCTCTGGCATGTTCCGGCCCCCCAGTCGCAAGAGACTCCCTCCGGTCACCTGTGTTTGCGCAATAACACACCTCATCCCACACCCCTGCAGCAGGAAATAACCTTTGTGTTCCAAGGCGATTTCCAGCCGTCTACCGCAAAGACCCATGGGCCCACACGTTTGTCTCTATACAAATCCGTCTCAGGGTATGTCTTGAGCCAGAATAAAACCCGCGAAGCTTTTGTGTCAATGTGTGAGTCAACATAGTCTTTCTCTTACGTTTGTTTGATACTAGCAATGAACCAACTCCACAGAATACAGCTCGAACGGGGCATCCTCGAATGTTTGCGGGTTCGGACGAAGGCACGTTTGCTAAAATCTCATATTGCTTGGTGGACCCCTACTTTTCAAAGGAGACCGTGGATCAGCTACTAGGCTCACTTGCATTGAGTTTGCTGACGATGCACAGTCTTGCGACACATGCTACGCGATCAGCCCCTGCCTTTTAGCGGACACAACTAATATATGGCGCCTCCATCCTCATGTTCAGGACCTCGCAACCGCTACGGATACTTGGCAGCCAGGTCTCCTCTTTTACCTGCCTTACCTGCCTTTTACTGCTGCTCAGTTCACTTGTACTTTCTCCGCCAAACGCCAGCTAGAACTCTCCATGTCACAAGACTCTCGCCGCTATTGGCTAGGCATAGGCTATGCACTTGATCTCTCAGGCTAACTATAGCCTGAATAACCCAAGTCTATTTGAAGACCCTATCCGTCGCCATCTCACACCAATGACGGCTCACTCTACGTCGTTCACTTTGAATTATCCGAATGTCTGTGAAGCACTCGTCTCCCACCATTCGACAAGGGGATTTGATGTTGGTCCCTCGCAGCTGACTGGGTCACGTCGAACTTAGAACTCTAGACTTTCTCAACCACACCGCCCCGGCGACCATACGGGTACAGACCCAATTAAATCAACGTCCATAACGTGGGGTACCCCAGATCATGTATTCATGTGCGGATCATGGGCACTGGCAAAATTTTACATCCGTGTTACGACTTCAACGTCGCCAGCCTCTCGTTTGTTCGCTCCACCGGCCGCGGACTCCGCACGCACATAATTTTCCCCAGTCGGTGCCAGGCAGCCTCATTCGATCCCTTTTTGCGGGTACCCGCTCTTCTGGCCCCTGTGGCGGCGACAATCACTTCTTCAAATCCGGCGACGTCTCAGGATGCGTCATGGTGTTGAACCTTGGCGTGCTAGTTCACACCGCTATGCGTGCCCCATCGCACATGCTTCGGCTAACGCAGCCTTGAACGTTTCCCATTTACTCGACGCTTCGTGATGGTATGGGAGGCGTCTCCTTCTAGCGAAACGTTTGACCGTTGCGCAACTACGGATTCTCTATACGTCAAAAAACGTTTCTGTATTCATCATGTGCTTCATCGGTCACGACGTTTCGCAATTTGAGACGCAACACAGAACTCGCCAATTCGTCCCGGTGTTGGACGTACCCAAGGTCGAAGTCTCGAAGTTTTCCTTCCAATACCAACGGCCGCCCCGTCCGCGGATCCGAAGGATGGTATCTACTTGGCTCGCTAGCTGTCGCGGAAAACTAGAACACTCGAGGTCCTGTCTTCCGTGAGGATGGTGAAGAAGTCAGGACTTCGAGGGTACACACCTCTGCTATTTTTATCTCCCCATTGTGAGCTTCGTCGTTTCGATATTGGACAGTTCGTCCGCGGGATTAACATGGAACTGGAGAGTCAACGATTAATGTCAGGGTGTAGCCGTGCTTGAGCCGTACGTTGTTCACACTGAAAAGGGTTCCTTCGTAGACTAGAAGAGCATGAAGGGTACTACGGTGACTGTTGCAATGCACAACGCGAGAATGCGTCTTGTCTGCGAAGAACTTGGTCATTTTAGAAAGCGCAGATCATCCCATCTCCGTTGTCTAGTGTAAATGGTCTGTCTAGGTCTGTCCCGCCCCCACTGCTTTTCCGCCTACAGACCCGTCTCATTGACCCAAGACAACCTGTATCGCAGAAATTTCGATTTCATGAGATGCAACATACACCACAATTGTCGCGGAGTGCCACCCACAATCCTCATGGATAGAGCAGTAGGTAAGCCGTTGAGGCATCGCGTCGAGACTTGGATTTTTTTCAACGATGTCCCAAGCTCACAGCAAGCCCTCCGGACTCGCCATAAAACCAATGATATTGCCGCTCACCGGTTCCCTTCAAAACGGCCCTACGTAGACGATCTCGCATCTCAGAACCTCTTCAAGAGGCCGACAGGTCATACTGGCACCCACAGAACACGCCAAACATCGGGCTCCGAGGCCTGAAATCTGCTGCCGCCATTCGTCCCTGCCAAGCACTTGGGTTTCCAACTTCTTTTGCCACCACTCAATGATAGACGAGTGTATAGACTTCTAGCTTTGGCGGTCCTTATCTCGAGCCTGGTGGTGTGGGGGTCGTGCAGCGAGAGATAAGGGAGCGCTAGCTTGGTGATGGCGGGAGAGACTCGACTCAAGATAAGGGGAATTCAATGTTGTTGGATTGTTACTTACTTAAGTTGTTACTTCCATCAATAGTCCGGACCTTGGTAACTTACAAATCACAGGGTGATACGCGCTGGTTCCACTTACTTTCCAGGGTTTTATAGATATTTATATGCAGCAGTGGTAGCACGTCGTTGTGACTTGTGACTATCATCCGATGCAGGTTTATTACGAGTTTGAAAAGTCCTAGTAGTATTAACAAATACCACGAAAACATAGCATAGGCTATTCACTCTTGACAGGAGTGTTCTACATAGCACTTACGCTACGCGACACAGCCTCCATTGAGATGCGAGCCTCGGGGACCTGCACATGTTATCCGCGCAAGTCAGATAGCTCATGGTATTGAGTCGTAGATCTAATCACCGCAGGACTGCCCAACGTAGTGCGGTGCTCCTGCGCAAACGAGAAGGCAGAGTCTGCTTTTGAGGTGCCTGTCCTGAAGTCGGTCTTGTATACTCCGTACCTCCCAATGTCGTTGTTTGATACAGCTTATCAGGATACAGTAGTTACCCTGCAAGTTGATCATTTATGTTACTGCTGTACATACGCCACAATCGTAGGTACACATGCAGGCCACTTGTTAATTTGCTCTCACTATAAGAGAGTGATATAAAGATGGTACGTACTATTATGCACTGCCAGTTACATAACGAAGAGAAAGCATTGATGGGCGTAGTAGATAGAATTCGAGCAGGTGCTCGCAGGTTCAGCAGCACCATATTAGCAAAATAAAGCAACGCACTGCTAGGTCCATCCTTGTATGCAAAATAAAAACAAACGGTGGCAATGCTATGCTTTTACATAGAAGTCGTACTGTGTGATCATCCATACCAAAGACGTTGCTATACAGGTCACAATCAGTACCCGATCCATGGCAATAATACGGCCGAAAAAAAATACTCACTCCCAACGATAAGAGGGCTAATGACCGGGCCATTGAGTTTGGCTGTGCGGAAAACAAATATCTCCGAAGTAAAGTGCCCGAATACGATCAAAAAGCTCAGTAGGGACATGTCGTACAGCCTTGTATTACGCGAAAATCGTTCATTCAGTGCTTCCGCAGCAGAAGAACGTCGGCAGTACTCACGTTTTGTTGTGAATATCATAGGCGGTGTAGAATCGCACTACTGCGCTCATCAGAGTCCATACGGCAAAGGTACGGGCTTGAACGGGCGCGACTGTGAGCGAGAATGAGATGTCAATGTCGTTGACGTGAATATTTCGGAGAGCGTATGTCGCTGACCTATTGGCAGACGATTGTACAGTCTGTGTGTTAGTTTTGTGGTCGTGAAATTCTGAACAGTGTTGAATATTGCCATGGCCGATACCAGTAGTAGCCATTTCGGCAGGATGCCCGGTCCCTGAGGGAGATCTGCAGCGGTGCAAGCCGTGAGTTTTGCGTAAGCAGTCGGTGCAATAAAAGAGAACAACAAACAGGCCAATACTGCGTCGTAGTTGATCGCCATGGTTGTGTTGAACGAGGGCCAACACACGATGAATGTTGTTGAGTACTACATAACTGACAATATGATTGACAATTTGTGCCAGCTGGCAAGTGGCCGGCCGGGCTTCGGAGACGGTGCCGGCCGTGTAATAACATATATAATTTAAGAATAATTAAACAGGTTCCCATCAATAGAAGTATGTAACACCGTGACACCGGGATGGCTGCATAGATCTCCAACGACGGCCTCATAAAGTAGTCCTGCGTGCGTGGCAGTGGCCGTCAACTCCTCGAGTCCTCCTCCCTTGTGTCTGTGGCCATATTTCTCTGTTGTTTCCGCTCAACAACGACCTATACTGCCGACAAACGTTCTAGAGCGCCCATACAGGCCTACTAAACAATAGCAGTGTAAGTAATACCCACAGACTATATATAAAGTGAGTTGCTTCAAGTTGCTATGTAGCCAATATTTCCCCCTCTGATCCCTCTCCTCCCTCTCCCTCTCCTCCTTAAATAGGACATGCCAGACCTTGACGAGCCGAAGCTTAAAAAAGGTCTTTTGTTCTGGAGACGTCCTAGACCGGTCCGACAGCCAAGCACCCACAACTCGCAATACCCGTCACAGAATAGACTGCAACGAACACTACGAAGAGTGTGGACCACCAATATGACCCCAGAGACCCCAGTAGGAGAGGCGCCAGGATTCTTCAAGAGTGCTGCCACTATCATCTTCTCGTCGTGTATGTTTCTATCATTACCATCGCTAAATGCTAGCTCAATTGAAGATATGCTGCTCAGGGTTGAATCTCCTCTTATTTTGCATACCTGTATCTGTAAGTAAACTGCATGCTGTGTGAGCCCGCCTGTGTCTAATACTACGCCGCTTCAGTGGGCGTTGCATTTTGTATGGCAAAAGGACACTACGAATACACAGGACACAATAATCTTCGTCTGTGGGTCTTTTCTGCACTGTCGTCCCTACACTCTGCTGAGAATATAAATATTAGTCTCCTTCCTCTCAATTATTCCCTTGGCGAAAGTGCGTTCTTACCATCCCATCAGGAATTTCAACTCAGCTTATGCATGTTTTGTTTGATGCAGCTACTCGCATTCGCCACCGATGAGCTATCATTACGAGTCGGACAGACGTTGGCTGGTCTCCTGAACGCGACTTTGGTGAGTTTTTTGTTACCCTTGACAGCCTGTCCCGCATGGGACTTACCAACGTGCACAACCCGTAGGGCAACGCGTGAGTACATACCGCAGTCATGGTCCATATATTTCTCATCTTTCTGACTTCGAATTCAAATTACCTTAGCGTGGAGCTTATTGTCTCGGTAATTTAAATTCCATTTCACATCTCGTGTTAACAACTATCCTGATATCCTGTTTTCCAGATTATTGCGTTGATCAAGTGCGAGCTCCAAATTGTACAATCATCTTGTACGTACCATCCTGATGCCCATATCCATGAATCTTTTTCCCGTCATTCCAATCAGCTTTCATTAGACGCGTTCTAACTGTCGGATTTTTTAGTGGTCGGTTCAGTTCTCAGTAACCTTCGTAAGTCTATAGAGCCACTTCAAACAAAGCATTCGGCAGCTGATGCTTCGAACAGTGCTTGTCCTTGGAATGTGCTTCTTTGCCGGCGGTATGCGGTACTCCGAACAAGGCTTTGGCATAAGTAAGTTCCATGCTTTCTAGCTATCCGTATATCCATTGCCTGGCCTGGCCTAGAAGCACGGCTTAAATAGTTCTAGACCAAAATACTAACGACATTTTCCCTCAGGTGCTGTACAGATTCAGTCTTCACTGCTTATTTTGTCCGTGGTTGCCGTCCTGTTACCAGCAGCGTTCCACTTTGTTGCAGGAGCCCAGATCGATGATTCTAGAGAGGGTCCAGAGATTCTTTCCGTTTCTCATGGAGTGAGTCGTCTAGTACAATATGTTACATGATCGGAATGTTCAACTTTGTCTTCCAGGCGTCCATTATTCTATTGGTCGGTAAGTGCATTGTCGGAAGTGAACATTCACTGGGAGCGGTATTTGACTGACTGATACATCACAGTATACATCTCGTATCTCGTGTTCCAGCTGTTCTCGCATACTCAGTTGTACGATGAGGAGCATGCCTCGGTGAATAAGGTCAAGTCTACGCCATACCCAAAGAAACCGTCCAAGGAGAAGATGAACGACCTTGAGCAGGGTGCCAAGAACGCCACTGCCACTGCTTCTGCACTGTCCGATGTGCAGTTGACTGTGAGAAGCACTGGGACGGCTAATGGAGATGTCAAAGGCAATGCTACCGTCGGAGAAGTGATTATCTCTAGTACTATGAGCACCGAGGCTACGCACGTTGAGAATGGTGACTCTGGACACACGGAAGAAGAGAAGGAGGAGCCTCAGATGAGCTTGCAGTCAGCCATCATTTTCCTAATCGTTGTCACTGTGGTAAGTTGACTTTGCATTTCCGCTGTTCTAACCTTTCTAACAAGTGGTACGCTGAACACCGGATAGCTTGTCGCCGTTACAGCCGAATTCCTTGTCAGTTCCATCGACGGTCTCACGGATGGTGGTCACATCAGTAAAGAATTCGTCGGTGTCATCTTACTTCCCATCGTTGGCAACGCAGCAGGTATGTGTTTCGTGTTCTTGACATTTCTTAGTATTGTGTTTCATATTGACCCGACTGATCATTTTCTTTGACGCATCGTAGAGCATGTCACAGCCGTTACAGTATCTGTGAGAGATAAACTGGATCTCTCGCTTGGCGTCGCAGTTGGCTCCAGTATTGTAAGTTTATCGTTTCCTCCCACCGTTTCTACACGGCAACGTACTGATACCTGTCCTATAGCAAATTGCGCTGTTTGTGATTCCGTAAGTCAAGTTTACATCTTGGGCGGTGCCGCCCGCTCCGCCGGTATGACCCCATTGATGACCGAGAATACTAATTTTTATATGTGACACGTTTTAGATTCATTGTCACACTGGGATGGATGATTGGCAAGCCGCTCACACTCCTCTTTGACCCATTCGAGTCCATCGTGCTATTCCTCTCCGGTGAGTATAAAGTTCATTCATCCTTACTCCGCACTCCCGACGCCACTGCATACGATAGCACGGGTCATGATGCGGTGCTTTTCACGCGGTCATGAACTAACAGAGAACTGACTCCTCATTTCCCCCGCATGCAGTCATCGTGGTGAACTACACGGTTCAAGACGGCAAGTCAAATTGGCTCGAAGGTGCCATCCTCATGTGTTTGTACGTCATCCTCGCGGTCGTGTTCTGGTATTATCCTGGTAAGTTGTCAATCTTAAGCATCATGTACGGCTTATGTCTGACTTCTGCATCTTCTCGCTTAGGAACGGACGTTGCCAATAACTTCAACCTGCCTGGATGCCCCGGTTAAGTACATCCATCACTCCCGCGCTGCCTCTTCCACTTTCCTTTACCGTCTTCATTCACTTATTTCCCGTCCCTACATTTTATTCACGACCTATTACCCCCTTTTTTTAAGTTACCGCCTCGATACTCTTGGTCTGTTTTTATACCCACCATTTCAAGCTTCACTTCTGCATTTGTATCCTCCTTTGAGGCGAGCACACATTCTTTATTGGACTCGAATCCTGTTGCCCTCTTGAGCAGTGTTTGTATGTTTTGGGTACAATTGGAGAAGCCTGAGGCCCGAGGCCCGAACGTTAACTTTGACCGCTCCGTATACTGTTATTTATCAGAAGCGTGGATGGACTACACGCGGTTTCGGGGCTTCGTACACAGCTTTTACGCAATAAGCGGATTGTAGGGAAAAGGCGTGTACTGTACCTTTCGCGCCACACCCCGTCTTCGCGCGCAATTCGCGCGCACTTGCAGTGTGCCCTATTAGGTAAAGACAAAAACGAAAATCCAAATACATATGCGACAAGATTACAATACAATAAGACGGTAAACAACAACGAAAACGATCTACAACTTGGCCTTTGTGCCGTCTACTCCTGGGACTCCAAGTGTCACCGCTGCTGAGGCAAGGACGACGGCGTGGCGCTCTTTCACCTTGGTGACTGAAGTCTCGCGATTAGACGACTGTAAATTGAGGAGTGCAGGTGGAGTTACGTACCGAAGATGACCTTGTCGCCCTCCTTCCACATCTCCGTAATAAGAGTTTCGCCGGGATAGACAACCCCCGTGAAGCTGTAAATAGGCGTTTGTCAGTCTCGGCACGGAACATCAGACACGCTGTCACAGCGTGTTATCCGAAACAGGAAGCCGACTTACCGAGCCTTTATGTCCTTGTAGCTTCCAAACGTTTGAAGGATGTGCTTCCCTGAGATGCCATAGGAACACAACCCTAAGCATCGAATGATTCATTGAGTATGGGTCCATAGGTGTGATGATTGACCGTAGCGTAGGGATGGACATTGACGTACCGTGAAGGATGGGCTTGTCAAAGCCGCCGACGGCTGCGAACTCGGGGAGAATCTGGAGGAAGACACGTGTGTTAGGCAATGTAACGAGACGATAAGGATGGAAGACTAGGCATACATGCAATGGGTTAGGGTCTCCGCTTAAGCTGTGCAAAGGAAATACGGAACTCGATGAAAAACTTCTTTGAGCGGAAATGAGAGAACAATGAGCATACCGGTAGAGTGCGGCTTGCCTCTCCAGAGTGACTTCCTCAACGACAGCGTCAGGCTTGCGCTTGGGCGGGTTGTTCGTGGCGGTCGCTGGTCCACGGTCTATGAACGGTATTTTTAAATTTCGATACGTGTGCATGAACTTAGCGTCGCATCTCACCTTTGCCGGTAGTCTTGCCGCCAAAGCCACCGCATCCACGGATGAACAATGTCGAAGTGTTTTCACATATTACCTTGCCAGTGGCTTTATCCTTAGTCTCAACAGCAACAGTGACAGAAGCTGCTTTGCCCTTATCAAGAACCTCGAGGATCCTGCATGTACTCGTTGAGCTGAAAATTAAGACACAATAGAAACATGCGGGCGGCACCTAGGCTGGTTCACGAGTGTTCCACTAGTGGGAATAGGAGCCTTGATGGAGAGATACTGTTCTCCATGGAGCAACTTTGCCTGAATGATAGGCGTGAATACATGTCACACTCATTCCCGGGAAAGAGAAAGACTTACGGGATTCCAGTTAGGCAGCCAGTCTAACGAGACGCCAAACATGGCAGGGAACTGCGGAATAACGCCGAACGTTGGGATCGCGGAGAAATTGCCGTCCGCCTCGAACGTCCATGAGAGATCTTTCTCGGTCGCACCAACGCCAAGATTATAGAGGATGACATCACGCTCGGTGAAGTTATATTCGGTGGCCTCCTGCTTAACTTGCTTGGCCTTGGCGACAAGCTCAGAGTCTTCAGGATCGGCGGTAGAGCCACTTGCAGAACTATCTTCAGGAGCTCGGTTACCGAAGTTGGCAGTCATCTATGTCACATAAATTAGGATTAACGAGTCTTACCAAGTAGCATTCAAGTCTACTCACGTGCTCCATGGCGTCCTGTATAGTTGTGGGATATGTTGCACGCCCATCATCTGCAGTACCATATGATATCGTCAACATGGATGTCTTAACATGGGCATACACGGGTAAACTTACCAAAGTTAGTGATGACGTTCCACTTAGACAGAATGTCCTCAGGAGTCAATGTGCGATTGACAGGGAATCCGACGCCTCCAGCCTTCTGCCAGCGGGTCTGGGCAGCCCAGCCACCCATAATCTCGAAGAGACCGGCAGTTGTCTTTGTGTTGGCTTCGCTTGTCAAGTAGCCAACAATAGGGGCAATATAGTCAGGCTTGAAAGCATCAACCATCTCTTGTGGCCTATTCATTCACCCATTGAGAACTCTAGAGATGGCACATCGTATATTTTGAGAAACTTACCATACGGTCTTGGTCATGGCGGTTCCAGCAGAAGGTGCGATGGCATTGACGAGGATATTGTATTTGCGACCTTCGTGTGCAAGGGCACGGCTGAAACCGATAATAGCAGCCTTGGCAGTCGAGTACTATAAAGAACATGTCAGCGTGAGCAATACTACTTAAAGCGAATAAAACTGACGTTCGCCTGGCCAAAGTTGCCGTCTGAAATTACAGAGGTGAATACAACTCTATTATAGAAAGGAACATGTATGCTTACAGATGCCGACTTGAGAGCCAGTGTTAACGATACGGCCATACTTCTGCTTCAAGAAGTGGGGCCATACGGCCTTGACACACTTATAGGTGCCACTATGTAGAAACTTGAGCTCAACAAATGTGCATAGAGATCTTTTCCACTTACCGAAGATGCACAGCGAATACAAGGTCCCAATCCTCGTCTGTCATAGCAGCAAAGGACTTGTCCCTGAGGATACCGGCGTTGGCAACCAATACATGAACACCACCGAACTTCTCCAGAGCGACTTTGACAATGGCCTCTCCGTCCTCAGCAGAGAAGATGGCGGGTGCAGCCTTGCCTCCAGCTATTTGAAGATATTGTTATGAGCGGTGATTAACTTATATTGGGGATTGAATAGATACCTTTTAAAATCTCCTCAACAACCGAATTCGCTGCATTTGCGTTCAGGTCGTTCACAACGACATTCGCGCCAAGCCGAGAGTACATTAGGGCATATGCACGTCCAAGACCCTGACCAGCACCAGTAATGATGACAGTTTTTCCATCATAACGAACTTCTGGAGAGGCCTGAGGGTTCGTAGGTAGCTTCTGAGCAACCTCGAGGGTGCCTTGAGCATCAAAGTCGGTGACATTCTCGGGGCTAATGATAGGGATAAACCATTGTTTTAGTAAACGAAATAGGACAAAGCACAAAAAGACGTACTGGTCCGGGTTAGTGAAATCAGTGAGTTCCTTCCACTTCGCCTGGACGGCAGAAGGCGTGAAGGAAGCATCAGTTTTGAAGATGGCACCCTTGCTCCTCTCCCATCGAATTTCTGCGACGAATCCAGAGCCAAGCTCGAACACTTTCCCGTTCGCATCCTCTGGTGAGTCTGGATGTGTTACGGCAAGCACAAATGGAGCGACGAATTCGGGCTAATGCATGTGATTGATATATATCTGTCAAATACATTGAAGATTTAAAACGGACCTTCATATTTGCGAGCATATCAGGCGGCAAAACTGTGGCAGTCATTGCACTCGCAGCTACCTATTAGAGACGAATCTGAGAAAATTTATTTAAACTGAATGAGGGAAACATAAACACGTACTGGGGCAATCACACTTGCACGAATATTGTATTTAGCGCCTTCTCTCGCCAGTGTTTTGGTGAATGCTACAAGACCCATTTTGGCAGCACTGTAGTTCGTTTGGCCGAAATTGCCTGTATGTATTGTTTGTTGAATAAGCCCGCAAGTTACGTCATAAGGGATATGGTCAATACGCACCATACAAACCAGCTGCGCTAGCAGTGTTGACGATTCTGCCGTACTTCTGTTTCCTGAAGATCGGCCAAGCGGCTTTTGTGCAAGAATAGGCCCCCTTCAAATGGACCTCATAAATCTGCTCCCACTCCTTGTCGGTCATATTGCGGAAGCTACCACAAGCCGCGAGTCAAACTTCCTAGCTGCGTCGAGACACTGCTAGGTAAACGTACCCTTTGTCGCGCAAGATGCCAGCATTGTTGATGAGGATGTGTACGCTGCCGAATGCATCTATCGCACTCTTGATGACGGCCGCACCATCGGTCACCGAAGAGTTGTTGACCACAGCCTTTCCGCCGGCTATGCATCTTTTATGAGCGCAACAGACAGGGATGAAATATAAACAGGGAATGAACCTTGCTTAATCTCGTCGACAACCTTCTGAGCAGCAGCCTGGTTGAAGTCGTTCACTACGATGTTTGCCCCTCTTGAGGCATACAGCAGAGAGTAGCTAGAACCATCTCATTGAGTATTGCACCTCGAGACACAGTGTGGTGGCTGAAACTCACGCCTTTCCGAGACCGCCTCCAGCACCGGTGACGACGACTGTCTGTCCAGCAAACGAAAGAGACATGGTGGTGGTATGAAGCCAAAGGGGGTTTGGGGAGTCGGGCTCAACAGCTGAAATGGTGTTAAATACGGTGCCCGGCAGGCTCAAGTCCCCAGCGCAACGGCAGAAGCAGATGATGATGTTCCCACTACTCCAGTCTCTCCCCAAAGCATGTGAATATCAGCGACCCCTCACGTGTTTTCGTCGCACGAGCGCTTGTTTACGCGTTGACTGGGGCGCGTCATGACCGACGTGTGGATATCGTGGACTTTGACCGTGACCACGACCTACGACGTCCAGCACGCCGCAGCAGACGATGAGCTCGTAAGATCTCACACTATCTAGGGTCCAATACCGCCTGACCATGCCTGTAGAATGCCGATCGCCGGACCCTTTCCACCCAATCCATGTTATCAACACGTGTAGGTTACAGCGTGAGGCAGTGGTAAGGGGACCATATTCTTAAAAAGGCTCTAAGAAGTGGAGGACACCGTTCAGCAGTTCCCAGACGACACACTCTCGCCTCAGTTCAACCATCATGAGTACCAACAAGCACTCTCATTCGCCTCCTCCTCGCGATCGCAAGGTAAACGTCACTTGCAGTAATACAGCATAGTGACGCTGACTGACCACAAAATCTCAGGGGCCCTCTACATGTTTTCTGCCAAACTGCGCATTCATAGTACAGCCACTCTGTCCTTCATGCGAATGCAAGCAGAAAGAAAGTGTATCAATAGACGTCACGTCTAGCACGCTGTTCAAGACAGACTCAGGACCACTTGACTCCAATGCAAAGGTGACAACAAGAGTGGCCGTCCTTGGTCCAGACCACGCCGTTACCGAAGAGTTCGTGGGGCAAGCTCCGCCGAAGATAATCAGCCTAAAGACAGGAGAGGAAAAAGGGCCGCCAGTCATCAAGCCCAACCCATCGATGTTCGAGTTGGACTCTGGCACAGTCTGGTTACAGTGCGACGAATGTGGTAGCGTCTTCCAAGTGTATTTCAATGCTACCATTTCAGTTGTAGCCTCTGGTCTCAGTATGTTTAATTCCCACCCTACATTTATAACTACTGCTAATCACACATGCAGCCCCAGTTGGAGCCAATAAGTAACGAAACTTGAAGAGCTCGCTGAATAGCGACAAACGTGTTGTATCCGTATTTTAACCTGAAGACACCCGTGAAGGAAGTTGTAGCATACGTTGATATGTACTAGGCTCTAGTACGCAAATTAGAAGGCACTTTTCAGTCAGGCCTACATCATATGTTCTTCCCGTGTTTTACAGGTAAAGTACATGTCCGGACCCGGTAAACTGTCGTCAAAGTATCAATCAGACAAACTTCAGTCAGTGCAAGGAAGTGATCCCCAAGACTTCTTTGCACACGCCAAAGACTCCGGTCCTCAGGCCTCCAGGTCTCATTGTGCAACACCAGAAAGCTTGACAGCTTATGATGAGCGCTGGTATGCGGTACAATTCGTGGTCAAAGCTAAGTATAACCGAAGAAATAAGAATGTACAATCCTTACAGCGATAGTGAGATGACTTTTAGAAGCAGATTTGCTCTTCGAACTGCTGGTCGATCTTACATAAGTTGGTGAATCGGTTCGGTTTGAGCATATGAGTGGTATCACGCGATTGATTGCTGGGTTATGACCGGTTATGTGCCACCTTGCATTCTGAGTTGCAGTAAATTTGGACCTCCTGCATCTTATGTAGCATACGAAGCCATGCATGGAACTATTGAATTATAAGATAAGCCAAGTAGTAGGAAACGATTACGATATCTGCCTCATTGTTGCGCGCACTCGCCATGAACCAATATCAGGAGGAGGCTGAGACTGAGAATTCGTGCATGGAGATGTCATTGATACAAGGGAGATAATATTGCCAAGAGGCTATGATCGAACATAGACGTGCTTTAAGCTTTCTAACGCAGTCTGTTAAGTGAAGGAGAGACGTCAGTGATGCGGTGCAGATATGTGAGATGAAGAAATCGCTACCTCGTAGTGCGGGGTGAGAGGGGAGAGATCCTTTTCATGAACTCGCATTCGTTTAATAGTGTCAAGATGGCCTGCTTCCCTCATCATGCTCTTGAAATGTCGTGCCTATTGGACAACGCATATGGTGATCTGTGGAACTAGTGAAGGTTGATTAACGCACCTCTTGGTCCTCTACCAAAGTCCATGCATGGCCTTCACGACCAGCTCTCGCAGTACGCCCTACTCGATGGACGTACTTGCGCATGTCCACAGGAGCGTCATAACTGATGACATGGGATACGTGCGTTATGTCGATACCTCGGGATATAAGATCGGAGCATACGAGTCTAGTCAATTCTCGTTTAGCTCAATATCTGCAACACGGGCAAAGACACACACATATGAATCTCTTGTCTCTTGAACTTTTCCAGCACCGTCTTGCGATCACTGGGATTGAGGTCGCTAGAATATGGTTGTATCACAACTTTGCCTTCGTCCTCGGGAGAAGTCTGCGAGGAAAGACGACTGGACTCGAAGAACTGGAATAGTTGCACCAAACGGGTGGTTGATTCCGCAGATTTCGTAAAGATAATCGCATTCCGTACACCATGTGTATGAATGAGGTAAAACAAAATGAGCGGTTTCTGTGATGTCTCACACACGATCATATGTTCCTATCACGTCATGCATCGGGTAAGACTAGGTACAGTAGGATAGAGACTTTCAACACACCTTGAGTGAAGCAGGCATAGTAAATCTTTCCATAACCACATCCATGATAGCCTCGTCAGCGTCTTCGGTAGAACCTTTCACCGAATCTTGAACGATGAGATACTTTGGCTCACGTAGGTTAAGGGCCACAATCTTCGCTGGATCTCGAGGGAGCGTTGCAGAGAAGAGTAGTTTTTGGCAAGATGGTTCCTTCTTTTCGTTATGGGAAGTATGAATTTGGGGTACGTTTCGAAGCAGGTGGAGGAATGCTGGCGCCAAAGCATCGGGGGTAGGTAGAGCATTCGGAGCTCTAACGTCAACCGTTTCGCCAATAGGCGGGGTAGGCCTCGTCGCAGCAAGGACTTGTGCTAGCCAGTCTTGGAAGGACTGTGCAAGCAGTCTGTCGGCTTCGTCAACAACCTTTGTACAACAAATTGTCAATGACCGGGTTATTATTATAGTTGACGCTTGTAAGGAGCATACCAAAAAGCGAAGATGTTGCAAAGAGAAATTCGGCGACGAATTGAGATGGTCCATGAGACGTCCTGGGGTACATATTAGGATGTCAACTTTACTTGAACCGCCTTGTAAGCTGATTAAAATAGTTCGTTGATGTTTCTTTGTAAGAGTCGGAGAGACTCACCTGGCAGATTTATCAGCGATTAACTGAGCTTGCTCGTGCGCGAACGAGTGTTGACCTGTAGCGGTTCCAATCTACAGAACTTAGTCACAATGACGAATTATGCAAAAATCTCGGCTAACCTTTAGACCACGTCCTTTGGCGACCTCCTCAAAAGTTTCTCGTACCTGAGTTACCAGATCTCGCGTTGGAAGTACGATAAGCGCACGCAGACGAGTGACAACACGGGTAGTAAGGATCTACAACTCGACTCGCACGGTAAATTATGGGTCTTGGCAACATCCGAGATAACATGCTTTATTACCTCAACGATGGGAACAACGTACGCAAGCGTTTTTCCACTGCCGGTCGGCGCGGAGACACAAAGATCGCGTGGAGGTGCGTGAGGGAGATACAGCGAATGCTGAGTCTTGTCGGAGAGAAGAAAGGGAATCACCGCGGTCTGCACTTCAGAGAATGTTTGAAACTTAAAAGATCAAGATCAAATACCCAATACATACCTGCAAACAGCTCTTGTATTCCCAGACCCTTTAGTTGTTTGCGTGTTCTTTCGCCCAGCCCGATGCCCTCTAGACTCGTTGTTTTTCGAGGATCAACCAGTTCCGCCTCTATCAAAGCTTTATCTTGACCTTGAAGCGCAAGAACTGATCTTGAAGGCGCGTCGGGTCGCTTAGGTAGTGGAAATATTGGCAGAGCTCCTTCAGCGGTGGACAACGTATCAGCGAAATTACGCTCTTCTCGCAGGGTAGCCTCTTTCGCAGGGCTTTCTTCTACGTCTGAATAAGCTTCATTGATTCCAACCTTTCTTCGCTTTCTAGGCCTTTCGTGTGCGGGTCCTTCGTCTAGTTTTGTTTCCTCGTGTGATGTGCGCCCCGCCAGTGGACTAATCGGATTCACGACCTCCTGAGTCTCTTCGGCATCAAGTTCCGATGAGGGTTCTTGGTTCAGAACAGTATGAGATGTTTTGCGCTGCTTGCGTCTTTCTTTCTTAGCTTTTAAATATCTCTTTTTTGCCTTGGTTTTGACCTATCCGACCCTTAGAGTCCTGGCATTGTACAACGATTCCAACACTTACCTTTGCATTGTCAGCGGACCTCTTGGCTGGGTTTTTGAGATTTATTTGTGTCATTGTTGGAACTGACGAAGGTAGAGCAATGCAATAACTCGTGTAGACCCATAAAACACAAGCGGTAGAATGGACTTTGCAGGAGAAGATCAAACTAGAAGGACGCGCGTCTATCCGTTAACCGCCAGTTTCTGTCAAAGCTCCCGCGAGCCTTTACCAGAGCTCTGCCGTGTACCACGAACTGGCATGTTTACCAGGGATCCAAGTCTGGGTTGCGATATGACTCAGCCTTTCAACAGCGGAATTACTCTGTGTAATAGCTCAGAGTAAGATCTCCGTTCTACACAGCAACGTGAGTCGCATAACTCATGTATACCACGCTGCGAATAGCTCATTACAGCCTGCAGGTTCCTCACAATCTCCAGTGTCTCGAACGAGTGCCAACTTATCCCGCAGACAGGCCGTTGACATCGTATCCCACTGGGGCAACAAAAGCATGTATGCCTCATCGTTGCTGAGTATGGCCTATTCTTTTGATTCACTATTACCCGGACGCCATCGCTTCACTACTAAATTTCCAGCGGTGACAAATTCATGGCCTTTGCAGAGATTGCGTTGGCCATCCTATCGTTTGCCCTTACAACCGTATCACCCGGACCCAAGACCGCCCCCTGAAAAATGATGAACTCTTTTGCAAGTCAGCCTCTAACTTCATTAGGTAGGTTTGACTCGTGCCCCCCGGCCAAGTTTTGTCTATAGCCGTACAAAACACTCACTTTACATGCAGCCACGAAGTACAGTTAACGGATTCTTCAAGTTTAGCACTCCTTCTCAATCTCGTATAGGACCGCTACATTTTTGACGGTAGACCCGTCCACCACTGCGTTCCAGGTTCTGCATGCTTTATGTCAACAGAGGAGGCCTCTGACGCAATGCCTACTTACAGAGACGGCCTATGCAGCAAGCGAATAATATCGTAACATGTAATGCCGCGTGCGTCCGGGTCATACGGTATGTTTGTGCCGAACCCCTAGTATAACAGAAATGCCTCATGGCTAGAACTCTAGGGTCTTAGTCCCCAGTCGGGGTTCGTTACAGCCACATGAAGCTCCGCCTTATCATTACCACGGGGGAGACCTTTGATCAGAACTCACCATGGACAGCAGCATTCCCCAGGTTATTTCTCCGCTGGGACTAGGAACGAAGGGGGATTCTTCGATCTTCGGCAGCGTCGCAATCCCGATTCTTTCCAAGTAAACTACTCCCCAAACTTGACATCCACGGGGTTGTGCCGGCTATTCTCCTTGGCCGTCGAAGGCTTATATACGGCTATATGTCGAGTGTTGTTGGTTGCAAAGTAACGACCACACTTGCACTTGCACTACCAGGGCACGTTTCTCAAGACTCATCGATGACGGACCTTCCTGGATACTGTGTATAACCCCTTATCTGGGACTATTTCTCCCATTCCAATCTTCCCTTCGCCTCTTTTAATTGGCACTTCTCAAGACGTGTGGCTTAAAGGCTTCGCGAACCGTCATGTTTGGCCTCCATATTGTGATTATCCAGGTAGCCAGCGCGATCAGCTCGTGACGCTTATTGCTTCGCTTTCCGTGGCTCCGATTCCGAAGGTTCCGTCGGCGGCTTGGTTAGATCATGAGGCAGCACGCCCTTTAATACAACCTCGTCATATAAAACATCGTTATTCCTCGACTATGTCTCTCCCTCCTCCGCCGCTTTTTGGTGCCTACTCTTCGTACTAGTTTCAATAATCGTAAGAAACACGCGCTTCGTGCGAGGGTCCCTAGCTTTACCGTGGTCATGTGTCAGCAGGAATGGTGTGTATTCTTCTCCGATAATCTTATCTGTACGTACTCTTACTGCCCTTATGTCAGTCTAGTGAATCGCCATAGAGGCTGTGGAGTACGTCCAGTTAATCTCCCAACATCGCAGCATGTTGACGATGTGTTTTCAAGCACAACGTCCTATTGTACTACTCAGGCGAGGTTTATGATTGCAACTATGAATATTGCGGTCTGAGTAAGGCCCACATACATAAAACCGCTCGTAACTGCCCATGCCCCAAGGTGAGACACCCATTAAGTCACCCCGCACCGCAGATCTAATTATTAATTTAACTACTCAAAGACGTACAAGGACTACATCAAGGTGGTCAACATCATCCAAGAGCCTTGCGATAACTGCAAGGAATCCGCGTTTCACGAGCTAGTGGGTCGCAGACGATGAGTCCTACTTACGATATAATTTTTCAGCCACTCGTTCGTGTCGTTTACTCTTGCTTTCGTACTGCATGACATGTCTCGCTTTGCTATCACCAATATCTCGAAGTTGTACAATTACCACAGAAGTCAGTCATACACGCCCCATTAGTCCCCCAGAAGTGAAATCTATCCAGGCACGAGTTCGGCATGATGTACCGGGTTGAATTCTTCGAGCTGGCATGGGTACGATCACTTATCACCGCAGGAATGCCTTCCAATTAGTTGTAACGACGATCACACAAACGAAGTAATATGTCTGTGTTCCCTCCTAGTTGAAAGTCTTTGCAGCATTCCTCGTGTATTCTACTTCCACGTTAACGACATTGTCGCTTTGGTAGGCGTATGTATGGTACTGCACAGCGCCAAGATTCATTAGCATTCATTAGGGAGTTGCTCTGCAATTCGAAGGAAGACGTGGACGTTTGGCCTACTGAGGGCTGGCGTCCCATGCGTTCGCACGGAGTGTACTGGATGCCTTCTCGTTAGAAGGTCGGGTGACCATATACAAACGGCAAAGTTGACCGTCGGTTGCGTGAATGTTCACAGTTAGTTCGTAGGCCCCAAGGTATGTCGACCCACACGTAAGAGTACGTTTAATTAAACCCAGAAGTAGCCCTGGGAATGGTGGAAGAGGAGCGGTAGGATGGAGTAACGTATAACTTGAATAACCTGACATTACATACTACAATTTTTATCAAGGGTAATGCGGCTTCCAGAGACATTAATCTTCGAAGTAGCCTACAGGAGGCTACATGTTGAAAGAACGTTCGTCCCTAAAGAGTTATAGTGGCATTCCATGGTGACATTACTGTACTCACCGGCAGCCTCAGGCTCTGGATTGGACATCTCCCGTATCTTTCGACCCCTTTTCTGTGTGCATGCCCGTAGACCTCCACCCGAGGGGCTAGTCGCAAAATTAAAACCATCTTTCTCTCACCATTTACTGCGGCACGAGCGCAAAAATTGACATATGCTTGACGTGCCTAGCAAATTTTCTGAGGTGAGTAGCATCGTCCGAAGTCGCAATCTTTTCGAGACGAACGGGTAGTGCGGCAGAAAAAGTGACATCTATGGTGGTAAGTAACCAATATGCCGCTGCTCCGAAAAGTTGAACAACATACTAATAAACGACACTGATTCTTTAACCTTTCCGAAGAATCATTGAACTAACGAAGGTTCCACGGATTCGGTGCTTGATTTGCTTCCGAGAGAAAATACCATTGAACCCGCGGTCAAAGCGTCATACTTCGCCGAACATTAATCACCTAAGGCTTGGGCGGCGGTATAGAGATTAGTAAACTCTGATCACCAGGACCTCTAGTACTAGTCCAACGGCAAACTTGAAGGCCCATGTTGGTAGGAATTATCAAATGAAACAGAAAGATACTAGGTGTGTGGAAACACTCGCTGCTGCGTACGGAACCTGGAGCACTGGCAGCATATCGATAGTGATTTCAGTCCGAGTCCGGTGTTATACATTGCCACGTAGCGATGAGCCTTTGCCGCTCCGTGGATCCGAGAGACGGACTATACCTGCCAAACAGAGGTGAGAATGACTGGTTCAGCTATGCGTAGATAAAATTGACCTTCTGATGTTGTAGGTCATGATCTGCTCAGAAGACCGAAGCTGGGGGATGATATCTAAGCGGGTGTATATGTGACCGGGCGCAAGCACGAAGCTTGGGATCATGCCAAGTTCGGATTTTCCGCCGTTCTGTGCATCGAAGTCTTCACGTTCAGGTGACCATCTAATCTTCCGCACACTCCACAGGGCAAGCGATAAGCCAACGCTGCAATTTTTGTTCCTGCGGAAGAGATTTGAAAGCCTGTGAACTGAGAATAACATGAGTCATCCCTATTCTATTTGTGTACCACCTGGTAACTTGTCACTGTAATAAAGTAGCTTACGATTTGGCACGAGAGTCCTTGATAGGCCTGGTGTTGACCGAGCCAAACTACGATATCGAATACGGTACTCAGTCCTTTTGAAAACGCAGTAACTCTTCGAGCTAGACTCTGCGCTGACTTGAATTTGAATCCGTCAAGTCCGAATCGCTTGTAACAATTAAAGAGTGTGGTCAGCATAGACACATATCTAGCTCATAGTCAGAAACGCACTGCCAACTTATGGGATGGTTTACAAGTTTAACCGCAGTCTTACCGAGCAACTTGCCCCAAAGCTGGCTTGAACATTGGTAAAGAAATGCGCTATCAAGGCTCTCCCCCGTCAAATCAGCATAAATAGCCTTTTAGAACGTATTTTATCTCCGTGCGTTGTTCATGACGTTCTTAGGTTCGTAAACTTGTGCGTGGTGTAAGGCTGGCCACAATTGGCGCCTAGAGTCCCTAGGATAAGTCGTGGCGTTGGTGCACGTGGCAAAATTGATGTTAGTGCGGGCGCATGCCAATCCGACTCAGCAGGCTCAACCTCAACTTGAAGTTCAAAAACTTGAAATTGTTACGGTTGCAATCGTCCGCGCAAAGCAGGTATTTCTACTCTGCATGTATTCTTATGGCATGGCTGTTGTATTCGCTAATACTCGTACTGATTCATGTGTTGCAACGTTACTAGGATGTCTTCGTCGTCTGCCAGTGGCGGGCAGACCCACGCACCGCTCTCGACCCAAGAACCATCATACGACCCGTCTTTCGAATGGCCAGGAGGCGACGATGGTCGTGCGCACTCCCCTAATGATAGCTTCCATGATGACTGGAGCGATTTAATACCCCTATCAACAGACAGCGCACATACAGAGTCCGGGCAAAAAGCTTCTCAGGCCGTAGCCTCATCTCTGGCTATCCCCTCGCTTCGTCTCATCCGACTTCCCGAACATGGCACAAAACCAGCCCTTCCTCGGATACAAAAACTGGCAAATATAGACGGGTACACGGAGGTAGAGCTTGGACGCGATCTTCCTCCACCAGGAAGCGATAAGCCGCGCATTCGGCTCAAGGACATGGAGGTCTCGAAAATCCATGCAACGATCTACTGGGATATGAAAAGACACGAATGGGCCATCGTTGACATGGGCTCAAAGCATGGGACGTTTGTGCTTTCATATGTATCCCCTACTGCTGCGACCGCTAGCAGCGCGAGCCCAGGTCCCAACGGGCAGAGACTGTCTTTGCCTCGAACTGCCAGCATACCACGTCAATTACGGCATCTGGATCGCCTGTCTGTCGGGGGTACCACATTCTTGATCCACATTCATGAAGATTGCTTGCCTTGTAAGGAATGTATCGCCAGGGGTGGTGACGACTCGGAAATCACTCTATTCAACACGCGGCAGGCAGCTACATCAAGCAAGCGCAAACGAGATAGTTCACTCGAGACTTCTACCGTGTCTTCGTACAATCCCAAGAAGGCCCTTTCTGTACTGAAGCGCTCGCTACTCTCAAGGCATGATGGACCATCCAATTCCTCTGACAGAGGCACCTATATCGATCGAAGTGCGCGCCGTACTAGGGATTTACATCCTGATGCCCCTAATATTCCCGGGGAGCAAAATTATCCCATTGCTAGTTTCAGCTACCCATCGTTACCTACTCCTCCACCTGAGCTCCCTCGACCCCCCAGTCCTCCTGGCCCTCCAACGAGTTCTAACATCGGACATCGCCTATTGATGAAACAGGGCTGGGCACCAGGAACAGCGCTTCGTTCTACGGAGTCTTCAGCCGACGACTCTATCTCCTCCATCGACCTTGTCAATCCTCTAGAGCCCAAGGGAAGAACATCGCGTGCCGGGCTAGGCCTGTTAGACTCATCGTACCCTTCACAGCACGGACAAGGTACATCATGGATGGATGAGAGGAAGTATAGAAGATGGGCAAACCACTCCCACTGATTGTGAAGTGCTATGTAGGACATGCATCATCGTCCGGAATGTTTTCTGGGATGGTCTCAGTATTCTGTGTCATCCCTTGTAATATTGCTTCAAGTGGAGTGATATCAGGATATTTTTGGTGTGGGGTTGGCAACTATGACTATATCTTTCATGTGAACATCGTCAACATGGGTGCACGTTGATGTGCGCTCTGCTACTCTAGGTAAATTTAATCCTCCCTGGAAATACAACAGATTGCTAAAACGTGGCGATTTGATCGTTTCTCAGGGTATTCTCCGGTCGTTGTACACGAGGATTTCACTATACTCCTTCGTTGCCGTTAGTAACTACAGCTACGGGCACGTAGTCCCACTACGATTGCTATGTCTGATTACGACCACACCCTTCTGGCCTCTGCGCCGTCTATATCACGCAAACAAAAACAGGTACGCTCGCAGCTCACGGCAATGTGGCAGTGCTAAAATTGATCATATTTAGGAAAGTTACAATATCGACATTCTGCAACCATCGCAAACCAGCGATATCTCTGCTCCATCTGAGAGCGCGCCGCTTGCACCGTATCATTCCTCTTCTCCTCACGCCACACCGCCTTCCAAGGAGGGTTACCCCTACGCGGCCCCAGTGCGATTGCCATGGTATCAGAATAAAATACTGATCGCATCTGGCATTGGTCTTGTGGTTGTTGGGGCGATTGTAGGAGGAGCAGTAGGAGGGACGGTTGGGCATCGTACAAAGAGCACCAATGCTCTCACCAATTCAGGATCTTCGGGTTCCGACAACGATACTACTTCATTCTCTTTGCTTACCTCAAGCTCAACGCCCGCTCCGACCATCCCGAGTCCCGAATCTTCCACAACTCTTTCTTCCCAGCCCTCGCCAAAGGGTGGCCTTCCTACTAATTCGTCAACATTCGCCAACGCGTCCCCGTCGGGAGCTGGAGACGAGTCTCAGGGACTTGGTATCAGTGGCCCAGGGAGCAGCGAGTCTAGAACCGGAGATCCTTCCTCTATCCGGGCTTCTAATACTGCTAGTATTCCCATCATATCCAACCCTGGGCAGCCTTTCGTAGCTGCTGACATTAATCCATTACAGATAGATACATAGTATCATGTGCACAGGTCCGAGTCTCTTCAGCTACTCACAATCTCGATGCGTGGTATTTTAGTATCGATACAGGTGTCGTTGTTGCATTCAAGGTCGCGTATCTACTCCAAACGAATGTCCGAAAAATGTGTTATTTGAATGTCTTAGTACCGTTGATATCAGGTGTTGCTCCGTGCGTCGAAACTCGGAAATACTCACAGACACAGAAGGGTGATAAACGGCATTTAAGGACACAGAAGGTGACTTGGGAGTGGCAAGAGGGACTAGTAGACAACTATTCGGGTCAAGAACCGCCGCGATAGTATAACACAACTCCTGAGGCCTGCCACTTGTAAGGTTATATGGATACCTAGCGCAGTTGCTGTATGCAGGCCATCATGGAAACCCGTTGTACGCATGCCGAAGATGTGAAGTAAACATGCGGATATCTTTTTTTTTATAAAAAAGAAACATTAGGACTAAATCCTGTATTTTTTGCGATTCTTTGCCTTTCGGGGTTCGTGTTTCTCCGGTCACGTACTGTACTTCGTATTATACGTAGATTTTTGCCAGCTAGTACAGCCTGGGGATTCGGGTGCCAGGAAGCAATATTGTTTTTCGCACTAAAGTAGCAATTAAGTATTTGAGTTTTGAGTCAAGAGAAAATCGAGCAGTCGCTAGTCAAGGTTAATCTTATAGTAGAGGCAGACGAGAACAGATACACACTTTCGGGTGGTAAACTTGATCAAAGGCTTTTTATGCCAAAATTGACGTTACAAGCAGTGAAGTGACCGCGTTTCGGCCACGTGCTCGGTGCGTGGTTTTAAAACGCAAGATCTCACAAATTATTGGTCAAGCATATGTACAAAATAATCAAATTCTTTTACATCGTACTTTGTATTCGACTAGAAGTAAAAACTCGAGTTGAAGGACGTTGAGGCCTTGAAAAAAGGCGATTGAGTTGTCAGATCAATGGCCAAACATGGTATTTCCTTTTTGGGGACGCGACGCGACCGTGTTATTTGTACGTATTTGTGATCTCACGTGGTGACGTGAAACGAACATGGACGAGTTCGAGTTCAACCTCGGAGGTCTTTCTGCGGCTGCCACCTCCATTGCCAGCCTCTTCCTGTAAAACATCCATTCCTCCTCTGCGGTGTACGTGGGCTATCTCTTCTTTCTCGCCACATCCTTTCCTCTACAGAACCTCCCTGCGGTAACTTTTCTCTTTCCCTCTCTTTCCGACGTCCAACACCTTTGCGACCGGCCCCTCTTGCGACGCATCCCGAACAGCCCCCTCGATAGTCAGATAACCTTTTCACTATCGTAATGGCACAGAACAACGCTCGCGTAAGTGCCCCACCCATATTTACATCTTCTCGCCACGTCAAAGATGCTGACTGCGTCGGACCCATCTATAGTTCTCAATGCGAAACCGAACCGGCCTCCTTCGAAACAAGGCCGACGAGAATGCCGTAGGTAGACATAATCGACAGTCTAGCATACCCGGTATGGCCCGCGCGGTACATAATGTAAATGCTCTCAAGAGTGGCGTTCATCGCGCTGCACTCGGTGAGGTGACTACTGTAGCTGTGAACCGTAAAGTAAGTCCACCATCCTCTTCACTTTAGAATATGCATGGGTACTCGCAAATTTTGAGCACGGCTGACAGTGTTCTTGTAGCCTGAGCCGATCAGCAAGCCCACTGGCAAGGGCAAAGAAATCGTTGTCGATGCCAACCTTAAGCGTGGTCGCTCTTCCTCACTGGCTTCTGCTACCGCTCCTCAGCGTGTTCCCTTAGGTCCGGGTAAAGCTGTCACCACCGATGGTTCTCGTATCCCAACATCCACCAGCGCCACTTCTATCCGTGCCACCAAGCCTTTCACTACTAGCCGGTCACAACAGCGCATACCCGTTCACCAAGAGGAGATCGTTACCGTCCAGGAGGATGAAGAAGGGGAGAAAACCAACACAATGGAGGTGATAAACCGCCCCGCCTTGCATGAAGCTCTTTCCGATGAGGAAGATAGCTTTAAGCTTGCAGAAGAGGTCCAGGCCATCGTCGCCACTCAGGCTGAGCCTGAATTTGACGCAGAGCCCGAGCATCACCACCAGAAACCTGTCCGTTACTGGCCCGAAGTTGCTACCGACAAGGCAAACAAATTCAAGCGTGAGATCGAGGGAATTCGCGAACACTTCCAGGACGAGATCGACGAGGAGGACCCGACGATGGTCTCTGAGTATGCCGATGAGATATTCAAGTATATGTCTGACCTTGAGGTGGGTAATGGCTTGAATCCTGTCCTTCTCCTTGCTCACTGCCTTGTTCATCGACGTACAGGAGGACTGTATGCCTAGCCCTGATTATATGGAAGGCCAATCAGAGATCAACTGGAATATGCGCCAAACATTAGTGGACTGGCTCCTTCAGGTACACCTGCGGTATCACATGCTTCCCGAAACGCTCTGGATAACTATCAATATCGTCGATCGCTTCTTGACAAAACGTGTTGTCTCTATGGCCAAGCTCCAACTGGTCGGTGTTACCGCTATGTTCATCGCAGCGAAGTACGAAGAGATTCTGGCACCATCTGTCGACGAGTTTGTCTTCATGACGGAGAAGGGCTACACCAGGGAAGAGATCTTGAAGGGCGAACGTATACTTCTCCAGACCCTTGACTTCAATGTCAGCCACTACTGCTCACCGTACAGCTGGATGAGGAAGATTAGTAAGGCCGACGACTACGACATCCAGACGAGAACGCTCAGCAAGTTCTTGACGGAGGTCACACTCTTGGACCATCGTTTCCTTCGAGTAAAGCCGAGTATGGTTGCGGCGATTGGCATGTACACTTCGAGGAAGATGCTGGGAGGAGACTGGGTGAGTGGTGTTCTTATCTCCTTCACCGTTCCCATGCGCCTGCTGCGTGGGAACTCTGATGGCAGCTCGCTTTTGTTACTCATCAAAGTTTTATACACGTGACTGACTTCTTATCTTTCTTCCACAGAACGAGGCGTTTGTCCACTATTCCGGCTTCACGGAGGAGCACTTACGGACCGGACACTTGATGCTGCTTCAGACGCTCATCGAGCTCCACTTCCGAGGATCGTCAGTTTGCAGGAAGTACGCCAACAAGAAGTTTTTGAAGGCCTCTGTCTTTGCGGTCGAATGGGCGAGGATGAACTTCGACGATGAATGCAAGTTGGCTGAGTTAGCATTCCAAGAATGAGCTTCGGCCACAGTACCCGGTCTTGCTTGTCCTCACCCCCCTTGTTTTGTGCATGAATCACATCCCATGCATCCGCTTGCATCTCCAGTACCCTGTCTTTGCCTCACATGCCGCCACCATCTACTCAAGTAATCTTTCTCGCTGTTGGCTCCGATCTTTGTGTTATTCCATCCCTATTCTCTCATCGCGTTCGCTCTCAGTCCCATCATACACAAGTGTTCTACTATCCATTGTCCCAGATTTCCATATTTACTCTCATCGCTTGCGTCTCTCTTCAATCCATCTATGTCATCCATCATCTCTCCTCTGTGTCTCCCTTTCTCTTCTCCTCTCACCTCCCTGATCGCTTGCTGTCGGTCTGGTGGCACACGCACTTTAATCATTCTTCTGTTCATCGCAAATATTTTTGAATTACGCATACGCGTGCATTTTTCATGATAATTGCGCACCGCACGTTCCATCGTTTTATTGACAACGATTTCTTACTGTGCCCAAATTGTCAAACGTTCTCTACGAACTCTCCAAGTGTCTTGCTATCGGACCTTCAGTATGCCATCATGCCTCTCGTCTCACCTTATATGCCCCCCTCTCCTCATGTTCTCTCTCTCTCTCGTCTCCTCTCAATCCCCCCCCTTGCCTTTGCCTCGTACTGTCGTCCTTTGCCGCCTCTTTTTTTTGATACTGTTTGGCGCTGTCCTATTCCTTTCTGTCATCTTGATCTTTTGGTCAGCTTTCCTCATTGTCCTTGAGCCGCACACCTTGCTTTGTACCTTTTCTTTTTTAAAGCTGCGTGCAATTTCTTCCCTTGATGATTGATTTGTCGTGTAGTATTGCTGTCGATATCGTTTACCCGACAAATTTCGTCTTGCTTTCCACACTTCAGATATTTCTTCCTTTCCCTCCCTCCCATTTCTTCATTTAGCGGTGTTTCCTGTCGTAAAAAGGTATCTCGCGCATCAATAGACCGCGTACCGCATCGGCCTTTTACTTCTTCCTTATATCTTCAAGCTTATAGGCTGTAGCCTGTATTGTTTTATCCTTTACCCACTTCTATTCCTGTTTACATTCTCTATAACTCTTCCACTGTTTTCAATGACTAGTCGGTACTTATACACGACTAGTAGGACGAACTCTTCAAGCCGGGCATTGGTATACGAACGTACGAACGTACTTATGACGGTACGACTGTAGTATATCGCGCTGGGCGCTGACACGTCTGTCTCTCTCCTCTGTTTTATTTATGACTTGGTGAATGCCAGCGAACGTATATCTATATGAACAAGTGATTGATTACTAAACACGATGGATAGTAAAGATATATAGTAAGTACTGTAATTCGCGAATTATTAATATTATATTTCATCCAACTTCCTTTCTGAGATATGACTCCGAGTCGATAACGAGCGTGAGGGACCAGTTGCCGAGAGCGGCAGACTTTATTGAGGGACATCCACCACATGCTCACGCAAGTAGTCAGCATCTCCCATTGCCCCTCGGCGCGAATAGTGTGCGTGGCTCTACCCCGTGCACACTATAAAATGCCTCAGCCGCCATCGTCTCCTCCTCGGTGCTCTTTCCCCTCTTTCTCGAAGTGGTGTGACCCCCGCACCCCTGGCCTCATAGACATCCTCCAGGGTACAACCTGAATACGCAAAGAAGTCAGCGAGATGCAGTCGACAAACGAGAAGATCGCAAATGTGGAATCCAACGAAAGCGACGTCGATGACTTGGAGAAGTGCTCTGTCCAGGAGCTGGCTGAGCAATTGCAGAGCAAGAAAGAATCGAGGTGAGTGTTTATAAACCACTAGACATGATGCTTTCTTTGGCTGGATCCTGAGCGGCATGTTAATCCCAGATGTCGGTCCAGCGCCATATGTTCTGAAGGAACTGTATGCGCTTCCCAGTGACTCTTGGAACAAAGCTCACTAGATATCCAGGAAAAAGCATCATGTTCATAGTGCACCGTGTAAAGTACGTAGTCTAATGTGTTAACTACCCGCCTCTCAAAAGCATCTGGCGCATGCCCTTCATTCCGCGCAATCCCCCGCCGCCTAAAAGTACTCTCGAAGATGCACCGATAATTCCAGAATACGGTGCCGGATGGTTCAGCCTCCTTACTTTTAGTTGGATAACAACTCTACTTGCACTAGGCTACGCCCGACCACTCGAGGCTACTGACTTGTATAAGCTACAAGACACTCGCTCGGCAAGTATTATTGCCGATAAAATAAACGCGTCTTATTCCAAACGACAAAAGGCTGCTGCGGAATACAATGAACATCTCGAAGCAGGCCAGGTCTCTCCAGGATGGCGGAGGATATGGTGGACTGTGACGGGTAAAAGGGCGGAACGCGAGAGACAGTGGCGGGAAGTTGGGGGAAAGCGTAAAGCGAGTCTGACGCTTGCCATTAACGACAGTGTCTTGTGGTGGTTCTGGTCAGGAGCATTCATCAAGCTCGTTGGAGATGTTACCACTATTCTGAGCCCCCTCGTCGTAAAGGTGAGAAAGAAACCCTGTTTTGTTCGTGTCAACTCCCCATTTTGATCTTATATTCCCAGGCATTAATTAAGTTTGGTCAAGATTCATGGACGTAAGTGAAATACCATTGAGATGGCATATTTGCTACCGAGGACTGACCGCTCCTCGCCATTATTCAGTGCACGTCAAACCGGCAGTAAAGCCCCTGGAATCGGCAAAGGCATCGGTCTCTCATTCGGTCTATTGGGCATGCAGCTCCTCTCCTCCGCCTGCCAACACCACTACTTCTACCGCTCTACCTCGACAGGTGTTCTTGTACGCGGTGGGCTCATTACAGCCATCTACGACCGTTCTCTTAGACTCACCACGCGCGCCCGTACTACTCTCACCAATGGTAAACTCGTGAATCACATCTCCACCGACGTCTCTCGCATCGACTTTTGCTGTGGTTTTTTCCATCTGGCGTTCATTGCACCCATTCAGATGGTTATCTGCCTGGTACTGTTGTTGATAAACTTGGGACCGAGCGCGTTGGCGGGATACGCATTCTTTGTGCTGTGTACGCCGATTCAGACGAAGGTGATGAAGAGGTTAATGGGATTGAGGATGGAGAGCATGAAGTGGACGGATAAGAGGGCGAAGTTACTGCAGGAGTTGCTTGGAGGGATGAAGATCATAAAGTATTTCGCGTGGGAGATTCCGTATTTGAAGCGGATTGCGGAGTTTAGGGTGAAGGAGATTCAGTAAGTATCTCAAAATTTGGGTCTTTCTTTGCGCTTCCAACTCATTAATACTCATCGCGTGCAGGTACATCCGTTCCCTGCTCATGATTCGATCGTTCAACAACGCTATCGCTCTTGCACTTCCCACTCTCGCATCTGTCCTATCATTCGTCGTCTATTCACTAGCTGGCCATAAGCTTGATCCTGCTAATATCTTCGCTTCCCTCACGCTCTTCCAACTACTCCGTATGCCGCTCATGTTCTTGCGTAAGTGAACCTAATTTTGACTTCCGGTTTTCAGCGCGCTCAACTTATGTCTGCCATTACTTACAGCTCTGTCATTCAGTGCTATCGCGGACGCCCAGAACGCTATCAATCGTCTCAGCGATGTCTTCGAAGCCGAGCTCCTTACAGAAACGAAGACCCAAGACCCAGATATGGGAGTCGCCGTCTGCGTTGTAAATGGCAACTTCACCTGGGACGTACCTCCTCCTTCTCGTGACGACGACAAGAGGAAAGACAAGTCAAAGAAAAAAAGTAAATCGCCCAGGGAAATTGACATCTCATCGGAGGGTAAAGGCATCATCTCTGATAAGGCCACGGAGAAGATCTTCACCCTCAAAGACGTCAACCTCGAGATTCCCAAGGGCGCACTGGTGGCTATTGTCGGTCCAGTGGGCACAGGCAAGACGAGTCTCTTGGAAGGTCTGATCGGGGAGATGAGACGGACGTCAGGCGAGGTACGGTTCAATGGTTCCGTTGCATATTGTCCCCAAAGCGCATGGATCCAGAACGCCACGATCCGCGATAACATCACCTTTGGACGTCCCTTCGACGAAGAGAAATACTGGAAGGCTGTCAAGGACGCTTGCCTGGAGACGGATATTGACATGATGCCCAATGGCGACATGACAGAAGTTGGCGAGCGGGGTATCTCGTTGTCTGGTGGACAGAAACAGCGGATTAACATTTGTCGAGCTATATACGTGGGCGCGGATATTCAGATATTCGATGATCCGTTGTCGGCGCTGGACGCGCATGTGGGGAAGAGTGTGTTCAACAATGTGTTTTTGAACGCTATTGTGGGGAAGACGAGGATTTTAGTAACGCATGCGTTGCACTTTTTGCCACAGGTGGATTATATTTTTACGGTTGTGGATGGAAGGATTGCGGAACGTGGGACTTACTTTGAGCTGTTGGCGAGGGAGAACGGAGCATTTTCGAGGTTTGTAAGAGAGTTTGGTGCACAGGAACAGAGAGAAGAGGCTGATGAGGAGGCAGTTGAAGAGGCACCGAGTAATGAGGTAGTGGACGACGTAGAGTTGAAGAAGGCGGAGAAGAGGAGAAAAGCGAAGTCCGGTGCGGCAATGATGCAAGAGGAAGAGAGGAATACCGGGGCGGTCAACAACGACGTTTATAAAGCATACCTGCATGCTGGGAAGGGAGAGTACCTTGTACCTTTACTTATACTCTCCCTGGCATTCTTGCAAGGCGCACAGGTTATGTCGTCATATTGGTGAGATCTCATGCAGTCTCTTGTTTAGTTATGCGTACTAATAAGCTCTCGACCAGGCTCGTATATTGGCAGGAAACGTATGTACCTATGCAGTCGTATGGTGTTGTCCATGGTTTCTGATATTTTCTCTAGGAAATGGCCACTCCCCCCCGGATTCTATGTGGGTTTTTCCACTTATTCTTTCTTAAGTTTCGTTGCTAACACTGTCAAAGATGGGGATTTACGCTCTTCTTGGTGTTTGTCAAGCCATTGGATTTGCGATCATGGGTGCTATCTTCGCTCTGCTAATCAACTATGCCTCGAAAGACCTTCATAGGGTAAGTAGCATCCCGCGCATACCACTGTACTAGGACTCGTTCACACCTTCTGATTCCAGCGTGCTATTGAACGTGTGATGCATGCGCCTATGTCATTCTTCGAAACTACCCCTCTTGGGCGTATCATGAACCGATTCTCAAAGGGTAAGTCAAGACATCTTTCAACCTCAGTTTAAGCGGCGTACTGATGATCCCATAGATATCGACACGATCGACAACATGTTGGGAGATTCTTTAAGAATGCTATTCGCCACTCTGTCAAATATTTTGGGAGCCATCATCCTCATTGCGATCGTCTTACCGTGGTTCCTTATCGCTGTCTTCAGCATTTCTGTGCTATACGTCTGGGCAGCAATGTTTTACCGTGCTAGTGCAAGAGAACTCAAACGACTTGGTTTGTCATCTCTATCATAGCTTGCCCTCAGCCTCGCTAACCAAGAAAATAACGCAGATGCTATCTTGCGTTCATCCTTGTATAGTCATTTCTCCGAGTCACTTTCAGGTCTCGCCACTATCCGAGCATATGGTGAACAAGAGAGGTTCCTCTTGGATAACCAGAAGCGCATAGACATCGAAAACAGGGCGTACTGGCTTACCGTCACCAATCAGCGATGGCTCGGCATCCGTCTCGACTTCCTCGGCATTATTCTCACGTTCGTGGTCGCCATTTTGACCGTTGGTACTCGCTTCAGCATCTCACCATCACAAACCGGTGTGACGCTCTCATACATAATTACCATCCAGCAAGCCTTTGGTTGGCTGGTTAGACAGGTCGCTGAAGTTGAAAACAACATGAACAGCGTGGAGCGTATCGTACATTACGCGGACTCGTTGGAACAAGAACCGCCTCATTTGATTCCGGAGAAGAAGCCACAGAGAAAGTGGCCATCTGAAGGAAAGGTGGAGATGAACCAGGTTGTGCTGAAGTACCGCCCGGAGCTCCCTGAGGTTCTGAAGGGCTTGACAATGTCGGTCAACCCAGGAGAGAAGGTCGGTATCGTCGGACGGTAAGTAATTAAATTACTGATTGGCAGACCATCATTCTAAAACTTCATTCCGGTAGAACTGGTGCTGGAAAAAGTTCCATTATGACAGCATTGTATCGCCTAGTCGAGTTGACCTCTGGCTCAATTGTCATTGATGGGGTTGATATTTCGACGGTTGGCCTGACGGACCTCAGACGAGGTCTTGCCATTATTCCTCAGGACCCTGTAAGTATTAATTGCCGGGAAGCATCTGAATCATGCTGATATTTTGTTTATACAGATACTATGTACGTTCACGTATTACCTGTTCGTAACTCTATGTCACTCATATTTTTTTCAGTCTCTGGGACTCTGCGGAGTAACCTTGATCCATTCGGTGCTCACGATGATGCCCGATTATGGGATGCTCTTAAGCGTTCGTATCTTGTTGAAGACAGGCGAATATCCGGCGTCGCACGAGGCTCATTAGATGACGATGCTACCCTGAATAGCGGAGCAAGCACACCTACGTCTAGATTCACGCTAGACAGTGTTGTTGAAGACGAAGGCGGAAACTTGTCTGTGGGCCAACGCTCATTAGTCAGTCTCGCACGGGCCATTGTTTTCGACGCGAAGGTCCTCATCCTGGACGAAGCCACCGCATCAGTGGACTATGAGACGGACAAGAAGATCCAAGACACGATCGCGACGGAGTTCAATGACCGGACCATCTTATGTATCGCTCGTACGTAGAACGACCGCCTGTGAGGTTTCAGCAATGGTGCTGATAGCTTGATCATCATACAGACCGACTACGCACGATCATCGGGTACGACAGGATATGCGTTATGGATGCAGGTACGATTGCCGAGTTCGACTCCCCTGCAAAGCTTTTTGCGCAGAACGGCATATTTCGCAGCATGTGCGACCGTTCATCAATCTTGCTGGACGATATCCTCTTTGCTAGAAAGGAGAGGGGGGATTACGGAGACAGTGCATAGGTTATCTGCACACCTTATACACACCACTTTTGCAACTCTTCTATAGTTCAAATCCTCTGATGTCTACCTCTTGCGCAGCCTTTCACACATTGGTTACCTCTCCGCATCATCTCTGCTTGATGCATCAGTAGTTACTAGTTAATACTCAATGCTCGAGAACGAATTCGCACGAAATTTGGTTCACGCAAGACATGCGGCGCAAATTTTCTTGCATACTTCCTCTCACCTTGATGGTTTTTGTTTGTATAGTTTCTCCAACACCGTTGACAGAGACGTTTGCAGTACACGAAAGTAAAAGTATCACGACTTACAATGTTCAACGAATAGATAGATATAGACACACGAGAATAACAAATATTCGACTTTGACTCAACCATCTACTGCTGCGATTATGGATTAGAGATATGTAGTACCTCGATGACGTAGGCGAAAGGGATCAAAGACGTGCATCCTCCGGCATGCCACGCATGGCTTGGCGTACACCAAGATCTGCTAGGACATCCTCCGCTGTAAACGCGCTCCGAGTTAGTATACACCTCTTTTTTAGAACGATAAATGACGCACCTCCACCGAGTAGCGCGTCGAATGGAACGGTTCTATAATACTGGACAGCACCGCCAACAGTTAGACTCTAATAATAATTTAAAAAAGCAAGGAAGAGTAGACGTACGTGTTCAACGAGCCTTCCCATACCCGACTGTGTGATACCACGTCCACCAAAAATCTGAACGGCGTCGATGGCAGTTTGCTGGGCAGCGCGGGTACTGTACATCTTTAAGAAAGCAATTTGTCTATGTTTCTCGACGTAAGTCTCGATGACTGGATGTTAGCCAATACGCAATACTTACCCGGCTAGTTTCTGAGCTTGCTCCTTGTACGACTGATTCCGATGATCGTCAGCTGAATGAAACATAATAAAACCGACAGAAGAGGGAACTGACCATCTGACACATCTGGTATGTGATATTCTCAAGCCAACTCTGTATGCTCTCAACTCGTGCGATCATGTTAGCAAGCTTGCTTCTAATGACAGCGAGCGATGATAGCGGTTTTCCGAAGGCTTTGCGTTGTTGAATCCATCTACGGATTTTCTGTTAAAGCATGACTGAAATCGGGGATAGCGGGTGAATGAGACGTACTGCATGCAGGCCTCGATAAGCAATCTTTGGCTCCTTGCTGATGAACAGCACATAACCCATCGCTCATGATTGAAGTTGCTGTCATAGTCTGACATCAGAAATGGCTTTGGCACTGAATATTGGTGCTCACCTGAGCATGACGAAAATTCCCGCGCCTTCTTCACCAAGGGTATTCTCTACCGGGACCTTGACGTTATCGAATGTAACAAAAGCCGTGCCAGCAGTTGGGGAGTAAGAGGTCTTGATTGGCTTGGTCTCAACACCCTCTTGACGTTCAACAAGGATGACAGTGAATCCATCCTGAAATTCTCTAGTTAAACGGAGTACAGTAAAGTCATATAAGACCAAAACCTACCTCAGTCTTGCATCCGACTGTGAAGTAGTCGGAAAAGCTACCAGGGAGACGCGTAAGCGACTGTCATTCCTATTAGAGATAAATCCACTGACTGTCCATTCGTTATCCATTTCTTGTGACCGTTGATGATCCAATGCTTCCCATCCTCAGTCTTAGTAGCCGTAGTCTGCAGACCGAAGACGTCACTTCCTGCGTGAGCCTCAGAGACCTACAAACTATTCGTAAGATATAAAACAAAAACCAAAGATAGTATTGCGTACAGCCAAACAAATGTGCTTCTTCCCGCTAAACACCTCAGGCACAATTTTCGCCTTGAGCTCGGGGGAACCAAAGTTCAGAATCGGTGGAAGACCGATAACCGTGCCGGCGTTCAAGCCGTCGCCATAGCCGCGCGCTGCAGCGCGGACGATTTCTTGGGTGATGACAAGCTAATTGATTGGGGTTCAAAGAATTTGACTGTAAGCGTCTCTGTACATTTAGTATGGGGCAAAGGGATATGTACCTCGTGGAAATAATCGAACTAAGAGTAGGAGGGACGTTAGGGGTAAGATGATTACAGCGAATGGTGAGCAGCATACCTCTTCCGGGCTGACGATGCCATTCATGAGCGTAAGTCCTTTGAGATGTTTTCCTGGGCCCATCCGCATGGCGTGCAGATTAACTTCGCTGTATCGAAGGATAAGTAGTCAGAAAGGGATGTCACACGACTATGGAATGAGGTGGCGAGAGTAAAGAAACGTACGCCATTTTCTCAAAGACAACCTGTGAAGGGGGTTTACCATCCAGCTCCCTTGCCTGTCCGTCGGGGTAGAGAATGTCATCTGTAAACTTACGAACTGCTTCCTGCAGTTTCTTATGGCTCTGTATGACCATCTCCATGAGAAACGGCGCCTTGAGTGAGAGCATACTTACGCACCTCCTTAAAAAAGGGACTATAATAACCTTTAGTCAACCATGTCGGCTCTGCATAAGGTATCTCGCTGAGTGCACCAGATACACGACCATGGAGCACCGACTTCTCATCTTTGATTGTACCGACGACTAAACGTTGATATTGTGGCTTTTCAAGGACTTCGTACAAGTGAAGGCCAAAGAAAGCCTCTGTTGCGTCTTGTCCGCCTATATACGGTTCCCTCGCGTGAGACGTCTGTACGTGAGGGATACAAGCCTAGGCACTCACGGACATCCTCCTCTAGGAACACCGCTGTACCACCAGGATGCATATCCTTGAATCTAGAGACATTGTAGACCTTTGCGTCGATAATAATCCACTAGATGAATGCGTTGAATGTTTGTCTAGACGTCATTGTGCAACTAAGCAACACACCAAATCTTCTGGGGAATTGTGCTGCGAGTTTGTCGGTCAGCGTAAAGCTAGTTGCTGCGTTGAAAGAGACAAACCTTTGCGACTTCCTCGCGTGTATAATATTTGAGTTCTTTGGACATGGTTGTAGGAGAGCAAGAGGATGTCGGGGGAGAATTGCTGCAAGAACGACCTTTAAGACGAGCAAATGGAGGCAGCTGAATATGCGAGCCGAAACAAACGCCCGATCTCCCACCGGCATGTGATTGTTTTCTGTGATTCAGCGTGATGTCACAGGTTCGGCCGCAAAAATGATCGGTTGCATGTGGCAACCAGGATAGACGCCCATAATCGTTATCAAGTAAGTAGCTAGTAAGTATCATCTACTTACTGTGCTTATCTTTTATATAAATTTTGGATGTAGATAATATGCGCATAACACCAAAATCACAAGGCTACTGATGACATCCGTTTGCTGTGCATACTCTACTCTAAGTGGCCACTCTCATGCAGTGAATCCTTTTTCTTTTCGCTCATCCTCCTTGGTTTCCTTGCCTGGTTCTCCCACAATGCCCACACTCCTCAGAAACAATGCCGCAAGAAGTGCACCAAACATTCCAAATGCGAACGCGCCCCACATGGCCGTCTTGTACGCCTCAAGTTGTGCGTCTTTGGGAGCATTCGTACCAGACATATTCACCTGTACGCCACCCCTCGCGCTCTGTTTCTTCAAGGTTGAGTTGAATATAATCGTCGTAATGGCTAACCCGAAGGATGCCCCGAGTTGAGTCATGGTCTGGAACAGCGCACCAGTGAGAGATTGTTCATGTGGGAGAGAGATCTTGGCAACAAATAATGTGCCTGCTGCGAACACGAAGTCACCACCGACGACGGCTATTACCGCCGCGGGAAAGCCAAAAGCCCAGTACGATGAGGCGGGGTTAATGACTGCAAAAAGGAGGCCACATCCAGCAGTACAGATGGTGCCAAGGACGATGAGGATGACCACGCGGACGTGACCAACGAATATGGCAATGAAGACATTGCAGAATAAACCGGTGACGGACATGGGGAGGAAGCGGATCATAGTGAGAACTGGAGATAGGCCAAGGTAGTTTTGATAGTAAAGCTACACGGGGTGTTTAGAAGAGTTGCATGTTAGAGATAGTGTGCCACGTACTTGTGCCCAAAATGACGATGCTTGAAAACTTGACCACTCGAAGAAGGCGATCCAAAGGATCGCTGTCATACGCCAGTTTGAACGCGTCCACACTGTTACTTTCATCAGAGGGGGAGGCGTCCACCAAGCCTGCGCGATCTCTGGGCTTTCATGTAGACGTTCCAGATATCCTTGCCAAAGTAGGAATACCACAATGAATGTAGCTCCAACCACGAGAAGTGCAATGACAAAGCTTGTCTTGAATCCATCAGGAGCAATCGGACCGTCAGATAACGCAAAGCAAATGAACACAAGCCCTGTCGTGACCAGGAGTCCGCCCAACCAGTCGACACGTCTCTCAATGTCTTGATACGATACATCATTATCGATGAAAGCAAGACCACCGACAAACGCCATGAGACTAAGGCCAGCGAACAAGAAAAAGCTAGAGCGCCAGGTAGCTTTGGTGACTTGCGTTAGAGTGCCGCCTAGTAGACTTCCGATAGCTCCGCCCATAGGTGCGCCAGCGGAGAAGGTGGCAAATGCGATAGATCGAGTACGACTGGGGGGAAAGGACTGTGCGAGGATCCCAAGGGAAGCGGGGATGACAGAGGCCCCGCCAATACCTTGGATTCCTCGAAGGATGTCTAGCGAAATTTCGGATTGCGAAAATCCAGCACCCAGCGAGAATATGCCCATGAACGTCACACCCAATAGAAAAACACGTTTTCGTCCGTGTAGGTCTGCCAAACGACCCATGATGAGGAGCAAGCATCCCTAACGATGATGTTAATCCAATTTAAAATAAACGACAGGTGTAACCCAGAAAAGGACTTACCGAGCTCAAGTTGAAAGCGGTCACAACCCACTGGAGTTTATATTCGACGATATTGAGCTCTCGTCCTATGGTTGGCAGAGAAATCCCCGCAGCGGATGAGCTACCGATCTGTGCGACCAGATTATTCGTTGCCAAGTTAGAATATTGCGATATAAACCTACGTTTAAGTGCTGCACTTACACTGAGCATCATAGAGAGAGTACATGTTGCAATTATGGCGACAGACTGCCATGTACTACGTTCTTTCCCCTGCATGGTTGAGACAAACTTGTCTGGTCCCAAAATGTCGATAGAGAAATATAGACTGGGGCAGGCTATGTGAGGGAGGAAGGTGATGCCATAGCCCTGAAGCCCCATAGGTTTTATTCTTCATCGGATTCGTCTTGCAATTACGGCAGGTAGACATCAGTAAAGACAAGACTGAGAACAATTCAGTGGCTAACTTGCTGACTTGTAACCGGACCAGGGTAACTTAAGTATTTATTACTGCGAGATATATATCAGTGTTTCAACTTCTTTGAGAAAGTTGCAGTATTTCTGGGTTACACACCATAAATACTTGAAGCGAGCCCATCCGTACGAGATCGTGTACTCCTCGCGACTAGTATTTGCACAATACACAAATTCAAGTCAGAGACTGAGTACTGAGTGCTGAGTGCTGAGTGCCGAAATGTTAACGTCGTTGCTCGGTTGGCGTTGCATTGCGGTAGAGAGCAGACATCTGCCATGCATGTTAACGTTAACGTTGCTTCGGACTGCGCCGCAGCTGGATCAGAGCTGGCGGTCACATGTCACAATGGACGGTATTATTCATTGACTAATTGTGACGTGATAAGCTCAAGGTCACTTACTCACGATAAGAAAGTTTACTTACTCGATGCTTCAAGCGTGACTACGTGACGTCAACTTATTCTGAGTGTTCCACTCAACGCGCGCCGCCGTGTAGACTCTGTCACTGAGCTCGAGTACAGCAGCTAGTACGCGGCCCACCACAGCGAGCAGACATCCATGGGAGATATCGCTGCACATCAATCGCTGACAGCGAAGTCTATATATACGGCACTAGGGAAGTTTACACAGTCGGCAGTAGGGCCGTAGCAATGACTGAAGCTCATTGAAGGCGTCATCAGGTGTGCTCAGTCAGCTCCTCTTTGATGCCGACTTTTCGTACTTACCACCATCTTCCTCAAGCTACTTACCAGCAACGATTCAAGCCTTCGACGAATGAGTTTTAAATCAGGAAATTCCAGAGGTACGGATGATACCTTCCTCCAATCCTCTACCCAACCTGACTTTTCTCTAGGCTTATAACTGTGCGTCCAGGTTCCTATGTCCTTCCTCTGCAAATGCAAGCCAATAGCGTGTCTTAACCCAGTTAGAAGCATGTCTACACCAACGAAAGTCCCCCTTGGCTCCCTCCCATTGCCTTTGTCTTCACACACCTTGACGAAGAACCTCACTCCGGACAGGACGGCTGCATCACCCAAGGCGTTCCGGCAGGTGCAACATAGTCAGCCCAGTACACAGCGTAGGGCACGTCTACTTAGCCCAGAAACCCACTTCAGCTATGTTGCCCCCAACCCTTTGCCGTTTCCCTTCAAGATTGTTCCGGAGGAGGGTGAAGACGTATCCCCAGCAAATCAGGCCGAACTCATCGAACGATGGTTGGCTGCAAGGGAAGCTTTACAAGAAAAAGATATTACGGAACGGTCAAACGGCCTGCGTCTTCATTTCCCTGCTGGACGAGAACAACCTAGAGAATTAATTGGTTTGTCTGAGACTGGACTACGCGACTGCTTGCCGCATCTCGACGTCGGCGACGCATTTGACCTTCTCGGTCTGCCTCGTCTCACGAAAGACCCAACCAATGAAGAGCCCCAAGAGACGGAGAATCCGGCTCGCCGAGAGCTTATTGACATTCTTAGTGGATATGCCACCCTCATTAACGTCGAGGAGGATGTTGACAAGAGCTGGGCTCCTTGGTCGTTGAGGTACAGCGGACATCAATTCGGGACGTGGGCAGGACAGTTGGGAGATGGGAGAGCAATATCAATTCGTGAGTCTTGTGACTAGTACTCAGCTATTCCGTCTTGACCAGGTCTTCTATAGTGGCCACACCACATCCTTCTAATGCAGAGCTTACTTATGAGTTACAGCTCAAAGGAGCTGGACGGACGCCCTTTTCCCGTGGAGCTGACGGGCTTGCGGTTGTCCGTTCTTCCATTCGCGAATTCTTATGTGCTGAGGGTTCGTGGTCTTCCGCCTTTTTCCCGTGTATTGTCATGCTGACAAGCTATAATACATTGCAGCTATGCATGCTTTGGGTATTCCCACTACTCGTTCCCTCTCTCTCATCTCTCTACCTGAGCTCCCTGTTTTGCGTGAGCGTATCGAACGAGCATGTGTCCTTACCCGCGTTGCACCATCCTTCATTCGTATTGGCTCATTCGAGTCTTTGAATCCTCCTGAATCCATGTTTTTCCTCGGCGGCGGCCAACAAGAGAAGGATCTGGAGGCTTTGAGGATTCTGGGAAAGTGGGTAGGGAGACGTGTGTTGAAGTTGGAGGGAATAAAGTGGAGAGAGGAAGGCCAGGCAGGAGATGCCTGGGGACGCCAATTAGTTTTGGAGAGTGCGAGGCGGAACGCGAAGATGGTAGCGGGATGGCAGGCATACGGATTCATGCATGGAGTTATCAATACTGACAAGTGAGTAGCCGATGCTGATCGTTGTCTTCGAGGTACTGACACCTCAGCCCACCAAGCGTATCAATTATGGGTCTAACGATTGACTATGGTCCTTACGCATTCATGGATGTCTTCAACCCATATCACATCTGTAATCACAGCGATGGAGAGGGTAGATACAGTTATCAAGCTCAGCCGTCCGTCGTGTACGTCCGTTCCCGATAGGCACACCTTTTCACACCCCGTATTAATCATCATACCATCGACAGAATGTATGCATTACGCTCGCTGCTTACTTCCCTCTCTCCGCTTATAGGAGCAGAAAATGCCCTTGGGAACAAAGCCGTCTCTCCTGGATGGGCAAAGGATATGTCGGATGAACAGTTTGCAGAATGGCGCAAGCAAGGCAACGATTTAGTGTTGGCGGAGCTCGAGGATACATTCCAGGATACCTGCGCAGAGGAATACAGACGTTTGATGCACAAGGTAGTTGATTTATCTCCCTCGCTGTCTTTCGAATTTTTTTGAATAGAATATTGTACAATTACAGCGTCTGGGATTACGTCGCATTGATTTGGACGACGAAAGCAAGCTTATTCGACCTTTGACCAGTCTCCTCGCCGAACATCGCCTCGACTTCCACTCCACTTTCCGTCGTCTAGCATACTTCAAACCCAGTCTAGTTGACTCTCCTGCCTCTACTGGTAATCTTGAGTCTAGCAAGGCTGATTTCGATGCATTCGTTGAGTCGTTGATGGCGTTAACACCTGAACCCCAGATGGTCGACACATTCAAGGCGAAGATAGATTGGAAGAAGTGGCTGGAGAAATACTCAGAGAGGATAGAGAGTGAGAAAGGGCTTTGGGATGCCGATGAGGACGTTGACCTACAAAGGGAAAGGGCAATGCGTGATGCGAACCCCCGATTCGTCCTGAGACAATGGGTACTCGAGGAGGTAATTAAGAAAGTGGAACAGGACACGAAGAGCGGGCGGAGGGTTTTGGGGAAGGTTTTGCAGGTGCGTTTCTCTTCTGTGCACTTCTCTGTTCTACAAATTCATCGGCGCTGGTGTGGGTTTTCACTCACGCGCTGTCTCTATTGCTCTTGAACTTTCGTCGCTTTGTATTGTATTGGCACTGAACCCTCATTTTTTGGATTTCTCATCTAGATGGCGTGTAGCCCGTTCGAGCCATGGGGCGCTGAAGACAACTTAAGCCCTACCGATATATTGGATGACGAGGTTTTAGAAGAGCGAAGGTATTGTGGGATCGGAGAGCAACAAATGCTAGGTTTTCAATGTAGCTGCTCCAGTTGAGGGCCGGGATAACGATGCAAATACAGTTGATTGCTTGCACTACGGTATTGTACAACAAGTTACGCAGGCATGAAGTCGAATGATCATTCATTGCACATAGATCCTCGCAAACGGACTAGGATTGGCTATTCTAGTTGTGAGAACGGCTGCGAAACGGCTGGAGTTCCCAGCATCTGGTTATCCGTATACCGGGGTCCAATCACGGGATAAGAGATAAGATTGTAAAGACTCATACTAGATTGGAGTGCGACGGTTTTGCTCGATATACATAGGTACGGATAGCGGGTCGGTGGAAATAGCCTCCCACGTTCGTAGTGGTGGACGGTGGATAGGCTGCCACGTAAAAATTGGCGAAGATGGTGTCGCGGGAGTTGGTGAGCGAAGATAAGTGGATTATGAAAATCTTACGTCGTTCCTAGAGTTCGAAGGAGAGGGTGCGTACTCGTGGGAGCTTCGGAGCGAGAAGAAGGCCAAGTTGGTGAACCGGCGAACTTTGGAAGAAGACCGCGACGCTCTCCTCATCCTTCTACCCTTCGTCTCCATCTTGACTCCCCCCAGGACGAGTCGAAAACACTTCTACCCCTCGTCCTCAGTATGACAGACGCTGAACAGCAGGGACATCTGCGCTCAGTCCATCACGCGCTAGGTCATATGTCTTTTAAAATATACCCTTGGTGCCGAGCTAAGCCTACATACCAGCACTTGAGCAGCTGTGGACCAAATAGGTGGCCTGGATTCGCGGAGGTGGGTGCGAGGTAGCTTCTAATTGACGCTTGTCGCCACCGTCCTACTCCGCAGGATTTTAAACAAGCAGGCCCCTAGCCCGTCAGTGACTCGCGTGAGTAATCTTGGTATGTCGAAAATTGCGTAACCTTGGCCTTGTATATCGGAGTTTACCCTGCGCAGCTCATATTGCGCACAACATGGGCTGCATTATCGTTTATATTAGCGTTGCACACGGCGATGCCCGAGCAAAGCAGAACAAGTAAACGGAAGAAGATGCTTTATTCATTCCGACTTCTATTGCTTTTTTGAGCATTTCCAGAGATAACGACCCATGCTATACAATTTATGTGCTCGCCTCGAGATAGCTAACCTCCCATCGGTGGGAGTACGCCTTACCCAAGTGGAGTAATGCATTCATTATGGCCTACCGACTGACTTCCGGGGGTGTGAGCGCAGCGGAAATTGATCATATGTTTCCCCACGGGGTAGACAGGCTTCTGGCCTGAGAAGCACAGGATCAACAGATGAACCTGAATGTGCCTTTAATTCTATACTTCTCTTGCCTGGAACCCGTTATGAATGATGAAAGAGAGTTGTAGTTGTTGCATCCCATGCACTTGGTATTCATCATCTAGCGTGTGCTGTGCATCTCGCTAGTCGGAAGACATCACAAAAGAGCAGTGGCTCAAATATTAATGCTGTGTTATGCAGGATCCGTCCATCGCAGCGGTACAAAGCGTCGAACTTGTGGCCTGTCTGGTGACTTGCTACCGCGGGCCGTCCAAACAATACCCTCCTGTGGTTGATATGTTTTATTTCGTGTCTGGAGACAAAATGCCATCACAAGCAGTTCATTTTTAGTAGAGAGTCGAGGAGGCCGAGTTTTTCTTCGGCGGGCAAGTTGACTCGAGCTCGGAGTAGCGGGAGCTGATCTCGAACAGAAAGACCGGGTTGTGGACTTTTCGGGCGTTCGGGCCATTCGAGCATTCGGGCAGTGTGACAGATGTCACACAATTATGAGCCATTTTGGCGAGTGACTGTCAGTCACACCATTCCGTTGCGTTACTCCTTAGTCACATTCAGTCTCGTCTGCTCGCATGAAGTCGCTGGCTCAATCTACAATCATCGTATCGCTTCGTACAAGAATGTAAAAATACTATAGTACTACACCATTAACCCCTTTTTATGCTCGATATATTGAAGCATTTAAAATACCTGCATCACAATACTACATATACTTACACGCTTAAGTAAGACTTAAGTACTGTACTAGTCTGTAGCTGTAGCAAGAGGGAATGCGTGCGGATCATCTAGATTCCCGTAAAAGCTTGCCTGCAAGCTTGATACTGTAAATTGAGATGCATCGCCATCGGAGCGAGCACTGGAATTGGGGTCTATTCACATGTATTTATTTGCTTTTAACAGCTCGAGTCCAGTGCACTTCAAGAGCGGCAGATGATTATGTGAATAGTATGGATGCTCAAGCTCGTATATTCGTGAGATTCTTCAAGAGAAATCAAATTGTATCAAAAAACACCTTCGAACAGTAAGTGATAGTCGTATGTTCAATTATGTACTGGCAGTCTGGCACGTTCACAATAAAGCTAGTCTCGCCTCTCGACTCTCGACTCTTGTAGTACGCACCACTGCCGCCAGCTGATGTCCATACTCAGCCGCGTAGATTTAAATTTTATAGTTGCCGTGTTAGTAGTGAACATCGAGCGTGCTCTGAGTAAAGAATTCATTGATAGTGAATTACTTATTATAACTTAGTAGTACAACAGGACTTGAAGCTTGAGGTGCAGTCACTGCAGTGAGTGCACTTGCCTCTGGACTCGAGTGGACAGTGGACGTCGACACTCACCAGCACGCGTGTCACACTGCCCGAATGCCCGAACGGCCCGAATGGCCCGAATGGCCCGAACGCCCGAAAAGTCCACAACCCGTTCGTTCTCATCTCGAACTACGCCTGCCAAATAAGGATTTGCACATGCCACGTGATCGCGACGCCAGCAGCGTCTTGGAGTCTGCCGTGTCGACCACATACTTAGAGTTCTGCTGAGTATACTCCCTTCAAAGCTTACACTGCACTGGAAATACCGTTTCTTTGGCTTGAGCTCTCATAACTTCCCTGCTCTTCTCTTCAAATCGCATACAGTAACCGGAGTGACTATAGTGCTATACCTGGAAGTACCAAGAGAGCCTAAGTACCGCTTCTACACCCTCCCTTGCCTCGAGCTGAGGGATTTTATGTCGTGAGTATTCTCGGGTGTAGTTGTGTTGATGGACCTGCGTTGATTCTCTGGTATCTCACCTATCCCAGGATTACTTACAAGGAGTGCGTGTTTGCACCCGAGATTGCCAAGATGTCCTTCATGGTCTTGCTTGAACTATCGTTACGGCCTGAGTCTCAAGCATCACCGTGTTAACTCGCAATCATTTCCTATTGATATCGTTTAGGACATGTGCACGCAAAACCCTTCTTCGCGGGCGTTGAGGTGAACGTCAAATGCTTTCTCTGCTGGTGAGTACATTTCCTTGTCATCTGACAGAATTGGCGTTGTTAGATGTGTCACTGCGGCGATCTCTGACACTCTAATTTCGGACTCCATAACAGAAGGGGCCTTCAGCTACTTTTCCAACTCACCTCGTATTTCGATGGTTCAGGTTGTTGATTAGTCGGAGGCGCCCCACCGCTTGACCTGAGAACTCTGGCTACGACAATTCAGTCAGAAGATGGCCGTGAGTACCCACTGTTCCTTTGATGTTGGCTCCTCGAACAGATGACCATACTATCTCTAGCCTTTGCGCTCGCAACAGCCCTCCTAAGCGTATGACGACACTTATAGTTGAGCCACTTAACGTTATGCCTATGTGTCAGCCGTCGTCAGAGGGCATCGAGGGATTTATTAAGATATACAAGAAAGGCAGAGCGCATAGGCGGTTTCGAATCGAGAGTAGTTGCAATTCACACCGTACTCGACCAAACACGAAGAACAGCGTTGACGGCTAATTGTGCGAACTGCGACCAGCCAATCAGCGCCGAGTCTACCACCCGTATACATCTTCAATCTCCTTCCCATGGTACTGGTCAGCTGCAACAGCGCCGTATTTGTGGGTTATCTGGAGTTACGTAGGTCCAGCCTTCTGTTTCTCCAATAAGACTGGCGTCTGAATCCAGCTGACATTCAGTTTCCCTCCTTAGTTCACATCTGCGGGCTCATGACTATTCGTCCATACCTACACCGGCACGTATCGGGCTGCAGACAAACTGAATCCGTGTAAGCCAATCAGCGGCACTAGAAGCAGTACTCGTATAAAAGGCAGCATGTACTTTCCCTACGGACGTCAACTGACCCATAGGTCGTTCTTTACTCACCTTCATACGCATAACCCTATCACTCCCCTTCTTCTACAATTATGGGTCACCCCGAGGAGGTCGATGTCATTGTCGTTGGGTAGGAAACTACCGCTCCTCTTCGTCCCTGATTCTTCGCTCATGATGACGCATTGCATACAGAGGTGGTCCGGCAGGATGTGTTACCGCTGGACGTCTTGCATACGCTGACCCAAATCTCAAGGTGATGCTTATTGAAGGTACTTGACACCCCTTAATCTCGCGGATATCGCTAAGTAAGCTGGGACAGGTGGTGTCAATAACCGAGATGATCCTTGGGTTTACCGGTCAGTACATTGTGGTTGTGAGCTTTAAGATGAGTATTTTAAACGCTTGACACTTCCACCAGCCCCGGTATCTATGTGCGTAACATGCAGAGGAACGGCATGTAAGTTCATATACTTTGGTGCTCACTACTGTTACTAATCAAATACCAACCTACACAGTAACGATAAGGCCACCTTCTATACCGACACTTTGGAGTCTTCCTACCTTCGCGGCCGCCGTAGTATTGTTCCGTAAGTCACATCTCCTGAAGTTCTATGGGCTGTCGTTGATTATTCTACCTATTAGTTGCGCCAATGTGCTTGGTATGGCGAAACTCTAATTATGCAATCGTACAATCTCTAATACACATGAATCTATCAGGTGGTGGCAGCAGTATAAACTTCCAGGTTAGTGGAGTACTCTTGCTGGCTCAAACAGTCACTAATGTGTTATGGCAGATGTACACTCGTGCTTCCGCGTCTGACTGGGGTATGTTTCCAAAGTCTGGTATGCATGGATAACCCAAGACCGGTCACGTTGACGCTTAATTTTAGACGACTTTAAGACCGAAGGTTGGACTTGCAAGGGCGAGTAGTTTGCTTTACGTGCTTCACATAATGATCTTGACTAGGTTTGATTAGATCTCTTCCCTCTCATGAAGAGGCTCGAAAACTATCAGAAGCCATGCAACAATGATACCCACGGATATGATGGTCCCATTGCTATCAGCAACGGTGGACAAGTTATGCCTGTTGCGCAAGATTTCCTGCGTGCCGCTCACGCCATCGGCATTCCTTACAGCGGTAAGCAATCATCTCGGCGCACCATTGGAACTGGCTTACACGAAAGCATTCAGATGATATTCAGGACCTTACTACCGCCGACGGTGCAGAAATTTGGGCCAAATACGTCAACCGTCACACTGGCAGACGCAGTGACGCTGCCACCGCTTATGTACACAGTGTCATGGATGTCCAGGATAACTTGTACCTCCGCTGCAACGCTCGTGGGTCCCGTGTACTCTTTGACGCCAACAACAAGGCAATCGGTGTCGCGTATGTTCCTTCTCGTAATAGGGCTCACGGTGGGGAAGTACTTGAGACCATCGTGAGTGGATCTCAGTAGGAGTTGGGTCAACCATGTTTTGATCTCTCTATCACAGGTGAAAGCGCGCAAGATGGTCGTCCTCAGCTCTGGAACTCTTGGTACTCCTCAGATTCTCGAGCGCTCAGGTGTTGGCAATGCTGAACTGCTCAACCAACTTGGTGTCAAGGTCGTCAGCGACCTTCCAGGTGTCGGGTACGTCTATATATTTAGCTTCCTATCGACAAACAGATCTAATGTTAGTCTTGCAGCGAGCAGTACCAGGATCACTATACCACCTTGACTCGTGAGTATCTTCAAATAGAATTCCTGCTTTATTATTCATGACAAGTGTAGTCTTCCGTGTCTCCAACGAGACTGTTACTACTGATGACTTCCTTCGTGGGGTCAAGGAGGTTCAAGCTGAGATGTTCCAAGAATGGGAAGTAAGCCCAGAGAAGGCTCGGCTCTCGTCCAATGCGATCGATGCTGGCTACAAGTTGAGGCCTACCGAGGAGGAACTGAAGGAGATGGGACCCGAATTCAATGAGCTCTGGAATCGCTACTTCAAGGATAAGCCTGACAAGCCTGTGATATTCGGCTCTATCGTTGCTGGTGCTTACGCTGACCACAGCCTGTTACCTGCCGGGAACTATATAACGATGTACGCAGTTATGTTCTTTGATTATGGTCCATGTCCTGATCACAGACATTTTGCAGGTTCCAATACCTCGAGTACCCCGCTTCCCGTGGAAAGGTGAGGATAAAAACACGACCGACGAGCATTACGTCTAATCGTACCCCCTTCTGCACGACAGATTCACATCAAATCAAGCAACCCATACGTCGAGCCCTTCTTTGACAGCGGCTTCTTGAACAACAAGGCCGACATTGCGCCTATTCGTTGGAGTTACAAGAAGTCTCGTGAGATCGCACGTCGTATGGATGGTAAGTGATATGAAAGATAGTTGTACTGTCTCGCTCATAACTTCATCTTTCTAGCCTTCCGCGGTGAATTGACCTCTCATCATCCTCACTTCCACCCCGCCTCTCCGGCTGCTGTCCGCGATATCGATATTGAAACTGCCAAGCAGCTCTACCCGAACGGTCTTACCGTCGGCATTCACATGGGTCAGTAGTTTTGTCTCATTGTGTTGTCCTACCTCCACTTATCAAACTTCCAGGTACTTGGCACCGTCCGTCCGAGCCGTACAACGCCAGCAAGGTCCACGAGAACATCAAGTATACTGAGGAAGACGACAAGGCTATCGATGACTGGGTCGCTGATCACGTCGAGACCACCTGGCACTCCCTTGGCACTTGCGCCATGAAGCCGAGAGAACAAGGCGGCGTCGTTGACAAGCGTCTCAACGTTTATGGAACTCAGAATCTCAAGTGTGTCGACTTGAGTATCTGCCCTGTAAGTATCGTTGGCCAGTCGTGATACGTTTGGCCTAATAATCTCTTGCAGGATAACTTGGGCACAAATACCTATTCGTCTGCTCTCCTTGTCGGCGAGAAGGGTGCTAACCTGATCGCCGAGGATCTTGGTATGTATCACTCTCCTTTTTACATAGATTATTATTATCCCTTTAACGCATGTACAAACAGGTCTGAAGATACGTACTCCTCACGCTCCCGTCCCTCATGCTCCAATCCCCGTTGGTCGTGCCACTCAACAGCCCCGCCACTGAGTACTCTGTCAGATCCCGAGTTTCTCAAACACCTCCCCCTTATTATGTACTTCTCATGTAAACTTCTCAAACAACAAGAGTTATCGTATCGAGGATCGGTGTATTCTATGTGTATGTACAACAGAATGTATTCTTTTGTCACCGTCGTACCGGGCGTCCACACAGGACAGCGATATGCCATCGATAGAACCTAGGAATCAATGGACAAGCTCAAAGTGGTACATGCATGGATGCGTGCCAATAGCTGGCCTCGTTCAATCATCTGCATGAATACTTAGTGTGGATATGTCAGACAGACCTCTAACGGACTATATTTTGTTCAACTGAAACAGTGCTTAGATGTGAAGGCAGTAAGATGGTGCCTGGCAGACAGGGCGTCGGAATATTGCTACCGCCGGTGTCAGGAGAATCAGGGCAAGGCACCTACATACCACCTTGTTCCATGCATATAGTGTCGAGACACTACGTTCCATGAATGCTCAGTCTCGAACTTGACCCGCGGCACGTTTTTGAGAAATGCAACGCCACTGTGCTGGGAAAATATACTCTACAGTATAAATATCGTTTGGTACGAGAAGGATCGGCTGTCGAGTTCATTATGTCGCAAAAGCTGAACTGGCATCTAGAGACGCCGCTCTCTCGGAGACATCCGAGATGCTGTTAGATAGGTCTAGATTACGCTCGGAGACTCCGCTAAATCTCCGGATACCGCAATCTTAATCTCGTTCCGTTCTGATAAGGAGGGCGTCTCTAGAGAGCGTCCGATCAATCTGAAGGCAATATCCGGTCATATAGAGGTATCTAGATCGCTAACGTTCGTCTTGACTCTGCTCCCCTTCCACCACCGACCGTCCCTCATCCCTCGTTCCGTTTCGCTCGTTTTCAGGTCCAGGTGTATATTAGACGTACTGTGGGTGTATATTAATATTTAAGGTAATTCCAAACTGTGATTTACGTTTATATTAAGCTTACTGTAGTATGATTCCTACAGCCGTCGACCATGTCCCATCGTGCCTCATCTTCGAGAGGAAACGCAAAGGTGTTAGAGGGGCGTTATACGTCCTCGAAAACATCTTTATGTCAGTTCTGCGAGAAGAGGCGTAACATCAAGGGGTTTGCAGCTCACGTCAAGAAGTGTGAAGAGGAGTATCGGTTAGCACAGCTATATGCTGAAAGGAGAGAAAAACGGGTCGCCAATAGCCCATTGGCTAAGACATCTAAGAGGGGTGAGTGGCAATGTTTATTCTTGCATGTTAAAATCTCACTTTCTACCAGTGAAGCATGCTCGACAACCTGATCCGGAAGTTTATGTTTCTACTGCACCTTTGTTTGGTAAGTCTACCCTTTCACCGTGTTCAATAGGCGTTACTGACAATGCCTTGTAGGCTTAGAGGCAGGTCCTTCGAGTCAGGCTGAAGGCGACGATGTTTTCACGGTAACCAACCTCGACCTGTCATCAGCTGTACCGTCGGTGCCCGTCAGTGACTCGAATGAATTCTTTGACGGCCCGGATGTCCAACGTGAGAGTTTCATTTCTGTTTCGGTGAGATATTTATTCTCACATTTCTCATGTTCAGCTTCTACGTCTACTGAGGCCGGGCCTTCCTCCATGCCAGACGTCGACCGTCCAAGCCAACCACCTCCCGAAGTTGATTCCATTAAGGTGGAATATCACCGCGCTGCAGGCATCAAGCCCACTGTGTCCTCTTTCGAAGACTTCAAACGGGACCCCAATATGCCGAAGGCTGATCTTGACCCCCTCAGCAAGCCTTGGATTCCGTTCGAATCCCGTACGGAGTTCGAGTTCGCAGAATTTACCCATGAAGCCCATCTCAACAAGCCGCAGGTCACACGCCTCTTAGAATTGATCAAGAAAATCACTGCGCAGAAGGACCAGTTCCTATTCAAGAATTCGGACGATGTGGATAGGGCATGGGAAAAGGCAAAGCTACGCCATCCCACGGTACGTTACTCAGCAGCGACAATGTCATAAGATGTACTCCAATGATCTCTACTTTGTACTCGCAGTTCTCGGCATCAAAATTTTCTGTAGATTACAATAGTCAACCGCATGAATTTATGCTACATTCCCGCTCTCTGTGGGAATGGATTCTTCAGCAAGTGAAAGATCCCTTGTTGGCACCTCACTTTCACTGGGATGCGCAACGCCTGTCGAAATATGACGGCGAAACGTGGGTACGTTTCTATGACGAGCCGTGGACTGCGACTAAATTTGCCCAAGTCCAGGTGAGCCTCATGAATTTATATATTAGCAACATTCTCGCACTGACATAGGGTAAAGCAAGAAATTTCTAAGCTGAATCCCAGAGGGAAACCTCTTGCCATCATTATCTGGGCTGACACGTCGAAACTCTCGACGTTCGGTTCTCAGAAAGGGCATTTCATCGTTGCACGGATCGGGAATCTACCCGGTTACATTCGGAATGGAGCCTTTATAGGTGGCGGAAGGATCGTAGGTTTCGTTCCAATTGTAAGTTCTTTGTAATTATACTCGCAGTTCATGCTCTAACTACTAAATTATTTTTTCAATCATTCTCTCAGGTGGAGGAAGATCCACGAGACAAGAAAAAGCCTCGCTACGTCAATTTCAAGAATGCCGTGTACCATGAAGCCTTTCGACTATTCCTGGAGGACATTGCGAAGTGGTCACATGTTGGCTATGAGGTACTTTGCGGGGATGAATTGGAGAGAGTATTATTTCCGTACATTCACATCGTCTCTGCTGACTATGAAGAACAGTAAGTAACTTATCCGTCAGCCGGGAATTGGAATTAACATGAATATAATGTTTCCAGCTGTCGCTTCGCACTTAACCGTGGTTTGGGAGGCTTATCTCCCTGCCCCGTCTGCCACATTCCTTCGGGAGTATTATCGGATCTCAAGACAAAGCATGACTTTCGTATTGAGGTCGATGCGAGAGAGATCATAGAGGGCACGGGCTCCATGACATTTAAAGATGATCTTCTCAAGTACATCGGTATGCGCAATGTCCGGGTAAGGATCTTTTATTCATATCTTCAATCTTAGTTGGTGGCTGAATTAGTTCTCTCTGAGTAGAATGGACTTTGGGATATTGCCAATACAGATATCCATGAAGCTGTGTCATTTGACCGTCTACATGCCTATACTATTGGACTCTGGAAGCAGCATCTATTTGAGGAACTCAAGAGGATTATGGTTGGATTAGGAAGGCCAGCGCAAGTTCAATTTGAACAAATGTAAGATGTTACAGCTATTTAGTGTTTGTTTCTGACTCTTTCGATTTTTCAGTGTGGATAGTATTCCTCGCTGGTCGAAGCTAGCGCACTTCGAGACCATCCTGAATATCGAGTTCGCGGATGGTAACAAGTGGGACGATATCTCAAAGGTAAGAGAATGTTCGTTGTGATTAAATCGATGCTGTTAGACTAAATCATGCGTTTCTAGATTACCATCCATGCCGCCTACCAGGTTATCACGCAGCAACGTAGCCCACAAGGGTTTGCATTGCTTCGTCTCATACGGAAGTGGGTCGAGCTGAATATGCTCATATCTTTCGACGTACAGACGGACAAGACTCTCGCAGCATATGACCGTACCATTGGCAGATTTCACGACTGTTTAGAAGTACGTAGACTCAATTCTATCCTTATATTTTTACAGTACTAATCCATTTTGCGTAGCGGTACAAGGAAGAATGTGCAAAAAGCGACGACGATTACATGAAAGACTGGGATGGCATTATAAAGATTCATTCTCAAACGCATGCGACAAGAGATATTCGGCTCAAAGGCGTAGCTAGCAACATGGATACCAAGCCCAACGAGAAGCTCAACGGCGCAATGCGCAATGCATATCATCGCCAGACCAATTTCCGGGACGTAGAAGCTCAGGTTAGTTATCAGAACATACTCAAGTTTCCTTTCTACGATCTGATTAAATTCTGCTGGCCACTAGTTGGGTCAGCTAGAAGACCGCTCCATGATTTGTGCCAACATCCGTGCTCATATCGATGCGCAAGAGGATTTAATCAGGGAGATAAAAGGCGAGGATGAGGAAGATGAGCAGCTGACGGAAGAGAAGACCTCACCGTGGGCTTTCAACCAAGTTAGGCTGAGGTCTCGTCAGCGTGCCGTACAAATTTCTGCACTCGTCGCTCAAGGCAGCGACGACGCCGCATTCACTAACTTTACGACGAAGCTCTCGACATGCATCAAGGATCTACTCATACGTGAACACATGGACGTCTGCGAGAGCGCAGGCACTTTGACTCTGACCATGCCTTCGATTCCAGCTGTTACTGAATCCGACTCGGTAAGTGTTCTACATATTATTGCCCAGTTTTATTCATGCACATTATCAGATTATCGAGAGCCGATATATAACGGTAGACTTTGAGTCCCGTGTTACCTGGCGTTTGGAAACGGATCGTCTCCGTTGCTCTCCCTCGTTTCATGGAAGACCTCGGTATGATAGTGTTATTGCACTTTGGGAAACAGGGAGCATGGTTATTTGCAAGCTGGTACGGATTTTTGCTTATCAGGTCAATAACAAACACTACGGGCTTGCACTTGTGCAACCATTAAATGCAGGGATTACACGTCGTGCAGAGGATGCAGAGCTTGGCCTTTGTCGGGTTCGTGAAAAGGATCGCCGTCAGTCCGTGATAATCCCAGTACGCTCGATCATCCGAGGCACTGTAATTGTGGAGGATAAGCGGCACAAGGGAGAGTATACCGTGATGGATTCATTGGACGAAGATATGTATTTACGATTAATGCCTTTATTCCTAGATCGTGTAATGGAAATGGATGTTTAATTACACAAGCATCTTGGTTGCTATCTCCTTAGTGAGTTTTGTGACCTCGGATACATACAACGAGACTGACATGATTTAACTATAAACAGGTCTGAACTTAATAATATTGATGCATGCAATCGAGATCAATTTTGTACGATGTACAACAGGTGAGAGGCTTATGTGTATGAATATCTAGTGTAACTTCACATGCTAAGTTTTGCCTTAACGGGTAGCTGCAGGTCTATCCATTTCGATACAATATTTGTCTATTGTCTCGCCTTGGCATGATCAACGAGTGAGTAAGAGTGATCGTCTCTCGTCTCTCATCTCTTGTCTCTCATCTCTCGTCTCTCGTCTTGCGCTAATCCGTGAATTTGAATACAGTGATCGTTATGGCCTTACTAAGGATCACTCTCGCTTCCAATCTCGTCCACCGTGACGCAAGTCTAAGCAAGTAATACTTATAGATGCGGTATAGTATTACTCAATTCGATTCCTTGAGAAGTATAATTCACAGCTGCTTGCACCTTAGCCGAACTTAATACGACCATCGATCCGACCTTTTACCCTCTCAATCCATCGTTTTGCTATCTGCATTGAGCATCTCTAAGTTCATCCCGTACCATAGGCCTTCGTAATACAAACTCAATGGGAAGACTGGGAATCTCAAGAGAGAACGAAGCAGGAGATAACTCCGAACAGTAAGTTACTTATCTTGCTATTACATAGAATGTATGCAGTACTGAACGAGACCATGGACATCGGACGTTGAGCGGTTGAACGCTGGATGCTGATTCTATTAGGTGCTATTAAGCGTAATGACATAAGAGGCGAAAACTGTGCGACATTAGTCCGGTAAGAAACTTTGTGCGGTCTTCTATATACATACTGATATTGATATTTTGTTCGCATAGACACAGAAGGACTAATAACTTGGTTCATGAGGGGTTTGTACTTCGCACTATTCAAAGTCGGCTGACAGGTGACCTACGTAGATCTTCTTAAAGTACCTATATGGATTTGAGGCATATTCAAGGGCGAACAACGATAACGTACGTCAATTTTAATTCTTAATGTACTGTCAGTGAATTATTTATTGATCGGCTAACACTGGAGTTCTACTTAAGCTGCTTACGCCGTCCTACCTCGAACTCTCAGACTTCGTTTTTCCTCCCCACTGTACCTTTCTATCGTCACTCTTTATCATGCAGCAATCCGATGATGAAGTTGATTATGAAGTTTACGATGATGGAGATGCTGAGCTCCAGCAGCCCATACGTTCGATGAATCGGACGTCGAACAGTCGGACTTCCTCCAACAGACAAGACCCAAGGCTATCACAGCAACGCTCAAGCACGCTTTCACCTGCTCCACACGAAAATGAGCGTGCCGCGCATCTCGAATCAGTGAGTGCAATAACTGAGTTTGCGTTCTTAGCAAGTCTTTTATTTACTGACTCGTATACAAGATAATTCGTAGCACTCAGAAGGAACTCGAGGCGCTCAAATTGCGTAACGTCCAGCTTTCCGAGGACGTCATGAACCTGGGAGAACGTAAGAGGACTACTCGACAAGGCAAGAATACCGAGGCTGAAGAAAAACTCCCATACCTGCACGATGCGTCTGAGGCGGGTAAGAAATTTGCCTGCATCTGTACCCCATGGATTAGCGAGATTATAGTCCGTCAAGCTGAGTCGGGCTGCCCTGAGATTGACCCACTGAACTATAATCAGAGGTACGAAAGCGAGGAATCAGAAGTCCAAGCTATTGTTGCGGAAGTATGGGAGCAGCTTACCTCATATAAGAGCATCGAAGATGAGCTAGGATATAATTCCAATATTATTTCTGTGGTGCGTCTCTAATCTCTTCATTGGTATCCGGTCTCAAATAAGATCTTCCAAATTATTGTTGTTCTCTAGTTCACCAAAGCAGTCAAAGAAGAAAAGAGCAAATTTGCGCATGCTGGCCGCCAAAATATTCATATCATCTTCGGAGATCTTGGAGAGGTAGCTCTTTCCCTTCAGACTGTAGAGGGTCGCCGAGCCTGTGCTCCTTTACGGGCTCTTGGGCCAGCAGATAGAGTTGACCTTTTCAGCGATGTTTTATTTCCAACTGGTCATATAGGCGATGGTGCTTGGATGTTCAGAACACCTAGACTCCTTATGGTACGTGTGTTTGACAGATTTATTTTATAGTATCTAACTACACAGAGGCAACGCTGCAGGTCATAAAAAGCGCCTTGTTTGGCCTTAGTTCCATTAACCCTGGCAGTCGGAAGAACTCCAACGTCAAAGCGAAAAGATGGAATATTAGAGAAGCAACACCCAGTCTTATAGCTCTCTCAGCTACCGTAGTAAGTGCGCTTTATGTGTACATAGCATTTTTGTCTCTTATAATCTTTTAAATAGCTGGTACATTTGACCTCTGGCGACGAGATGTTTGTGCCGCCCGATCAGGGAGTTAACATAGAATGGGATTATCCCTACCTATTCGAAAACTACCTCAAGATGATCCTACGAACCTATCATGAGCCCGGCACAAAGGCTCTATTCCGCTGGATCAACCAGGAGGTTTTCAGTTCTTCAATGACAAGTTCAGGACCTTCGACTTCGACGTCCTCGTCTCGATCGGAAAGTCGTTCGGCAGCTCGGAATGAGATGCTAGCTTCGATGTTTGGAGCCTTACCAACGTCCCACACCACATCCACTACCGCGTCTCCTCCTGTCTCTTCCACGAGTCATATCTCTTCTCATGCCTTCGACATCCCATCCGCCGACCCAACTGTTGCTCCAACATCACGCCTCAATTCCCCTGTAATATCTCGCTCGAATTCCTCCCCTCTTTCTCCTGCAATATCCCGCTCAAATTCCTCTCCTCTCTCCCAAGTTTCTACACCATCGGCTCATCTTAGTCGACCATCCGGTCCAGAAGTTAGAGACGCTGAGAGCTCAGAAAGTTCACTAAATCCGTATCCTTCACGAGATCACTCAGACTTTTCGTCACCATCTCAGATTCTAGATGAAGACTCGCCGTCAGAAGACTCTAATCTACTCTCCAAACCTACGAGAGGAGGCAGAGGCAGAGGGACGAGCCGCAGGGGTGCTAGAAGAGCTGCACAGCCACCAATGTCAGAGACACCACACGTTGCACAGAAGACATCACCCGTGATAGCTGGTGCTCAGGAGCCACGTCGAAGTAGCCGCAATGTATCCAAGTAAGCCGTTCTCTTAATAATCTTTTGTCTATCTGATCACAATTCCATACTCATAGATCTTGAATGTATCTCAGTGACCACTGGATAGCTACCAACATGACTTACTCATATTCCGTTGCTTCTTACTGATGTAAATACTATGATATCTAGCTATATGTCTTTTCATTATCTGTTCTATGTACTTGTACTGCAAGAAATCTATGTGAGCAATGTCTTTAAAATATCTAATACTATCAGATCTTGCAATATTGCAATTATGAGGTATAGTTATAGTTGTTGCGAAGAGAGAGTATGCTTTTTTTGCTGTGGCCAGGTGCGCTAAAAATTGTATTATATTTAATAACATATATTACTCAGTGTGGACTTTATGGTGTAGTGGTTTTGTAATGTAACTACTATAGAGATTATACTAAAGGACGTAGGTTCGACTCCTCGCGCGGGCATTTAATTGAGCGCCATACTTAAAGTTACATACTATACTTACTCTCTTCATAGATTAGATAATGTACCAGTCGTTTCACTAGATACTGTAAATAAGATTAGTATGGAAGGAGTATACATCATGATCATTAGTAGGTGCAGCTTAAGAATGACGTTAAAAGTATGGTAATAGTGAACTAAGCAAGCGTGCAAATCTATAGAAAGATAATAATAGGAGGATTATATACCAAAGTGAAGTGAGGTAATAAAAAGATCATAAAGTGGTAATAAATATTCCTTACACTCTACAAAGCATGTCGAAGTTCATCTAGAGGCATCTAGAGGCGTCTTGAGACCTATACTCGTATTCGGACTATAGCTATCATCTAGATTCCACATGTACATCTGTACAGCCCGAGGAGATCCGAAAAGCACGGTCGCTCTCCAGATAAGACAAGGTCTATCTAAAGATCATCTAGAAGATTTGGCCTCTTTCCAGCGGCATCCGAGAGACTACGAGCGTCTCTTAGCCTATCTAGGCATCCAGAGGCGTTTAGATCTGACTTCAAGAATTGCGACATACACCCCACGATGGAGAACTGCTATACTTTCAACTTTCTCAAATCCCTCAACACTTGGTATTCGAGGATAGAGACCCTCTATGCCCAAGCTGGTGCGGCAAAGGATGAGGAACATATTTCTCTGCAACTCTCTCTCGAACTCGCGAGGGAATATAGAGAAACTCGAAAAAAGCCTATTGGACAAGCCGCGATGCCTATCGAAGATGAGACGGTGAGATTATATCCATAAGTTCATCAGAACTGGCCTGAATAATAAGCTGTTGCTAGAACTCGCTCTGGTACAAGTTCCCCATGTCGATCTCACTTATCGAGTGCCGTGACGGACAGATCGTAGAGGTGACGCATGCGATTAAACGCAGTGGCGACGATACCGACGTCCAGATTGGAGCGAAGAAAATCCAGGAGTGGATGACGAACATTGTAGCATTGGCCAAACAAGATTTTGTTATTGTGGGTGCCCTGCATACGCTTTCGCCGATAGAATGCTCTGCTAACATATGTCTCCCTCAGGGCATGCCTACACGCCAGTTCGAGAAAGGGCATGGCCTAGACTTTATGTGGCACGTCAGACTACAAAGTGTTTTACCCAAGACTGGGATAGATCGTATCACATTCTTCTTACAAGGCGAGCCGTTTTGCGCATAATAGCACTGCAGAAGGTATTGACGAGTAACTTCGTACAGCCAAGGTCTTACGCGAGGACGAGGAAATCGATTTCATGTATGAGTAAGTATTTCCAACGCATGAAATTTCGTTATGCTGACCTACTCTGTAGTGGTGAGCAAGTAGAAGCCGGATAGCGCTGAGAGAAACTAACTTGGACTGGAATTAGATTGCAACCAGCTTTTTAGCCTGTATCAGACGGAGACGTACTTTACAAGCCGTGACGACCACAAGAAAATGCGACGATTCTCTGGGGCGTGCGTATTACATCGTCTATTGCCAATTAATTGTCCATGAAAGACTGACAAATAATCATCAGATACATAATCTATGGCAACAACAAGATCTACCTCGTACCTGCGCGAGAGATAATAACTCTCCTCTATGAGTTACACGAGAAATACGGCAAGAATACAGGGCCAAACGTTCTCAGCGCTCTCGCCAATACGGGTGCACAATGCAGATTCCTTACAAAGGTCTTCATCCAGCCGAAGTATGAGATTAAGAGTATGCTTTCCTCGGATTTCTTTGCCGTACACGAATCGTTAGAAGATCACGACCAAACCGCCTTCGATCAGATCCGAGCAGCCAGGAAGGGGAAGGGTGAGAAGCAGCCCGACTTCGAGAAACGTTGCACAACTACCATTAAAGTACTGATGACGGAGAAGCATGTCGTTCATCCTTTCACTAAAGACAAGTTATGGGAGCAGTATAACTTCGGCCGGGAGTAACTTAGGAGGGACATACCGTGATCAATCTTTATATACTGTCGGTAGTTAGACCTAAAGCTTACAGGATACCACTCACCAATTTTTTCCTCTCCAGCATTATTGCCGAGCACTTTACAATACCTGATGCTGCACTCTCGGATCTATTAACGATTTCAGTCCCTCCTCGAATAATGCGTATTGCTTTCAGCATCCATAAGTACAATCGTATTTGGTCCGTCCATGCTACACCCTTTAGGTTGCGCTACCGAAGATTTGGTATCTCCTGCAGATGCTAGGGCCAATCTCATCGTACTGCGCTTTTGTATGGCAGAACGAGTAAAACTCAGGCTGTACAATCACGTCAGTAAGGTTATTATGACTCGATCTTTTTATTTCTTACCAGAGACGCCATGAGCGATCCACCGAACCAGACAGCATATCTATGAGGCGATGATTGACTGATATGATCGACTAATATATGGTATGAACATACCTCTGACGCTTGTGTGAGATGACATCCACCTCGACACCGGATGACTAAACAAGTCGTTAGCGCTACAAATATTAGTCAAGGAAGTTAGCATACCTTCATATGGCTGCCACTTTGTACAGAAGTATTTTCGAGCCTACGATCAACAATTTGCTTCAAGTCCCGCTTGAGACGCTGGCCAAAGTGTTGGAACATGGTGGATCCACCGGAAAGGACGATGTTCTGAGAGAGACACGATAAGCTGCGTCAAATTGCATGATCCGCACCACTCACCTTGTATAGTCCACGACGAACATCAATTGGCGATTGCTGGATAACACCATCGACGATCTCTGGGAGAGGTGTCAAGAAATCGGAAGAGTAAATCTCGGGGTTGAAGAAAATCTCGGGTGCTAAAAACCGTTCGTAGCCAACATCGACAGCATATTTCTAAACAGGTGGGATAGTGTCAGAAAATAATGCCACTGGAATTCAGATGAGTGGACTCACCTTGCCTGTGACGCTATATTCGTCCTCGTAGCGTTCGAAGTACTTGTAAGGCTCAACATCGTACTTGCGGAACTCCTTGACGATATCCTGGCAAACGTAGCTATAATTCTCTTTAACGCGCCCGGCGACCTTCATATGCTCTTCAGGGGGCACATTTACCATCTCTCCTCGCTCTCGCAACAGGTTGAGCACGAACTGCGTGATGTCACGGCCGGCGATGGGGATGTGCTTGATAGCGCTACCGATGACATACCCTTCAGCACAGGGGATGACGTGCGTGACACCATCGCCGGAATCAATGACCGTTCCGGTAAGTGTACGATCCGTGACGCGGTTGGATGACCACGAAGCAGCGAGGGCGAGTACAGCCTGCACGGCGATATAAAGACCTTTGATGTTGAAGGACTCGAAGAAGATTTCGGCCGTCTGTTCTCGATTCTCAGGCGCATTAAGGGGAGGTTCAGTCTGTGGTACGTGCTACTTCAGTGTGTGAACCTGATAAAGCATAGATTGCGACGCACCAGCAAGAAGTAATGATCCTCCGGCTCACATCTCAGATACTTGAAGATCGTCTGCTCCCAGTACCTCTCCATATAATCCCAGTTATCAATCTGACCATGTCTAATAGGATAGTTGACCCCGTATCCGGGTGTCTTTGCGTTCGCTAGTGCTTCATCTCCGATGAAGAAATCAAGGTCTTCGACACCTCTCTTGGATGCGAGGCTTCCTGGCTTAGATGGTACTGGTGGGCCTCCTCGTGTTGGCTGTGAGGCGGGACCTCGGGTTGCGATGGCAGTGGGAAATACACTAGTGAGACGTCGTTATCAATACCGGAACGCGCAGCCTGAGGTACACTTGTGCTTACAACGATGGATCAGAATTGCCGGCGTATCTGTGCGGGTGTAAGTGCTATTTCATCTAGTTTACAGAGAAAGACATGAGCTTACCCAACTTTTGAAAACCCTGTTCCGTTGTCGCAGATGATGGGCGCAAGTACTGACATTGTAGTTGGTGGTGAGCTCGTTCGTGCTGCGACTGGGCGCTGCACTGGCGGCGAAGGCTGAGGCGCCCTGTATGGTCGTATTTGGCAAGAGCCTCTGATCCTAACAATCACAAACAAATACCAAAGCGTCATTGAGCTGGTTCTCTAAGATGCAAATAGGTAAATAGTAAGGTAGATACTCGCTATAGATTTCGTGATGTTACATCAAGAGTACAGAAAGCTAAGTATTATAGACTTTGGCTTGCATTGAGGGCACCCTCCGCGGTAGAGATTCTACTGAGAGCCTGAAGACTGAGTTAGTGACACTGAAGTTCGCGATAAATGAAGATAATTTGACCGACCTCAGACAGAATATCCGTATCAATATCGAGTGCAGACTCCTCTATTTGGTCACTCTCTGGCATGACCTGCCAACGAGTAGGCATGTTCGCTATCGATAAACATACGTCCATGGGAAGATAGTCACCGTGGGCCTCATTGAAGACAACTCGTAACTGTTGTTCCTCTAATTCAGCTTGTCAGCATAAGATAAGTGAAGACGAGATATATAGGCATACCCTCCGCCATCGCCTTTAGCTCCTTCGTCATACCTTGCACAATCTTCATTGCTGCTTCCATGTATTTCCGCCTGCGAACCAGCTCTACGACGAGCTTGTTGTATGAATATTGATACGAGGTATAACGATGATGTAGTTCTTCCACGGTAGTAAGTCTTTGCTCGAGCTGAGCGAGGTGCTCCTTGCACTCTGCCTGTATTGGCGATACGTGTAAAGACGAGTTCTGGTAGCGATCATTGCGCTGCTTACCTCAACTATTTCTTGCCGTTCCAACATATCCGCAATAATATCGGCTAGTTCACCTAAATCAGCTAATACCCTACGTTGACCTTCTAATTGCTCTTGTGCAGATTTCTTCGCACTGATTAGTCGTTGACTATGCCCGACGTGTAAGCATCCGAAAAGTGGTGAATAAGCACGTTATACCCACTGGGATTCACTGATAGAGTTAATGTTTCTATCCAAATCTGCGATTATAGCAGGAAGCTCATTTGTATCACGATTCATGTCTGATTACAAGGTGTCAGCTTCATGTCATACTAGACCCATCTGAATACAAACATACCCTGTATCTCTGCTTGCCCAAACGTTTCTCCTGCCTCGCTATCATGGAGGGCCTGAACCATCTGGTCATAGTGTTGTAGAAGGCTCGATAGATGAGTCGCCATATCGGCTGATACTGTTTCCTGGCTATTGAAGACCTCTGTCATGTTAGGCACGGAAATTGCAAGAGGAAGCGAGTTTTGGATGGCAGATATGGTTCCGGTCAATGTCTCAGGATAGTCGGATGTTCTTGCCATAATGTCCTACAATAGACCCTCAGGTTCAGTAAATGGTGCAAACCTGAACTGATGCAACATACGTCCAAAACATTTCTCTCCAATTCTAATGCATCAAACATATCCTCGATAGCCTGTTCATCCACAAAATCGCGTAGTGTCTTCCATGTACTACGATCATTTGTCCGTGCTCGCCGCTGTCCGTTTACTACCCCGTTGCGTAAAACTGCTCTTAATGTCTCAGTGGGACTTGCTCCGGGCTGGAATCCTGCCATTGTGCCATTGGGTCGGTTATCTTCGCGCTCATCGTCTGAGCCTCGTTGGCTACCAAAGAGCGAAGACACGGGAGAATTAAGGTAAAAGTCGGGCGGGACAGCCTGGTTTCCAAGGGAATCGAGGACGGCATCCAACGCACTTGTCCTTTGCTTTCGAATTGTATCCCAGGTCTAGAGCAGGAGAATGGGCGAACGTCTAGGAGAACTAAGAGCGAATTGTAGTTACTTTAGCTTCTTGTTCCAATACCGTTCTCTTGGACTCTATCATCTTCGCTACGGATGCAGCTAGCTTAATAATGGGCACTCAGACATTGGCCGTTGAGACAATGCATGTAAATACGTACCTTCAACTGCTCAGTAACTGCATTGGTAATCCACTTCACCTTCGCATCCAAGGCTAAGACATCTAAAGCCGTTTGTGCAGACTCGACGGATATAGACCGAGCCCTCGAACAAAGTTGCTCTCCGTGTTGTAGTGCCTTCTTCGACGCCAAGACCAGTTGGACAAGATGGGGCTGTTCTGGGCCAAATTTCTCGTTTGTAGGAGTTGAGGCCATCGCTGTCCCCAAGTGTATGGTAATTTTGAAGAAAGGTGGGTGATAATGCGGTTTGGGGAAACGGTGGTTGTTGGTGGTAACAAGTTATATTTGAGTAAACTGTAACGGTGGCGGAACGACCGGCCCGGAGTCGAGGTGGACGAACGAAATTGAGTGACGTCGTTGTTTCCAACGTTCCACAAGTTCGCTCATGTACTTCTGGCAAGGGGCTTTAACATGGCCACGAAACGATGTCTAATCACCTACCAAAATCGTATCTGTAGTATGTCACGACTATCATCAACAACTATGAAGCGACAGGTACGTATGTTTTAATATTATTCCACTTCTGATATATGTCTCAGACAATTGCATGACGGACACAGCAGATGCACAGTGCAAACGTTTCTACGCCTGCCAAAGAAACCGTCCAGTCAAATACTGCGAAAGCTGAAAAGACAGACCAGAGGTTGCAACCAGAACAGGCTAAGCCAATGAGCATCGCAGAGCGAGACGCAATGCTCATGAACGCCTGGAAAGACCGTGAAGGTAGTCTTGCAAACGCGGAATTTGAGGACGGAAAAGTCGAAGAGGGTTACAAAAGAAATGTGGTGAATATTCAAAGCTCATTTGCCTCATGTTCACGCGAATGACTCTACATACAGAAAGCAAATATCTTCCGTTACATTTGAGCTGAAAGTTAAATACGCTCCGAGGTATATATCAGCTTAATATCAATAGTCCGGCTCGTCATCATTGTCGAGTGGTATACTCGGCAAGTAGACGTAGTCCCATGATTTCCACAACGAGTGGGCAGATGGTTCCTCTGCTGGGTAGTTCCAGCCGTCGCGGATTGTCGGAGGTGATGTCAGGTACCATCTGCATAAACTCCGTTGCGTGTCCTTTCCACTGAGAGTTGAACTTTCGAGTAAAACCACAGTCGGATGAGTTGAGTACAACATGCATATGGGATGGCCCACATCTTGCCTCGCCTTCAGGAATAAGTATGTATTCAATATTAGATTTTATTTGGCCTACTATTTATCGTGTTTTGATCCGCGGCGTCATCACCGTAAAGCCGACTCGGCGCATCTAACGCTACTGCGGCCGCGAGTCCCTCCAACTCTTGTTCACCACAGCCACTTGCAGAATATTATCCTCTTAAACTATCACACCCACCATGTCTGCAGCTGACTATCTCTGTCTTGCGTGCTCATCGTCTCTGCCACCTAGATCAGTACCAAGCTCAAGCAAAGGCGCAAGTATCTTCATTACAATCTGTTGCAGCAGACCCATCTGCCCCAATTGCATTGCTTCCAATCCCAGACTGGCAAGGTATAACCCATGCCTCCAATGTCTTGCTGGGGTGGACCTCGTTACCGCTCGAAGCTCCTCTTCCAAGGCCTTCAAAGTAAACCCGCAAACAAAGGTCAATGTAGACGGTGGCTTGCAGGACGAAGACGTATTCGCTGTGGGCGACGACGAAGATGACGACGAAGACGATGAGGAGCGATACTCGTCGGAAGAACACCAGAGACATGATGCTTTCTCTATACCCTCCACTTCCTCACTAGTGGACGATTCGCCAACGAATGTACCCGGTGCTTCAAAGGTTGTGAACGAGCCTCCTAACCTAGAGGAAGAGGTATCTCTGCCATCGGAAACACGCTCACCCTCTAAATACTACATTAAACCCGGTGACACTTTGCTGGGTATAGCTCTCAAGTATAAAGTAGACGTACGTGCCCCGTCACCTCTTCCTGTTGTGTATTCATGTTGATCGCCCATCAATACTTTACAGGGCCGTCTCCTCTGCCGTCTCAATAACCTCCCACAGAGCACCCTTCGAACTACTCCTCATCTCCTCCATACCCGCACTGTTCTCACCTTCCCCCCTTCAGCAGTCCTGCTCGAAGCATCTACTTCTCCGTCTGCAGACGATTCCGAGTACGAAGCACGTCGAGCCCGCGAACGCGCAGAAAAGCGATTACAGACCCTAACAAAAGAGGTCGACTGGCGAGTAGCGAAAGCTTATATCGCTCTGGCAGACCCTCTAATAGCGGGGGCAGATGTTGCTGAAGTGTGGAAAGATGAAGCAGGAGATAAGAGCTGGAGGCCTAAGGAAACTGAACCCGTGGATGGTGGCGCAGGCAGTTCCAGTCTAGAAGCCGCTGCTATCAACAGGTATTTGGACGACGAGGATTGGGAGAGGCGGGAGAGGGAACAGGGCCGGGGAGTCAGTATACCCCGATTTCCGTTGTTTGAGAGTAGCAATGTCAATATTGGCGAGAAACCTGCTGGATTTAAGTTTTGGTCTGGGTGGAGGCGGAATTAACTTTTTCATGATTCAATATTATATTACCACATATCATTTGTAGTCTTGGAATTTTGTAGCTTTACATCCATCCTATGTAGTTTAGAAGCGTAATTGTCATGGGTGTCGTACAATAAAGCTCTTGAGCAGCGAGCCGAGGTATATCTGCATCTCAAGTGTTCAACCTCTTAACTCCTTCAGTTTTCTCGAGAATGCTTCTCTACACTGATAATGCGTGACTTCACCCCTACAGCACCCGTTAGCTCCAAACTTGTTGTTACTGTACCGATAGATGACTTACCGAGGTGAGTGTACAGCGATGACGCTATGCCCAAGCCGCTTATGGCAATGCGGACATCTGTACAATACAGTCAGCAGTAATAACGTCTCATCTGCAAAGGCAACACTCACATCCGGCTATCCGTCACCTTCACCCTATTCGCCTGCAAATACATCAACCTCCTCGCAACCTGCTCATCTCTCGCCTTGCCAATCTCCTTCGTCACCCTCGTATGAAAAATTGGTGCACGCAACGCCTCGACCAAAAATGCGCTAACATCCTTTGCTGTCACAAGCGGAGGCAGAATTTGTAGAGTCTCGATCTCATCTAAACGGGGACTGTGTCGGCTGATGAGCTCCAGCGCGGGAGTGAGCAAGTCGATAGAGGTCTTGACAGTCGGTCGTAGATATATTCGGAGAAGGGTAAGGAAGACATTCTTGGTTTCGCCCTCCGGGTTATAAATGCGTTTGCAGTATCTGAAGAGTTTAAATTTAGCATAATGCAAATGCAGCTAGGCGAGGGGAGTTGCATACTCTTCGGCCTTGATAAAGTCTTGTAAGCGATATACATATGTCTCCAATGCGTTATCGTGACGACCACTTCTTCCTAAGAGAATCGCTTTGGCTTCGAACAAGTCTGTAACGGACTTAATTACGGAATTGAGCATATGAAGGCAATTAATTTACCGTCAGAAGGCAACCGCGCAAATAGCTTTGCGATATCATAGCGTGTGGTGGTGTCAATGAAGTGCAGGAGTTTCTCTTTCATAACTTGCCGTGTATCTGTAGATTTTACTTAACCCTAACGAAGAAGTTATGATTCACCAGCCAATTCATACATACCAGTGTCTCCGCGCTTTTTCGCATCCAAGGTCATTCGTAGGTACAGTTCTGCGAGTCGGTCATGGAAATCCGTGTTTTCTTCGGCCTTCGTGCTGATGAGATACTCAACATAACGAACACACAATTCCAGGTCTAACCTCTCCAGGAAGTCCGCGACCTGTGTCCGGGGTAGCTCGACTTCTTCAGACGTAAATATCTGGGGACGGTCAGTAAGGTCGACGGTAAGCGGTCAGTATTGATTTCACACCTCAAATGCAATATCACGGTCCTGTTTGAATACCCATCGTGAATGCTCGAATATCAGGTTAATATAATCAGGCCCTAATCGTTGAAGATAGTTGACGGAAGGTGTAAGCTTGTCGCGCATGTCATCTTCTTTCTCGCTGAGTCTGCAACCAATGGTCAGTTGACTTATCGGGGATAGAAAGAACGACTTACTGCTGAAGCAGATCCAGAGCTTTCCCATGCATCTTTTTGCCATTATACAAGTAGATGAGCTCAGAGAATTTCTGCCAACCGTTTAATTACTCCATCTGCATGACAGTCACCGCCAACATACCTCACGGGCTCTCAAAACTTCCTCAACCTCGGACACTTCGCACCAGTTTGCCACTCTACATAGTGGAGCTAATAAGCCTGGTCGCACCTGGAGGTAGCATTTGAAGAGTGCTGTGTCAACTATTTGCGCAAATCGCACTAGTTCTTCAGGAGTCAGGGCAGTCAAAGGGGTATCTGGAAGCGCAAAGAGGTCTTCCTTTGAGGCCGCCGAAAGAAGGGGCATCTGATGTGCTTCTGCGCTGGTGATATGTAAAGCTTCTAGGGCACCTGCAACCTTTGGGCGTCGGTCCGACAAATAGCGCATCAGCTCTTCCACTGACTTGCGGAATTCAACTGTGATACAATCAACATTGAACAACAAGTTCTGAGGAATGAACTTACAATCCTTCCGCTTTGCCTTAATTGATGCAGTCTCAAGTTCATCCTCTTTCTTCGCCGTTGCTCTAACAGAATCAAGACCAGTACGTAGGAGACCACGAATCGACCCTTGTGGAGACGGCGGTCGTTGGGGCTGACCAGATTCCGGATGTTCAGAGCCGCTCTCGGAAGCCTTCAAGTCACCGGGCGCATTATCATTCGGACTATCAGACCCCACGTTCGGAGCAGGTCCACCAAACAGGTGTATCCAGTTTTCCTCAGGAACCGATAACCTACCAGAAACGCTCTCCGGATACAATGCTATGATCTTTGCAGGGTTGATGTTGAGCTCTAGGAACGCGTTCATTGCATTGGTGTATTTGGCTGATCGAAATTTTGCCACCGCCAGCAGGCCACGAACGGTACGTTGCTTGGTTTCCTAATAAAAACATATTAGACCCTTTATAAGCGTGTTACACACTGATTGTACCTTATCCGGGAGGATCACGGCATCCAAGCTATCCAGTAAAGCCAGAGCATCTGCATATGCCCCGCTGCACACCAGTTCATCTATTTGCTCACTCCACGATTTCATCGAGAATAACCATAACGTGCTGCCCTCCGTTGTCGCAGTCGTACGATCAGTCGCAACCGTTAATAGAAACAGTGGCGATTTAGCACCGGGCGAGGATGTGAGCAGACGAGCCGAATAACTTGGATAAGGAGTTCCTGGATTAGGTGTCTTAAAAGGGACCGGCAACGCTTGAGAAGTCAAAAGAGAAATCGAGGACCGAATTTCCAGGACTGTGGTGGGTACGAAAGATGCCGTCCCTGGGACATTCGCGCCTCCGTCGATGGAAGCACTTGGTACTGAACCGGATGGCAATACTGAGAAGATGTAAGGCTTTACATAGGCTGACGGAAATATTAGCACGAGATAAACTTATGTAGTTGGATCTACTTGCCTGTCTCTTCCGGTGGTGCCGGCCAGTCTATACCTGACGTTCGGGATGGCTTCCCACTAAGACTGATGAACACACCATTATCTATCAAGTGTATGAGCGTGTTATTCGGGAGCGAGAGAAATGGAAAGACGTACTCTCCTTTGCTAGAAACGCTTCGTTATCGTCAATTCTGAAGCAGGAAGGTTTGCTTTTGGCACCCAGGCCGATGTATCCGCCTAGCCCACTGAGAGCCCCCTTACCTAGCCCACTAGTACTTGTGGACACAGCAGGGCCCTGTGTTGGAGCAGCGACATCTACGGTAGAGCGAGTCTTTAAGGAATACAGAACATAGTCTGTAGGGGAGTATCCGAGGCATATAGTTTCACCATCAATAAACGACATCGTTCGGGCTGAATGGGGAAGGATGGTCTCCTTTAGTTATGCGTGAGGATAGCATCAATGTGTCTTTTTCAACTTGACACATACCACAGTTTCCTGGTGTTCACCATCCTTCCATGAATAAACAACTAGTTTTCTGTAACATCCAATGGCCAGGTATGTCACAACGACAGCAACGCCCTTGTTCTTAGTCTGTTCGGAGCCACCCTCGTATTGTACGGTGGTAAATACAGCAAATACTCGTGCTGGCTTGGCTTGTGTAAGAACTGTAGCTGGTTCGAAGTTGGGTAGTCCACAAAGCGTTACGACACTATCTAGTGTGTCGCTAAGCAGACACAGACGAAATATTCCACAGAGACGCATACCTGACAGGACAACCAAAGACTGAATATCTTGAACAACTCCCAACTGCTCAATGGCTCTTTTTGTCAGGTTCTTCTTGGTCTCTATGAGCTCAGCAGATGGTACACCGTCGGAGCCTTTATTGGGTTACCAGTAAGCCTGCTGCCTCGTGCATTACGTCCGCAACCAACAATTGACATACCATTTGTCTCATCTGACACCTTATAAACAAGAACACTCCCAGTTGCGGTACCAAGATAGAGCTTGTCACCTATGTGCACATGAGCTACAACATTTACTACGCAAACGGATAGTATGCCTAAGACGCGCCTTGTACAGTCAGCGATTCAACGCGTTCCTTTAGCCCAGTGAGCACAGGAACTGGAGCAGAGAACGGAGCCATCTATTGCATCTGGTTCAGGTATCGTCTGAAGTGCTTGGAAAAGGAGAGCACGCTTAGAAGACGTGCTTGGTGGTGGATGCAAGTCAACTGCTTTATGAGACATCAGGCTTGTGGCGCCACGGTGTAGCTATAGACTCGACGCGGTTCGGCTCGGCTGCGGCCCGTTAGAAGCAGTAGCTCAAGCAGTGTGCAAAGTTCAAACTAGTAGTGCTGCGGTATTGTCTATCCTTCTAACCGGTTATCTGTTGGTCATGTTTTCGGAAAAAGCCTACGAAAACAGCATTCTATCTTTCACAAAGACTCCCAGTACATGTATACACGAGCCACGGTACATTCTAGATACTATACAAGCATATACAAGTATTCGATGCATGCGATGATTTGTGCAGTCACAATGCGAATAATACACAATAAACTACAGTGAACGATTTGCGAATTGGTGGAGTGTTCAAGTGTTCATTGCGGGGAGAAGGTGAGTCGACGTTGGTGAGGAATGCGTAATGAGTCCGTGACAAAAAGTAATTTGAGATGGAAACAAAGCAAAGCAAAATAAAACAAACAAGGTCATTGGGGCGTCGTGGCTGTTCGTCGTCTGAGGGGTCGAGTGACTTCTCTAACGATACGTAGGCATGTCGTGGCCTTTTCGAGTTCGGCAAAGGCGTCGTTCGTACGATGTTCAATTTTTCGCGTGAGCAGCGTGCACAGGACGCGAGGTTCATCATCTTCGCCTTCAATGAGAGTAGACGAGAATGAGATGACAGATGATTTTGGAGACACATTGGTGGGAGGACAAGGGAAGATCAATTGACTGTCGCGCGGGGAAGATGGGATGGTGATCGGAGGAAAATCGATGAGCTCAGAGGTCTCAGTTGACGGTGTTGCGTACTTTTCAAGCAGACGAGTACGCTCGAGGGTGTTTTTATGGCGCTGTCACCGAACACGTTAGCAACCAGAGTAGGATACAACGAATTATCACTAACCTGCAAAACCATGTCAAGAATTCTCCTCGCCTGATTGATATAACGCGTGGCTGATGCTATGTAGCGATCTATAGCATCGAGAGATTCTCGAATGCGAGCGATATCGGCACATGCGACGAAGATAACTCTGGCCTGTGGAGCCGAACAGTCAACAGATTTAGGTCGAACTTGTTTGACCACTTCAGCGACATTTTCGACCTTCACCTCGTCCTGCTCGCTGATCAGAGGTAGCTTGAGAGAAGCATTGCTCGAGAACTTCTTTCTGAGCCAGTCCTTGACCTTCGAAGCACCTGTCCAAGCCTTATCTGGCTGTGTCGGCGACGAATTCTTCCTTTTTCGAGGAATATCCGGCTTCGGAGGGCTTATCTGCGCCAACGTTGGTGTTGCAGGAACAGAGTGCCGGCCCAGGTTGACCATAGACCTCACAGGTCGGAGTTCGTTCGAGATAGAACCCTCAGGAGACACACGTGCGAACGGGTCTGCGTCAATCCCGATTATGCTCTGAGAGTCGTCAGAGTGGAAGCCCCCAAGTTCTTTCTCGAACGACTGCCTGTCCCTGGGACTGCTATCAGTCGAGGTTGAAACAGCTGTCCTATCCGAATCGTCCGAGTCAGTAGTCCGCCGGCGACAATGATCATCGGCATCCCAAGCACGCTCGATTGCCACGAGTCGTGCGCCCTGCCTTGCCTGATCATCAGTGGTGAGCTCGTGTACGAACGAATCGAGAGCCGCGAGTTTCATCTTAAGACCACCGAGGTCCTCTGTTGCCTCTGACACGCGGGTTTGCATGTGCATCAGGAGATCCTGTCCCATGCTCTCCGTCTCCTGTATCAGATCCTCGAACGATTGCATGTTTTCGGGTTCCTGATCGGCCGTACTTTGACGAAGGAGAGATCGTAGATTATCCACGATGCTCTGGGGCAAAGTCGCACGTTCTAATTCAGTAAGGGCAGGCTCGTATGGGACTCTACTTTGCGAGGTAAGAGATCCTAGTCGGTCCCGGAAGTCCAGACTGGTAACTGTCGCTGCAGATTGGACAGAGGTAATGGATGGCCTTACTGTTCTCATAGAGGCAGAGGATTCGCTTCGCAAAGGCTCTGCGTTTGGTCCAAAAGCCGCTCGGAAGTGAGGCCTTGCAATCTCAAGGGCGGTGAGTCTAAATAAAACTCGGTTTTAATTGTGCTCTTTTGCAGCTAAAGCTAATAAACCTACCCTCTCGAGTTGCGGAGTTCACGGACAGTTCCTGTAGAGTCGCAATCCAGCAAGGCAAGTAGGACGCTGAGACTCTGGCCATGTTCGGCAGCGACGTGAATGCAAGTCTCCATATTTGCATCTCTCGCGGGTAAAGGCGCGCGCAAATCGATGACCAGGTGACGAATAAAAGCTTGGATGGAGAGCGGCATGGATGCTCGCGCATTACGAGCGAGACAATGTAGCGGAGTGCCGTGCCCTGATTTAGAGTAGAGACTCATGTCGGCACCTGCTCGGTAGAGAAGATCGAGCACAGTTGTCGATGGCTTCTCCACGGACATGCAATGGTGTAGGGGACTTAGACCATCAGAATCGGGATGGTTGACAAGATATGGAATGGGGCGGGAAGGGCCTGGGGAAGGAGCGGAAGGGAAAAGAATGGAATGTATCTGTTGGATGTCAGTATTTCGTACGCTTGCACTGAGGCGGTTGGTCATGTCTTCGAGATCTTCTTTTGAGGGCTTGAGAGCTAGCTTTGGGTTGCATGTAATATGGGGTATAGCGGCCAATAGCTGGTCCAATTCGGGGTTAAGTTGAGAGAGGTTGCGCTTATTATCATCGGACTAATTCTCTTGTCAGCACCAGTCAACGGGGTGAATTGCTATTAGAAGGACTTACCAGAGTTTCGCGGGCACGATGCCGGCGAAGAAAGCTTTCGCATAACCATAATACTTGAGGGTGGCGCAGAGCGTGTTGGATAGACGTACAGTGGTTTACGTCTCGGAAGTCCGGACGAGCTCCGTGAGTCAACTGCTTGGACATTAGATAATACAATAGAGTTTACTCCGAGGATGTCGCATACCAAGCATTGTACAACACCGACATTCCCATCGCGTGCAGCATCTGCATGTGACAATTAGCAAGTAGGCGGTGGTGAGAGTTGTGACCATGTTACTCACACATCAACGGTGTCGCACCGAGCGCATCCATGCCGTCGACAGACACGAGCCCAGAGCATGTCTCAAGCAACATTTTTACTACGTCTGGAATGTTCAGCCAGGCAGCCAGGCCCAGCGGAGTGACCCCGTGCATGGGGGTTTGTGGTGCGTTCAACGCATATAGTGATATTTTCTCGTGTGTAAGCAAGGTCTTGAGTATCTTGAGACGCGTCGGCAGCGCGTACGACACGTCCGAGGCATTGACCTCGTTCCACCTGAGCTCACGCCATCAACTTACATGCAACGGAATAACTTTCAGACCAAGCCCTACGTACCTGTCTCCCGCAATTGTGCATCCTATGATTGACCGTCCAGAGGCATCAAGCGTGTTTATGTCGGCACCGGAGCAGAGTGATTGGAGTACAACATGTTCGTCTGCCTTGGTGGCAGCGTTGAGTAGAGTTAGTGATACAGAGTCGTGGGCGCGCGACGGGCGAAATCGTTTAGGGGAAGACATGGGCGAGTATATGCCTCGAGTAAAGTGTACAGAGCCCAGAGCCCAAGCCCAAGCCTGGTGGTGGTGGTGGTTGCGTGAAAGCGTCGGCGAGTGTCGTAGAACTACCTGCTCCTCGAATGTAGACAGCACCCGTGTCGAGGCATACTTATATTCGAAACGGCGGGAAAGGGTGGGATTGTTGGGACACGAGGCAGGCATTCATGACCATCAGAACGGGCGTGAGACGCTCTGAGTCGAGCCTTGGGTCCGAAGCCTCGAGGCGCACAGCTGCAGCAGCCTCCTGGGACCAATGCACAATGAACCCAAACAATTCACCGGTAATTCCAGAGAATAACAGCTGTGTTTTCCAGGATGCGTTGCTCGCCCCGTCCGACACATTGTGCTACGGCGCGCAGACAGCGGGGACAGACATCCTGTGGGGAGTACAAACAACCCCAAACACGGGCGCACCGCACCGTGAGCGGGCGTCTTTTGCCAGCTGCCTCTTCGGCGCAGGCGTTGTGCATGCATGTCTATGCATGCTGCAATCTTACCAAAACTGTCAACTGAAATGAAGGCGTGCAGTGCGCGGAGTAGCCCAGTCTGATACGCGAGAATATATCATATATTTGCGATAATGAGTAGCAATGACTCGTGGATTGCAATAACTATACTATGAGATAAGTGATGCGAGGAGGAGAGTGTGTGTGCGCGTGTGCGATGGGTTCGTTACATTGGACTATGGACTACAAAAAGATGAGACGGAAACGAAATGAGACGGAGAACGGATGCTTCAACCACCACCACAGTGCTTCTAGCTTGAGCTGTCCAAATCATGACGTACAAAGGTGCAGAATTGCCGTTATTATCGCTCGTCGACACTGAACCTTGAGCTATCGAACACGTTGCATTGCGAGAGTCGAACCGAGTTGAGGTAGACCGCTGATGGAATGTACCTGTGCGATATCGGCGTGTCAGGCTCATAAGAACGCATCTTGTGCCAGGGTAGCCTATTATAGAAGTTTCAGCACAAAATCGGGGCGACCAATACCAACCAACACACGTACTTTGACTTGGTCAAAGTTTGCTATGGCGCGGCCAAGATCCCAACCATTGCCTTCGAGGCATTGGATGGCATATTGGACATTTAGGCCGGTTTGTTGACAAACTTGTTGCACAAGAGAGCGTTGAGGCTCAGGCTGCGAGATTAATAAAAATACGTAAATAATCATGACAGATGAAAGACCACTATCAGTCACCGATAACGCAAAACACTGACTATTGATGCAAGAGCTTGCTGCAGCTGGGCTAGAGCCGCCGGATTCAGCAAAATTGTCGATGGAGTCGGATTGACGGATGATAGTGGCATTCCGGCTTGGACTCGCATTGGTCCCGGTTGCCAGGCCGTATGACTCGAGTATGCTCGAACGTTGAGTTGGTCGGATAGAATCATAACGTCCCAGCCGCTGAGCTTCGCTCTATAGAGAGTGGGAGACGGTTAGTACTAGAAAATCATACTTCCGAACATGAGAAACTCACCGAGAGCCTTCGGGTGCGGGTGCTAGGATGAACGAACGATCGAAAGATCTGATACCTTCCGCAGGTACTAACAAACATATCACATGTGTTATCAGTCCAGATATTCGGAGATTACGGTTTATGTATAAGATTAACGTACACTCGGTAAATTGTCCGTGAATGGCCATGAAGAGGGCTGTTCCATCACCATGACTTACCGGCCAGGCATCAACACAGAACTTTTCTGGCGAGCCTGCGACGTCGTGTCGCGTACTCGGCAGATTAGCCATCGCCTTAACAGCCTCCTCGCCCCCTACATGCAATGACTTCTCCATCTTATCCGCACTTCCTCCCATACGGCTCAAATTCCGAGAGCCGCCATTTCCACCTGTCAGCCATGGTGCCCATTCCAGCTTCTTCTGGTTCGGCATGTCTTTCGAGGTATGGTACCCTTCTATTCGGGCACGCGCAGGAATTGTGGTGTTTGCAGAGAAAGAGAAGGTTGCTTGAGGGTGATATGCGTCTATAAGGGCGGAACGCTGATTGTCATATAAAGGGAAGAATCTACAGGACAGAGAAAATAGTTTAGCACTGATGACAGTAGCAAAGAGATCACACGCACCGCATGAGGAAGTTACTAATCAAATTCCCATCCACTCCAGTCACAAACGAAGGCATCATTTCCGCAGGGAATGAAGTTGCGCCTCTGGGTTTCTGACCGGCTGCAGACGTAGAAGCCAAAGGTGTGTCAAACGCTATTTTCACGATGGCCTCTTGGTCGAGAATTTCCAAGGAGGGGAAACGGCGGGCAATTTCACTACGAAAGAAGTCGAAATTATTGACATGACTCAAACGTACACAGAGCAGGACAAACCTTTTGAACTTCTCTACACGGTTGTTCTGATACTCGAGTTCGCGAATAGGATTTCCCTTTAAAATCAATTCTCTCAAGTGTTCCAGCTTTCCCCTTCTTCCAGCAATATAGTCCAAATCCTTCCAAACGGTCAGACTGTTTCCCTCCAGTGAGAGGTTGGCGAGCCTAGGCAGATAATGCGACAGCATGCTGAGAACTGCCCCATTACTGATGGCGTTGTTTGCAAGTGATAGTGTTTGAATCTATGCGCATTTGAGTAACCTTTGTTCAAGAGAGGCTGTTGTGGCGCAAGCACGTACCTCTGGTTTTAGCTGTCCTGCAATTTTGAATATGACGCCAGCTTCTTTTGCAGATGATCCAGGGGCGCCAGGGGGAGTCATTCTGTTCTTCGCGATGAAATCGTCCTCAACCATACGCTGTATTGCAATGAGACTCTTGTAGACCACGGGAGATTCAAATACGCACCTCCAGATTCAAGAAGCGAGTCTCAGGATTCCATCTTGAATTTACAAATTCCCGCCACAACTCGATTATTTTTGGCCCGCGAGTTGAGTTGTCGCCGTTGACGGAAATGGCGTTCCTGCGGAGCCGACCCGCCGCCGTAGCCTTCGATGCCCCCCGGATAGCTATGCCTTGACCGCTAGAGCCTGCAGAGAAACGAGCAGATATCTTTGAGGGGGAGAAACGAGGGAGAAACGAGGGCAAGGCGGTGGATGGTCAAATGAACAATGTAAGCGAGGTGCACTATGCAAACATGACAAGAAGAGACCCGACGCGTGCAGGGGGCTCTTCCTATACGAAGGAGGGTGAGAGTAACAATATCTGATTTACCATAGGACTACGATTCGAGGAACCGGGTTGATCTTTGCCCATGACGGCGTCGATGGCACGCGGACGATGTGATGTGCGAGTCTTGTGAATGAGGGATTTTGGGTGACCCTTTCGGCCTCCTGGTCTGTCTGAGACGTCGCGCATGCGCGCATCCTCGTCTATGAGCCCAGCCTTGCGCAAAGCCTTTGAGGCGAGGGTGCGATTTCCCGACGGACCCTCTGAACTGAGCATGGTCCAAGCAGAGGCGTCGACGGAGCGGGGTTACGTAGGGATTGACAGGAGACGTTGTTGAGTGTTTGTATAGTATGGGACGAGCTCTCAAGGCCGTTGTGTGCGATGAGCAAGAGTGTCCAGACAGCGGCGAGAAAGACAAGTGGTGGAGGATGAGAGCGAAAGTCAAGACCAAGTTCGCGGAGCCGGCAGAGTTGGATGAAAGTGTTTGCGTCACACTGTGACTCACGCATGTCACGAATTGAGTCACACAGTATGCGAACCGATTCGCTGCAGCACAGCGTCACAGGAGGTCACATAGAGGTCACGCCCCAGCGCTGCGAATGACAAGGGGTTTGCTGGGCCTCTGCTCGCTGTGGGCCAACAGTTGTCTGCGCGTTGTTGTTGACGGGCATCTGTGAGACACTGGCCCCCGTCGCTGAGGAAACGTCCGCCCAAAACGGACTGTGCGGGATGTTTGGTGGTTGTCACGGGACAGCGACGAAACGGGTTGTTTAGCATCGTTGGAATTTCCCACGGGGCATTTCTTAGACTGCACTCGAAAACTGTTACTGGATCGCGAACTCGCTCACCCTTTGGTGTGGTTTATTCGACCCATTAAATCTGCGCTTGCCGCCTTGTTCTCAATCTCTCCGAAAATTATGATGCCTCAACAGAAATATCAACCGTTGTCGGCCGCCTTGGCTGCTCCTTCCCTCGTCCATCCAAACCACTCTTCCCAACAACACTACCCGTCCTATGTCTCTCATGTACAGCCGTCAACGTCGAGCGCGACCCGACACCCCCAACGCGAAGAAGAAGAAGAGGAGGAGGACGAGGAGGAGGTCGTAGAAGAGGAGCTTGATAACAGGGACCATGGCTCGCCCAGCGTACACTCTCCTTCACACTCGTCCGGACTTGCAAACAAAGCCACACCGTGAGTTCTCGTCATTTCGTCTCTGCCTTATTCCGATCAAGTCTTACGTGTTTCTCGTGTGTTCATGAAGTGCAAATGCCTCCACCGATAGCATGAGCCAGTATGGAAATCAGGTCCAGACCGCAGCCCGCGACGAGCACGATCAAACAACAGAAGACAGCAAGCGCAAGCCTGGGAGACCTCGAGGCTCACGAAACCGCAAATCGAAAGCCTCCGCGACCGCAGCGAACAAAGCACCAGCCAACTCGCAACATCCAGGCTTCTACCAATACCCCCCCGCTCCCGGCACCACGACACAGAACCAACAATTCTACGAGTTTCAATGGCGCGCGTTAAATCTGTGCTCAGAGTTTTACAATGCTGCAGAGGAATTGATTGTGCGTAGTCGTTGTCATTGCAATTTGCCGTCGCTAAGATCAGACATTGCAGAAAGGTGCTCCCCCTATGGTTATTGCACAGTGTTACCAGTCTGGACCCGCCACAAAAGTCGACCCTCTAGGGATGATTGCAGAAGCAAAACGTGTCTGTGATAATTTGGTGTGTTTACTTGATTCTTGTAATCTCACACTGTCTTACCCTTTCTAGCTTGCGAATCCCAGCCAACTCGCAGGTCAACCACCTCCGGCCCCGCCCACGTATCCCACAATGGCAGGTTATACCACCATGCAACCTCCGCCCCCTCCATCCACAGCGGCGGCTGCCGGTACCGTGATCAACAATCCACAATCCTTTGTGATGCCTCTCGGACCTGGCCCTATGCCACCTGGCTATCCTCAGCCATATTATCCAGCTGCTTATCCCCCAGCGCCCGGTGCACGGTACCCTACCGCTTCTTACTACCCTGCCCCATATTACACCGCACCCGCCCACGCAGCCCCGACCAGCAGCCTACCTGTCGCAACACATACCCCAGCCCCAGCTCCAGCCCCAGCTCCGGCTCCGGCTCCAGCGCCAACCCCTGCAACAACCACCCATACAAGTACAAGTACCCCTGTGATGTCGGTGACAACGACAGCACAGTCCCCGCAACCCCCTGCACCTAATCCTGTGCCTGTTCCAACTCCTGCTCCCGCTACTCCTGCACCGCCGACACCTGCGCTTCCCCCAGTACCCGCCTCAGTATCAGGTTTGTCTGCATTTAATGCCGCTACCGGAAATGCCGCACCTGGCGGAACGCAGGGTGCCTGGTCAGATGAAGAGACTGACAGGCTGAAGAAACTTGCCGAACAGGGTCGAGATAACTCACAAGGCAAAGGAGAGATCGATTGGGACTGGGTGGTCAATGCTTGGGGACAAAGCAGGACAAGGTGCGTAATATTGTTTTCCTTTATTTTCCACCCCCCAGAAGTTAACCTCTGTGGAAGCTAATCGGCTGGAGTTAGGCATCAAATCCTCCTAAAAGCTACATCCCTCGGTCTGAAAGAGAGCACGACACGTGGCCAAAAACGACGTCGGGAGAACGATACGGATCACACCGCTCGCAACCCGCCATTACAGTCGCCAGCAATATCGCACCAAGCACCACCTGCCATGGCTCACATTCCCGCCCCTTCTCCTGCGCAGAGTTCGACTCCTTCTAACCCTCCATCCGCTAATGCCTCTCCAGTCGCACAACCGATGCGACCGCCTACATCAGTAACCCCGTCTATTATCATGAACCCACCTCGGCCAGCGCCGACAACGAAACCTGCAATGCCTTGGCCAATGCCTACTCTCGCTGCTAACACCCCTTCACCTGTCTTGGCCCATAATCAAATCGATTCTCAACAAACAAACTACTACAGCAGGCAGCCAACATACGGTCAAACTATGTCCCCTACCACCAACGTCGCATCCTTCAGACCGCCATCCTCACATGGGAATAACACCACCGCTCATCACCATCCCTACATGTACAGACCGAACGGTACGGATTCGTCAGGGCGTAGATGAGTGTTCTTTGCCGCATACTCATGGTTCTCTGCTTCTCGTATTCTATCATGTTAGGGGTATATGGACCTTAATTCAGGAAGGACAAGCTGTTTTTTTTGATTATTGCCAAGTCTTCCCAGGGTTATACAGTCTTCTGCATAATATGTAGTCACATCGTTCTATATACCGTCTCAATGTTTCACTGCTGTCCCGCTGATGTGTATGACAAGACATGTTGGTGTTCCTATAGACCGTGCCGCGTAACATTATTTGCCCCTGCAGTCATGTACCGTTTTTGCAACAAACATCGCAAGCTACTTTTATTATTTCCAGTGCAACGAGCATGTTACTTCGGCAGACGCTGAATCAGACGAACCAGTCCGACTCACACGGGCGCTCTGTGCTCACTTCGTCTCGACTGCGATCCAATCCGAGCTCGCAGACGACCAAAGTCCAGTAGGACAGACAGTCTTTTCAGATGTCTATTCAAGGGTATGTGGTCTTTTTGTACTCGAGAACATGTCTCACGAGCATCTTACATACAGTGAACCAGGGACAAACGGGGCATCCAACGGACCAGGGTTGTCTGTCTCGAACGGATTGCCTCTGCCAGGCTCAGCCGTGAACCAATCTGCAGGAACCGCTCAGGTCCAGGTGAGTGACCACGGCCGACCTTTTGTCGTTCATTTCGCTCAAGATATGCCTGCGCTGTGCCTATTTTGCCGTTGTTCGACGTGTTGGACGTCGTGCAGCATCACCCCGCCCACCACCCGCAAGACCCCTACGCGAGTTACGCTCCATATCCTAGCGTAGTCACCTACAGCACACCGTACCCCCACAATACCAACACATCCACCTCTGCGCCGTATTACATCCATACTTCCCAAGGTCATCCCGCTCACAACGACCCTCACCACCCTGCGCATCATGAGCCGCCACCACCTAGTGGTCACTCCGATCCCACAGCACAGCAACAACAATCGCAACAAACTCATCATGGATCGCAACATCACCTTTCTGAAGTAAATCACCAAGAGCAGATCCACACATCGGAACATGTACAGCAACCACAGGCGTCGTACCACACCCCCCAGAGGTCGCCCGTGGAACCGGTACCGCCTTCGCCGTCTCTTGTGGCTGGAACTCCTAATGGTGTGAAGCGAGGTCCCCCTATTAGTACAGGGTCAATGGACGAACATACACCCGCCCCTAAGAAGCGCAAGCAGCGAGCTGATAACGTTGACGTCAAGGAAGACTGTGATCTCGGGCCATCGGGCGGTGCAAAGCATTGGACGGATGAGGAGAAGACGAGGCTCTTTCACTGGATGCTCACCGATGACAATAGATGGGAGGCTTTTGGGAGCAAAATGAACACTATTTTTCGTGAGGTAAGTCATGATTCAGTTGGATGGAATTTATGTTGATAACTGGGCATTTACGTACTCAGGGCTCAGCAGTATTGTTTAGCTCACGGAAGACATTCACGGCCCTCAAGTCATGCTATCATCGAAACCTTGACGTGTTCAAACAGATATACGCGTTTGAAGCGTTCCTTGCCAAGGCCCCTACAATGCCGATCGAGCCTCCTAATTCATCCTCACCAACTGCCAGTTCTGAAGGTGTAAATCAACAGGAGATGCAGGAGATTGCGGATGAACTACTCCCTCCATCATTTGCCACGCCCGCGCAGCGCCAAACCTTCCTCGAGCGTAAACTGGAATCTGCAAGAAATTTTAACGTGCCAGTCGGAAACCTCACTATCAGAGCCCTAGACCATTGGCAGGAAACTGGCTGGTACATTCTCTTCAAAAGAAGATTTCGCGAAGACCCGCAGACTGGAATGCCCATTGCTCGGCATGGATCTCTGCGTCACCTGGATGATGGTACTTCTCCTGGTATGAGTTTCCATCGCTCGGACTTTGTCTTTTTGTATGACACTCAGTATCGCTAATCAACAGATGGACGATTGGACGAGGACAACGAAGGTCCTTCGTCGGCTCTACACATATCACGAGCAAACGAGTCACTCACTGAAGCACAACGACGACATCTAGACCCTAATGATTGTCTAATTCCGCCTCCTTTCCCAAACCAGCCTCCAGCATCCCGTGGTTCCGGTTCCACGCACCGCACGCGAGTATCGCCGCCTGCCTCGTCTAGTCAGCTATTCGCTCCTGGCTCGCCGGTAGAGAATACCTCTCCCCAGATATCAACCTTCCCATATCCACCCCCTCCCCCTGTATCCTATTATCCTCCGCCATCTACACCACAGGGAGACTATCAAGTCGTCCAGCAGCAAATAAATTTGCAAGCCCAAACTGCACAGGCACTCACTCAATTAACCAATATGACGCAAACTCTCCTCGGGACATGTACAACATTGACGGAATTGGTACGCACACAAATGGAAGATACAAAGGCACAAACGGATCTCATGCGGAAACGGGAGGATCGGGACGCTTCTGGATCATCTGCTTCGGGCTCAGGGAGTGAGACCCAACGTGCAGCCCTTGCGACTGACATACTAGCTAATCCTCGGGCACCAGAAGAGATCAAAAAGCTGGCTGCCGACTACCTGAAGCGTCTTTTCCAGTGACTTCGTTATAACCTAATTTCTTGGCATTTTATAAGCTGCATGTGGATGGTTTTTATCAGTCCTACCCCCTTTCTCCGATATCCTACTATTTTACTCTAATGGCTACTTTTTACTCGCGGAATATTTACTGGCCATGTTCTCTGTACAATATCAAGTAAGTGTACTCTTGCGGCTTCCATGTGTGAGCAGAGGACTGATCTTCATGAAATTCAGATGATCTCACATCCTATTCACTCGTTAATACTACCGCATACGCCTATCATCCCTCGCGTAGTCGGTGGTGAGATTCAGTATGTCAAGAAGGGCCAACGATGTTCATAGAACCGTCATATTAAGGCGCTGGAATGGGGAAATGCAATATCGAACATCACAAAGACATCACGGGGTTATTTCCCAATAGAACGGGAAGAGCGCAAATAGGTGGACTCCGCCCTTGAGCTTAAGCAGTTGGTCATGCACGAAACGCAACATGGGTGGATTTCGGTGACATGACAAAATTGACAAGTCCGGATATGTCACGGGCCTTCTGTGCGTGTGCTTCTCTTTCGCACACACTCAACAGGGGTATCGGCACCACGGTCACCCGTTAGGAGTTTTAGATATTCACGCGTCAAGGGAGGCGTATAAAATGCGAGTGGTATCTTTCCGTCAAGCATATTCGCGCATTCTCTCTTTCTTTCTCCTCTCTCGCACTTAACGATATGATTGAAGGCACAATCAATTTCTTGAAGAACCTTGGACCTCAGCAGGACAGGAAGGGTGCCACCTCCAGCGATGACCTATCAAAGATGACCGAGTTCTCTATTGATGAGTATAGACCGATGAAGGTCATCGCTATTGGTGCTGGTCTGACTGGCGTTGCCGCCGCCATCCGGTGCGTAATAATACCGAGTGCGCCCTAAAAGCATTAAATAATGGTCTCGCCACAGGTATCGCCAATACGTCCCCAACGTCGACATCAGCATTTACGACAAGAGCGACGGTATCGGTGGAACATGGTACCACAACCGTTACCCGTGAGTTCTATCCCCTCTTATGATTGCAAATAACTACTGACCCGTTATTAGTGGTGTTGCATGTGACGTCCCTGCACACTGCGTGAGCCGTCTAACGTCCTCTATAATCAGACCAATATTCTCACTATTTTTTCCCTGACGTTCATGTGACATCACCAGTTTGCATACACTTTTGAACACAAGGTAAATTTACTCCACGTTTACCTCCGCTTGACGCTTTTATTGACGACTGTACTGCCCAGGCCGACTGGTCGGCGTGCTATTCGCCTGGACACGAGATTCTCCAATACATCAATCACGTTGTCGACAAGTGGGGGGTGCGCTCCCTTATCAAACTTCAACACGAGGTCGTGCATATGCAATGGGATGAACCCTCCAGTCAATGGATCGTACGGATTCGTCGTCCTGCTGCGAACGATCCCTCGACGTTTGAAGAGTTCGAGGACCGTGCAGATGTTGTTCTTAACGGCACCGGAGGCCTCAGTCGATGGAAGTGGCCTGACATCGAAGGTTTGCACGATTTCAAAGGACCTATCGTCCATAGTGCAGGCTGGGACTTTGGTGGCTCGACGTGGGAAGAGGACGTCAAAGATTGGGGAGATAAGAACGTTGTTGTCATCGGCTTGGTATGTGTTATTACGCACAACGTTCGTCTCATGCAAGCATGCATACTAACACAAATCTCCATTTATCCAGGGCTCTTCTGCGCTCCAAATTGTGGCAGCACTTCAGCCTAAGGTCGGTAAACTCTGCCAGATCGGTCGGGGACAGACGTGGGTGTCGCCACCGTTTGCCGTGCCCAAGATAAGTGAAATGCTGGGCCGCGAACTGAATCCCTCTGATCCATCCAACTGTGGGGTTCTCATCCAATTTATGCTATTTCAAGTGCTGATGATGTCTATCAAGTGTATTTTTCAGAGGAAGAGAAGATATCTCTCAAAGAGTCTCCTGAGAAGCTGTTCTACTTCAGGCAACAACTTGAGGCGCAGATGAGTGTAAGTGTTTACCATGGGTGGGAGTATACTGTGAGCAACAGGACACTCATCTTTGTTGGCACAGTCGGGCCATAAGATTACTCTACGCGATTCAGAGCTTCAGAAAGCCTCGCGCGCCATGTTCACCGAGCATATGCGCAAATCGTTGGAAAAGAAACCCTGGATAGCTGATCTGAGTAAATATCGCTAATGCAGTCTTTCTCCGCGAGTTATTCTAATAAGTATCAAACTTTCCGCAGTTATCCCTGACTTCAGTGTCGGAGTCAAGCGAATCACGCCTGCACCAGGCTATCTTGAAGCGTTATGTGCCGACAATGTGAATTTCTTTTGCTCCTTTCTTCCCAAACATCCATCACTCACTTTTAACCACAGTGTGATTTCATCCACGAGCCTATCAAATCCATTACGTCCTCCACCGTCGAAATCGACGACGGACGAAGCATCCCTGCTGACATCATCGTCTGCGCGACAGGCTTCGACGCCTCCTACAAGTTCCCCTTCCCTATCGTCGGCCGCAACGGTGTACCCCTCAATCAGAAATGGACCCCTCACCCACGCACGTACGTCGCTGCCTGCACTGACGGATTCCCCAATCTCTTCTTCGCCTTCGGTCCGAATGCCAATGTTGGAACAACAAGCATCCTTGGTATGATTGAACACCATGTGATGTACTCCGTCATGGCCACGATGAAACTGCAAAGAGAGCGGTTGAAGAGTATCGAGGTCAAGCCTGAGGCTGTCGACGATTTTGACGACGTTATGGAGGTGAGTTTTGTCTGATGTTCTGAAAGAACAATGTCTTATATTTTAATGAACTTCCGACAGGAATATTTCAAAAAGGTCAATTTAATACGATCAATAACATTAATCACAGATCCTGATGTATATCTGCCCATCCATCTGACGTGGAACGTATCTAGAGCGTTTTCTCCGAATCAGTTCCCACCTGGTATAAGGTCGGTAAAGCGGATGGCAGGATAGTCTCTTTATGGCCAGGTACGCCCAACTCTTTTATACTTGCTTGACTGTCCTATGGTTGATATCACATCGCGGTATAGGATCTAGTCTGCACTGCATGCGCGCGCTGAGATATCCTCGCTGGGAAGACTTCAACTACGAACGCTTGGACAAGACCAAGAACCGCCTGTTCTGGCTGGGAGACGGCATGACATACTCTGAGAAGACATTCACCGGCGACAGTACGTTGCTCTACATGCTCTAACACCTTCAGGATCCTTTTCTAACGCTATCAACCTAGGAACGTGGTACATAAAACCGAACTACGTCGATGTTCCTCCGGTCCCAGAGTCGTAAGAACCCAAAGGTCAGTTCGCCGAATGTGTAGTATTATGAGCATATGTGTCTGCTATGTTTGTATCAGAATCACGTTCATGTTATATTAGCCAGTTATCCTCAGAACAAAATTCTTGCCATCGTCGTCGTCTCAGCACAGAAGATACGCGTTCTTAGGCTACATTGTTCAATGATTTAAATGTTAGTTTGGATCAAATACAAAGCTGTTCCGACCGACCAACCGTGTCCGAGCCCCACTCGCTTACCAGCATACGTGGTTTAGTTGGCGACCTAATTTTAAGAGGGAAGTACTCAAGCTCGCCAATATTTGCGCATAGAAATTTGCAATCACTTTGTTACTGTTTTTCCCTGAACATATAATACATTTTGCAACACAACACTTTGTTTACTAGCCGGGAGGAATGCGTCGGAATTAGACCTTGCCAACGATGTTCGCCTCCTTCAGAAGTTGCATCAGACTTTGCAAGTTTGTAGGCCTTATTAGTAGAAGCCCACCTGATACGTGCTACTTTTGCCGGTGTTATTGTTCCTGATAGTGTACCTGCTTCCCTGCAAGTGGCATGTCAGAAGGAAACTGACAGATGTTGCCACGGGAAATATGTATGGCCACTCACCCCATCCTCTCCCTCAGAAATCTTCTCAATAACTCCGACAGAGTGTGTAACGTTGTCGCTCTCACCTGAAACACTCCCTCGGTTATGTTATTTCGCGAAGACCGAATATCTACATACCACCAATGGGGCGGTACTCGACCTGGTCACCTGGCTACAAGTGGCGGTATCCAAGGTCAGTACACGGGTCACATAAATACTCGGCGAGATACTCACGATGTAAGACGGCATGGATATATTAGAAGGTTTGAGAGTGAGTCAACTATGGATTAAGATGGGGATTTAGTCTCGGACCAGTGCGAGAGCTTTTATAGCTAGCACGAACCTCGAGGTTGCTAAGCACGATGTCATCGGTGTCGTCAATAACGAGATTGGGAACTCCATTCCTGCGTCATGGCACATCGACGGCCTGAATCAAATCGTGGTTAGTCGTTGTGCGGCGAGTCAAGTTCAACAGCCGACGTCTTTCAAGGTTGCCATACCAGATTAAGGCATATCCTTTCCTTTCCGGGCCACCCAAGCGTCACACGTCACGCGTGATGGTCAATCGTGCCGTGGCGAAGGATGAGAATTCTTCCCAGTACGGTAATTGTTATCTTGCCAACCTCCTCCTCCTCCTGCTCCCAGCCACCTTTCGAATCGGCGTACCTCTTACAGTAATGAGAGACTAGTCTGTCTCGCAATCACGCAATTTCCATGCAAGGTTTGTTTGTCAATGATCTAGGCCAAAAAACAAAACAAAACAAAACAAACAATGATTCATCAGAGCGTCCCACGCGCGGGATCTGCATCTCTTTTGTTACATTTCAATTTTCAGTTAATTTATTCCAGAAAGATGGGTTCGACTCTGAAGCGGACCGAAGCCATGCAAGCACAGTACTCACGATGATCGCTTTGGCGATTTGAACCGTCACCTGCACCAAACTGACAGGTGGCTTGGGCTCAGGCTGCCCTGACAAAACCGATGTGGGTTATTTCGCGAACAATCAAAGTCCAGGCTACAAATGTCACCGGATACCGCGGTCGTACGTCTCTTTTCTCCCTCGCTGCTGTTTCCCCCCTCCTCCTTCTCCGTCTTCGAATGCTACCCTCATGACTAGTGCCGTCTGGGACTCGGAGGCATGTTGTTGGAGTCAGACCAATATGACGAGAACGTGTACATTTCGTTCGCTCGCAGATGGTAAACAACTTCCCATGTTCTCAATCTGGAGTGAGCGCAATTAAATTCCTCTCACAGGCACGCAGAACAGCATGTCAACATAGCTCTGTTGGGTAAGTCGTCTATATCTTCAAGCTGGACGATGACTTACTCTGACGAACTACAGCTCTGCTCTTCTATGAGTACTGTATCACACTACGACGGGAAGTCGTAACAATGTGGGGCCGAAAGTTTCGAGCAGCAACATGGCTTTTCTTGCTCAATCGTTACCTGACGATAACCTACGCGCTTCTGTTGACTGCAGCGGATCAGGCACGCGGGCATAATGTAAGCAGGTCATTCTAAGGAACATCCACTGAATTTGGCTGACAAAAATCTCCCCCTTGCAGAGGTATGTCAAATTTGTTTAATCCACGTATCCTCTGAACCTTATGGGATGCTTCAGCTGTCTTGTCAATACCCGCCTATTTCAAACTTTCAGTCGGATGGTGACTGTCGTCTTCGCGCGTTAGTGGTCAATTCCTGTTTCTCTCGTCGCACCCACCGACTGCTCGTCCTCTAGTCTTTTCTTCGTTGCGCATCTACGCCATATGGAATCGCTCAACATATGTGTTCGCCCTCATATTCGTTATAAACATAGCGCCCATTGGCACTAATATTGTGCGTACCATTGAGCCCGTCAACCTTATTGCAGTACTAACCCAAACGGTCTCCAGTACATCCACGTCAAGGAAACTGTGGATTACGAGGTCTTCCCCTGGGGCTGTGTGTGCATCACACGAAGCTTAATTTCCACAAAGGTACATGTCGAGTAAGTGTCTTCGTTCTCAATCGCGCTCGTTCTCCGTTTACCGACTGAACCACAATTTGGACACACGCAGCCTTGTCCGAGTGACTAGGGTTGCTGTCATGTTTGGTGACGCAGTTGTGTTGCTCTTGACCTGGTGGAAGACGATGAGCATTCGAAAAGAAGCATCATTAGCCCGAATTAAAGTAAAGTTGACTACTCTTTTAATACGCGATGGTATGCCATCCCGTGTATATCACTCTTTATGGCTTCTCATCCCGTGTCATTCTACGATTTAGGAACATTATTCTTTGTGTGAGTCCCGCGGGACGCTTAACCTCTGGGAGCAACGGCTATTGAACGCTTCTTCACAGTACACTCCTCGCATTTAATCTACTACGAGCCGTTCTGATCGAAACCACCGAAGTTCCGGGATACATGATGGCCCCTGTAAACGTGTACGCCTGATCGCATCTCTCTTCTAACAAAAAAACAACTAACTTACTTACTCTCACCTTAGCATAACATCAATCCTAATTTCTCGCTTCATGCTCGACCTACGTGAGATTGGACACGACGTCCGAGATCCTATGGATATCCCATTCATTACTGCCCTCGCCATGCGAGAAGGGGGTGTTGGAGAATACTGCCGTTCAGCGGATACACTGGATACTGCTAACCCCACGCGCTCGAGACCGAGGTATGACTATGAAGACGCCGAGGCCGGCAGTGAAGTGGATAAGTTGGACGTGCCAGTGCTGAAGGCGGAATCGAGCGAAGCGCCGGACACGGAGAGCGAATATGGGATTGCTGAGGTGTGTTCGCCCTTTTACAAGACCTCACATACATCTGACAATTCGTCTCTCGTTGTTGTTTAGGTACAACGTGCAGGGCTAGCTTCTTCTCGGATAATTCTAAACTAGTCTATGACAGATTTAGAATGAACTTTGTAGAGTAGCGAGGACGTGAGAGGACAATGAATATTGTACAGCATCTATTAGGAAGGACGACGGTGCTGTAGTCATCGAACTTCCAAACTTTCTCATCATCTAATGCACTAAATAAGATTGTTTAACCAAAACCTATATACTTAACAATAAGTGTTCACAAATACTAAATGCAACGTCTATCCCACTACTGTGGCTGGACGCTGGCTCTAGGTTGTGGATGTGACCCAACCGTCTGAGTGCGAGCACGAATTCCGACGTTGGTAGCAACCTTCTGACCAGGCACCTTCCACCCCAACCATCCCACCAAAACGTTCTTCGCGAAAATCTCACCAAACCCAAGCATGACCCCATTGATAAATGGCAAGAGCAGATTAATAGCAAGACTAGATGCCAACGCCTTGACACGCGTTTTTGTGGATAGTTGCGGGTCGAAGACAGCGAGTGTTGCCGTGCCCGGTTTTTCGCCATGATGTCTGTGCCCGTGGTGGGGGTGACGAAGCTCCTCTTCATACCGTCGGCGTGCATGCTCGCCGTGAAGGTGTTGAATGGAAGAGGAAGGCGAGTGAATATCCGATGGGATAGTCATAGAAGGGAAGGAAGACGTCATTTCTGAAGGTATCTCTTCCCAATGCTTGGTCGAGTCTGGTTCCGAGTGAGGACCGCTGCCTGTACCTTCATTGCTGTTTGTTGATGACGGCTCATCTCCGTGCTACAAAATACCACGAGTTAGTTATTGCGACCTGGTAACAGTTTCACGAGTCATCCGTACCTGGACAGCCCTGGGGGTCTCACCGACGACCAAATCCCTGGCATCCGCGAGACTAGGGTTCGCTTCCCCCTCGTTCTCTGCCCTCACGCTCTCCCATCCACTAACACTAGCAGTACTTTCACTCAATTTCAAACTTTTCCTCCTCTCCTCCAGAACACTCTCCTTCCAATCCACGCCTGCCTTCTCCTGCGATAACCGTATGGCCTCCCACTTCGCCCGCTGTGCCTCAGCCTTTTCACGTTGTTCTGCAGAACGTGCCTTCCATTCGGTAAGGTGCTCGTCATACTCCGTCTTCCAATCTTCTTCAAGCGGAGGTGCAGGTGCAGCCTCCGCGGAGCCCTCCGTAGCTGCTGGAGCCTGAGGAGCTTCTGCGGTTTCAGATACAGCGGGTCCAGCCGCAGGAGGTTGCGAGGGCACCTTCGGCACAGGTGCAGGAGCGAAAGCGTCCGACAATGCAGACTGTGTCCAAGAGACACGAAATGGCATCAACCAATATACTCTTTTCTTCAAGTAATAACCGAAACACACCTGCAACAAGTCTTCTTCCTCTTTGTTCAGGTTTTCGGCCATATCTATGTCTTCCTGCAAGACCAAAGACTCGCTAGAGTGGTTTCTTGAAGTCGAGTCTTGGGCGGAGATGAGCGCAAGCGTAGCGGGTATGGCGTTCGGCAGTATGCCGTAAAAGGGAATTAATTCATCACGTGTACGCCGATCTTTACGCGTAACTGGTTGAACGCAACCGATTCGTTACGGTGACGCCTTGCTTGCGCTTGCGGTTCGAAGTGAGCATTGGCGAATGATATATATGGGCTTATATCGAAAGTATGGAGTGGAATGTACGCGAATTATAGACCAGTGACAATTACAATAAAGGCAACATGATATCATTCATCTTCCTACGTTTATCAACCTGACGATACCGAACCGCTTGGAGAAACAGGCCGCGCCGACTGAGGGCGTGAAGGCTCGAGACGGGCAGTCCTAGGCAGCAAAGCACTAGAAGGAGGCTCTGAAAGCACTCGATTAACAACTTCCTCCTGCCCCGCAAGCCACAGTCCGAACGCTCTTGTCCTCATCCACTTCTCGTAGAAATCTTTCCGTTTGGCCGAACGCTTGAACGGTAATGGCGAGCCATTCGCTTTAAGCGAAGCAAAAAACGCATTTTCGTTGAACGGTTTAAGCCTAGCTGGTGGGAAAGGTGTGGGCGCTGCTAGAGAATGGCTCACTCCTGCGTGCGGAAGAGTAGGCGTTTTCCGACTAGGACCTGAGGGAGCGAAAGTAGCCGCAGACGGAGTGGGGGAAGGAGTGTTGGAACGATCAGCATGAGTGGGTATCAAGGTATTGAGGTATCGTTGGAGCGGGACGAGAAAAGCTGTTGTGCGAGAGGTTAGATGCTCTCGCAATGCTTCAGATGCCTCAAGCTCTGTGGATAAATGTGAGATGAGAATATCGGAGCTAATTTTATGTAACGTACGTGCCCGTTCGTCTCTATGTAGCGCATCTTGAAGTTTCCTTAGGAGCACTAAGTCTTTACTAACATGGCGCTTGTGCGTTTTTGTTGTCCAGCCAAGGGGAGGTCCACCACTTATGTTGGCTGATCCTTGGGTAGCTTTCTTCCTATCAATACGTTACGCACATATAAATATAATTTTTTAGAGTTCTACGTACTTCGAGGGACCCACGCTCAACACATGCGGCCAATGAGAACATGCACGGTTGAAAAACGGATTGGTTACCCCAAGGAGAAGTCCAGCTTGAGGAGCACGGCAATTAACAAGAGTGCTATGGTCAGAGTCATGAATAGTGAAGAAAGGCCGGAAATCGCCGGCTAGAGGAATCTGGTAGTGAAGTTAGAATCTGTAACAGCTACACATATTATGTACCACACCGGATGAAGCAGCCCACGTAGCCACCAGACAACCTGGCTCGCCATAGCTGCCGAAGTACCAAAAACTAGTATGGGTTCACATAGTATCAGGCACTCCCATATTGACCATAGGTGCGCCAAACAGGATTGCAAGGCATCAATGATGGGAGGCTGCTGAGGTGCTAAGGTTGCGATGATCTGAAAGGTAATATTTAGCCCATACTCACGTTCATCTATATATAACGTAAACAGATTCATACTTACATGCATGTATGGATCTGGCTTTGCCTGCACTTTATTCAGAGCGTTTGCCAATTGCGCGCCGCTTGCCTCTGGAAGGTCAGTAGTGAATACATAACCTAGAAAGCCTAGTTCGAGGGTAGTAGAAGGATGTGGATCTGGCCTTCTTCTCTTATGTCAGTGACAATTATATGAGGGGGGAGGGTAGTTCAACCTCACCAATTGGCGACATTGTGACACGCGACCTCTAGCATAGGACCGCCATGCGAGAGGAACTCTTCTCCGAGGTATGATGACATAGAGTAAAAGAGTGATGGATATGCGTGTTGGGATAGAATGACCAATGAACGCTATTGAAGCGCATTAGTCACGATTGAGTCTGTAGAGTGCGTGTCCTACTTGTTGATAGCCACGCTTCGACTTAGGATCCCTTCTCTGCGTGAAATGTGCAAAGCCGTATATGAAGCCGTCTACTTCTGCACCAGGGGTGATTTCATCCATGGCAGCCTGTGCCACACTTGCAGGACATCTAATCCGGAATGAGTGAATGTACGAACCGGACTCTGCTTGCGGAGAGTCAGGAAACGACGAGAACGCACTTAATTGGGTGTCTCAGTCTACAAATCCATATATATTGAATGCTACTCACATATTTGATTCTTCCTGAGCACTGAATTGAAGCGGAGGATATATACCAGTAACCTTTGGTCCGTAGTCAATGTCAAAGTCGACTAAGCAGGTAGAGTTATTATAAGCACCCTCGAAGTTTTTCAATCGTATCTCACCGACAACCAACGATATGATCCATCGCCGTAGACGAGTAACCTTTGAAGGCTCCATGGACAGCGTACTCAAATCATCCAAAGTCGCTCCTCCTTCCACCTCTAGACGAGGCATGCGTGGTAGTGTGTTTGACCGTGAAAGCCTTCGCATGGACACCTTGGGCGAGACATTGAGCAAATTAGGGTTGGAAGAGGACTTAAATGGTGTTTTCTCCTCGTCTCGAACAATAGTGATCATGGATGGTCGTCTTGGTGTCTTGTGTTTACTGGTGCTGGAACGAGTCGAATCAGACCTTCTAGAGAGGTTGTACAAGCCAATATCTCCCTCTTCTGACATTCCAGCTGTGTGCACTCGGTCAGTCGTCGAGCAGTCGAGCAAGAACCAGCAACCAAGGCTACCAGAAGGTGGTGGTGGTAGCAACACACGAAGAGAGGACCATGCGATCCAATTACACATGGCTAAGTCAAGCAACACCAGATTGGGGGATCTGATGATGTGATTGACGATCACGGCAGTGGCCGGCGTCGTCCTCAGGCGACGGTAAGCATGATACTGGTGACTAGTAACTC
>MU274917.1:465982-524510 GCA_022160335.1 Irpex rosettiformis | reverse complement strand
TGTTACTATGAAAATGATGGGATCAAAAGAATACAAATCTGACTGTTACTTTTTTGTTATCTTTTGAATTGAAAATTTGTTATCGGGGACGGGCGTGTTACACATTTGCTCAAAGTGTGCTGTTGCATACTGGAACGATTCTTTTCTTCGTTTCACTCAGGAATCGTAATAGTGATAATTTCCTATTATATTCTAGTTATCCTTACAGCAGATCCTACATGCAAGAATGGTATCTTTAGTTTGCATACTATAGGATGATGATGTGAAGCACGATGTCATGTGTGTTATGATGTTCATAGCAACTAGTTTATAAAAACTTAGGAATCATTTCCTGTCACTTGATGGTCACACTCTCACAAGTGATTTGAGCAGAAAAAGGTCACATATACTTGCTAGCACCTGAGGAGTGTGTCAGCACTTAAATGCCTTTCATTGTGTCAAGCCTGTTTGAAGCTTGAATTAAGGTCAGACACAAGATCCTGAGTCTGAGAAGATTGAACATATCTACTCTGCTTTTAGGAGACTAGAACCAAGTACTAGTACTAGTTGAGTATCACTGTTGATTAAGCAATGTGGGCTAGAGGAGACATTATCTAACTTAACAATGCAATAGCATAGACTACTTTATGTTATAAAGTTCCACACATGCTGTTTCATTGTGATATATTGTATAATACTCATTTCAAACACTTAGCTTCAATGTGATGGCTTTTATAACTCAATATCAATGCCTACGACAACAAGACAACTACATAAAGACCTAGTGTGCATGCTAACACAATATAATTTTTTGATTATTTCTCTGATGTATATTTTGTGAATGCATATTAGAGGGTCGAAAACAAGCAGCATGGGCAAGTAAGAAGTATTCTGGTCATTGTGTCATCTTATCCACAATTTTTAAACAATTGACTGCAGAAAACATTCTTTAGAGTAAATGAATATGTTTTGTATCTACCATAGTTCAATAGATGGATCAAGCTACTGGCTGACATATGATTGGTGTATTTTGACAGAAATAGGTGCTTAACATGAAACGGCCGTATAGCACATGATTTCATGTGATATGTCACAGTGTGATGATAGTGGTCGAAAATGACCTGAGTCTATCTTAGCTTTCTTTCATTTTTGCTGCCTCATTTATACAGAAAGAGATAGATGGCTGATTCTGAGACTACAAGGATAGTATCTTATGTGAGTAAACAGCTTAGAGACTGAGGCAAGCAAGATAAGTTTTGGTAGTCAACCTAGAGTATACATATATGTATGTGATGCAAGATACTGAAGAATAAGGCTGACCAGCATGGCAGTGTTACAGGATCTGGAGTACTACAAAATCATTGAAGAACACAGTAACACATCGTTGCAATTCAAGTGACCACAATCTCAGACTTCCCTCTCCTTACCATCCTTTCCAGCATACTCGACCACAATCTCGTCCACACTTCCCCTTTCATCCTGCTCGTTTCCTTCAACCCCCTTACCCTTGTCTACCGTGGGCACCGGCCCAGTGAACCAATGAACACCTCCATATACAGGGAACCAATACCACACCAAGCTCAGGATAAGTGTACCAAAGAGTACAACACTGGCATAGTTCATACCCTGTGTGTTTGCACCGGGAGATCCGGGGAAGAGTAGCACGATACCCATGAAGAGCATCCAAAGGACGGAGATGAACGCGCAAGGGAAGGAGAATACGCCAAGGGAGAACGGGCCAGGTTTGAACGAGTTTTCGCCAAGGTAGCGGGCCGCAATTGGGATTCTAGCATCAGCCCAACATGAATCAGCCTCAATATATAACATAAGCAGTAATAGACACGTACGCGTAAGCAATATACAATGCAACTACACTCAATGCGAACACTGCGTTAATCGCTTGGCTGCCTGCGAACGCCAGCAACCCAAGCAAAATTGCAAAGCCACATGTAAACCAGACAGTGTTGACTGGAGTTCCGGTGAACCCATTCATGCGGTAAAGCCATGAAGAGAAGGGGAGGGCGCCGTCACGAGCAAATGCAAAGGACTGGCGGGAGGCGGCAAGAACCTGTTGTCGCGATGCATAGAAACTTAGTGAAAACCAAGAGCAGTCTCCACAACCACTCAAACAAAGTACGTACCATACTGCTGCCCATCATATACTGGACGACTACAATGATTGCCCAAATCGCGAGTGCACCTTTCTTACCGAACGAATTTAGAAAGATCTGTGCCATAGGTTGCGGAGACCCGATGATGGACTCCAGGTCGGTCCCCATGCAGAATGCAAGTGCCAGATTAATAGCTGCACAGTGAGTGGATGTCAATGACAGAGAAATAGCAACCCAATGAAGTATAATATGGGAGTAACAAGAACTCTGGTAAAGTCAAAGGGGAAATAACTCACCCCAGCCGAGCACACCGGCAATGAAGATTGCACCTGTAATAGCCCATGGAACAGCAACTGCGGCATTGGAAGCTTCTTCAGATATATGTACGCTTGAATCAAAGGAGCCTATGACATAACGGCGTACTGTAAATGCTGTGGAGTCGTGAAGCTGGAAAGAAAACACGTACATATTGTCCAAAGCGGGGCTTGGAACCCAAGTATGAACGCAAACCCGTTCGGCCATCCGCTTACTATTCAATCGTACGTGGTAAGTATGCAGTGTGGCGCAGCGAAATGAACATACAGTTCGAGAAATCCCCAAAAGCATAACTGGCTGAGTTCTTAAACTCGCTCGGGGTTGCAGCGGGAAGGGCAATGATGACCGCAAGGCATAACCTACAATTCAACCCCGTGAACAGAGTATCAGCGTATTGTACACCATTTTGAGATAAAGAAAAAGGCTTACAAAACGTTCAAACCCACATACACGCTCTGCAGTCTCGCAAGGACCTTTGTGCCAAGGCAGCAGATGACGGCATGGGTAAGGACAACGCACGCGTATGCGCCGCTAGTGAAGTTCACACACACCAAATCAGCTCTGTTTGATTCCCAGGATAGAGTATACACATGAAAGAAATAACATACAACAGCTGTGCATTAGTTGCCGTGAAAGTTTCATTCCCATTCTCGTCGAGCGACCCGATTGAAGCAGCGGCCATGATCTGTACGGCACATCCCCAGTCGATGGACGCAATGGCAGAGACGGAGCCCACCGTGTTGGCATCTGCGAAAGTGAATACGAGTAACTGTTCAATGGTTCGACTGATCGAGTAAAGGTAGCAATACTTACATCCAACAATCCAGGCGAGAATGTTCCTGTACTTGGGTGACGAAAGTGAGTGTGTCCAAAAGTAAAGCTATATGTCCGAATGCCATATTACATCCGAGCGAGTGATAGACAAATCGGGAGGTCGTAGGATGTTACAAGTTATGGCGGGCGTTTTCAAGTAGAGATCAGAATATGAGGAGGTTATCCGTCGGGACGTGCATACAAGCGCGTTGGAAGGAAAGCCAGGGAATAACGGTGATGTGCATCGTGCGATGAGTGACCTGTTTCTATAAAGTGACAGCTAGCACTCACACCACCAGAAGTAGGCGCTGCTGATGCCAGCTCGCCCATCGACATGCCCACGAAAAGAATGAAGAGAGAGGCTACGGCCCACTGCCAGTGAGTGAGGTGTTCAAGCATATCCGGCACCCAGGTTCGATGGATAGTCGCCGGTTATACAAGGCATGTGCGCAAGTCACGATGGCGAGGCCAAACAGGAAGAGGATGGAAAGTGTGTCGACGAGAATAATGACGGCAATAGAGAAAAACAACTAAGTAAGAATTCTAAAGGCGGCAAGATTAAACAATACTTACACCCCAGACCATAGAAGCCGGTCCACCATTCGGTATTGAATAGAATAGTACCGACCTACAGGTGTACAGAACCGTCAATATTCACCATAGCGTCGCACAACAGGGAATTAATATATATGACTTACGCTATGGAAGGTAGCAACCCAATAATCGAGAACGCAATACCAAAGGTCTGTGAGAGAGGTCAGTACAATGCACAGTGCACGTGTCGGCAGTTAGACGCGTAGTTAAGGGCACGCAGGTGCGGGAATGGACAGTTGCATCAATAGACGAATGGGAGAAGACTGCACAGCGAGGACGCCGCCCCCATGACCTCCTTCAAAACAGCCTCTCGATATGGCTTCGCTCTAGCCAAAGTTGCCAGCAAGTAGAGGAAAGTGATCTTTATACTCACCTCGAGCCCAGAAAACTCCCTCTTGAACTCCTGCTTGTACCCCAAGCTTGCGAGGAGCTCCTCGTCTGCGGTACGCGCCACTTCAGCCACTGTTGGCTCAGGACTCTTGAGGGACATGGCGTCTTTCATGAAAGTCTGACTTGAGTGTCTGCATCAGACACGGGGAAATTCAGCTTGGGAAACTGGCTCGGCGTGGGAGCAGCGACTCACAGATAAGGTTGTATATGTCTTTTGAATACAAGTGAGTCTGAGATACGCGTTGAGTACTAGTCTGTGTTGCAGTGGTTCCTCGGGGTGGGTATGCTGTGGTGGTAGAGTTCCAAAGAACAGCAGGGTGGGACTCCACTGACGGCAGCCAGGGTCATGCTCCCATTCAAATACAAGCAAACATAGACCTGAGTCGACGTCTAATGCGCGTCTAATAGAAGGCAACTCACAGTGGCAGCTTGGCTTATCTCTGTCCATTGAAATTACTTATCACGAGACCGCGTCTCGAGTCTGATTGCTGTTTTCCTGGGATGGTTAATCGTCGATGTTCATCTGCAACAATTGTGCATAATGGTTTGAACCGTCGCTGATAACAATGCGAAGGCTACAACGGAAGGGCGAAGGCGGCGAGATAAAGATAAGCATTTGGCATTAGCGGATGCGGGAGCTGTAAAGGCTGCAACAACTTGCCTAGGGAGGGCATGATAGGGCCATACCTGGGGTAACGAGCGCTGAGGATATTGTATATCCTATCTTTCACGGCCGCTGGTACGCTCACCTCCTCATTGGCTCACCAGCTCAGCAATCCCGGACACCCGTTGGGTATCAACATGCCACCTACTGCTCCATTGAGTTGTCTAGAACGCCCCCTCAGTACTAGTCTCGTGATTCTCACCTCTTTTACTTGGCATCTCCCCCTACTAGCAACCATACACTCGTCTTATTTCTTATTCCTTTCCTCGCTCTTTCCTCACAGTTCGGCCCAATTAAAGCCTAGCCGACCATCGTCAGTCTATCCAAACAGATATAAGCAAACCATGCATACCTAGTAGCTCGTGTTTTGCGGTCCAGCCCCTCACAGTTACGTCCCTGTCACTTCAAGCTAGCGCGAATGTGTCGGCCATCCTCCAGACTTATTTGACCCCATCATTCGAATTTATGGTCCAGAGTCAACTCGTCCTTGTATTCATTCGGACCGTGTACGAGACAGGACGTCGGAAATACACAAAGGCATTGGACATTGGGATTGACAACAGAGAAATCTATTTGTCCGCGGATGCGTGGCCACTGGTAGAGGTTATTGTAAGAGCGGGAAAGCACTTGAGTCTTAGCGATACGTAGCCGTATCCCGTGATTCGTGTAGCATGATGCGTAATTGTAGGGCTTAGCGTTGGAAAGCTGGTCGCGTCGGTGAGCCCACGTGTACATTAATCAAAGAGTTAATGAAACACTCGCCTCTGTCAGCCTGTCTTCTCACATCATCGGTAACGTGATGCAGTCGCAGATGTTATGGTGGCCGATATAGATATTGTTCGGTTTACTAACAACGACCTGTACAAATAAGACTATGCTCAAAAGTCAGCAGGTATATAAGCGTATAAAAGCTAAAGGATCGTCAGACACAGAGAGCATGAATATGAACTTATGCCTGCGGTATATCAGCTGTACTACCTATACGAGCTGAGTTCCTCTGAGCCCACTTTCATCCAACATAGCTTCCGTTACTGGAAAGCCACAGACATCATACGAAAGAAGAAGAGAAAGAGAAACTCACTTTATTTCTCGACGCCAATGCCTTTATCAAGTCTTATACCTTTTATATAATTAAATAAACGCTGAGGGGGTGGGGCGGTATACGTACCTCAAGCAGATTCGGCTTGAATTACGAGGACCTTCCCTGTATTTGTTTCAGTACAACTGCCTTTAATGCAGTCCCGAATCTTCGTGAGTACGAGCATTCCTAGGCCTGAAAACAGCATACGTACTCACCTATTTCCTACCCACGCCCAGACTCGCTGCCCACTACTACGATAGATATCTGACACGCGAACAATCTCCATCGTAGAACGCTCCATCGCAAAGATTCGCTAGCGCACGGCTAATATAGGGCCAGCTAGATTTTTTTTTGTTCTTTGAATTCTAGAAAGGTGTGGGGAGACCTTCCCCCTCCCAGGTAATCGCAAGGACAAAGTCAAACATCACGTCTAGGGAATGCGTTATCTATAGAGGCACAGTATCGCTACACACCACGTTAAAGACTGCATATGGAGTAGAGACACCGTGAAGACGTACCAGTCAATTCGAACACTTCGATGGTATCAGCGATTCCCGGGTACTATAGCATGTCACAGTCCAATAAGAGGTCTCCGAGCCGGTGTCAGCGAAGAACGACATTAACCGTGACCTTGCACAGAAGCACACAGATGCCAGCTTAACGTTGACGTTGAACGTTGAACGTCAGATGTATATGCTACTAGTTGGATGTTGCCCAGGGTTTTGATAGAGAGGTTGCGCAACGTTACGCAAGTTCCGGTTCAAAAGACGAAGACGAAGTGAGCGCCATAAAGATGATGTGCCCACCCGGCCCGGAATTCAGAAGGCCCAATCTCTCACGGTATCGCAATGTACGAATTCATCCAATTAAGTAACATAACTCTACGATACGCTTTTACTGCTTGACTTTCATGTACCCACCCAAACTGCCCCTCAATACCTCTTGCACATTACCATATAGTAGCCTCCTCAGCTGCTCTCCCTTCAAACTCACAACCAGCCTTTCCTCGCTCAAGTACTGCGCGTACCGTTTCCACACATCCGCACCCTTTCGAACTCCAGCCACCACATTCGCCTCGGGATCGCCGCTGACCCTCCCTTGTCTCAGTGTCCTGATACTTCCTACGATAAACAATCCCCTCTTCGCCCTCGTCAACCCGACATTCAGGCGCCTTTTATCTGCCAGGAAGCCAATGTGCCCAGAGGTATTATTCCGCACGGTCGAGAAAATGATTACATCCTTCTCGCGACCTTCGAACCCATCAACCGTACCAATATCAAGCTTGCTGAGATCGGCAGCGCGTTTATGGCCGAGAACGGATTGGAAGCGAGAGAGAAACTTGGCATCGGTGGTAAATAAACGAGTGAGGAGAGAAACCTGGGCAACATATGGAGCGATGATGCCAATATCGCTACCTTCCATAGTCTGTACGAAACAGTTTAGTTAGTTACTTCTTTTCTTTTTTTCAAGCACGGAGAAGATATAACAAGGGCAAAATGCATATTTTTGAACGAACAGCGTTCGAAAATACGCGAAGCAGTGTAATTCAAACTCACCGGGTTCCTCAATAGAAGATCTTCCACAAGACTGCAAACAATGTTGGCCTCATTCAAGTTAACTCTACTCCGATCCTTGATGCTCTCGTTCCCTACATGGTCGAGGAATACCACGCTCGGTTTACTGCGTCCATTGTCCTCCATGTCTTCGTCAAACTCCAACTCCGGTATGAACGAGGACAACGGCGGGGCTAGAGTCGGCGATACCACACCACGAGCATCCACTGTGCCATCCCTCACGGCCTTGTCGTAGAATTCATGCGAGGGGAAGCGAGAGATGGTAGGGTGCATACGGTATTGAACGTCCAGCATGATCGACGGAACAACTAAAATATAAATATTGCAGATACGACGTCAGTTTCATTTCGGACGGAGTGTCAGTCGTGATATGAGGAAATCAAAGGTGGAAGATGTAAGGTTGGAAAGTACGTAAAACGGCGACTTACTGTTCTCTTCCGACAGCCGTTCGAAGAGACTAATGCTGAGCCCCTTCGCCTGCGCCTCTGGACTCGTAATAACAGGCGGTAGTTGCTTGTGGTCACCAATAAGGGCAACGTGTTTCGACTGTCAGGTGGGGGGAATGAGTAAGGTGTCAATGCCAGTGAAGCAGGTAAGTATGTTAACGAATACAAGAGGAAGCACTGTGAACACAAATCGAAGAGGAGGAGGGCAAAAAGGTTCGGCAGAAGTTTAAGAAAAGTCGTTCAGATGCAAGAGCACGTACTCCTTTCATAAGCGGAACCAATGTCGCTGGCTCCGTGCTCATGGACGCCTCGTCGATCAACACGAGTGGACAGTCGATGACATTGAGTGTGCGCGAGGCTGCTGATAAGCATGTAGTACAGATCTGTGTGACGTTCGTGTTAGTACAACATCCTCGGGCATCTAAAGTACAGAGGGGGATGTCAAGAAATCATGGCTTACCACATCAGCGCATCGGATGACATCCGTCAACATTGCCATATAAATCGCCCATTCCCTATTCCGCTCCACCCGCTCCTTCTCATAGAGTCTCTTAATCTCGGACTGCATATTCGATAACCTCCCTCCCATCCTCCTCAGCATCGCACTACTGGATTTTGCTCCTGCAATCTTCTGCCTTAAATCTGCAATATCCTTGTGTAATTTTTTTAGCCGAGCTCCATATTCCTCCGCTTTCTCCTTCGCCTTAGCCAAGTCAGGAGCACTGTGATGTCGCTCCATCTGGTCTTCCAGGACGTACGCAGACAGAGATCCTTTGATTTTGGGAGAGTTGCCGATACGGAGAGGACGCAGGGAAGCAGAGACGAGTCCCTCAATGATATTGTCGACAGCACCATTGGTGAACGTACAGAGCAGGATTGGGTGTGGAATATGAAACTGGAGCTGGAAGGAAGGTTAAGGATGACATGCGACAAAGAGGACAGAGCGGAAAAATGGGACAGACCTTAAGAAGCTTGACAGTCTCAATAATGGTCTTCGTTTTCCCTGTCCCTGGTGGCTAGAGATTATTGCTTTGATCAGCTACTGGGTCCGGTACGAAAGAATATTGACTACACATACACCCTGGACGAGACAAACCCGGTTGTTCACCATCATCGCCACGGCTCGTATCTGGGTTGCGTTTAATCCACTCAGTACTGGATCGCCCTCTACTTCCACAGGGTTCCGCTCAGAATATCTACGCGCCCAGCTTACAATGCGCGAGTCTTCCTGGAAGAGACCGGAAAAGTCTATCCTTGAGACTTCCTCCTCTACTGTAGAGGCCTCCTCGTCTTCGATATTTTCGTCTAGTATGACTTGTCTATCCTCGAATCCCCTCAGCAGCACATCTCGCAGGTATGTCCCGTGTATAATGAGCTCCCTGTCGCTTCTCCCATCCGGCCTTTCCTCGTTTCCGTACTGGTCAATTTCATCCCTCCACTGTCTTTCCTCCGTCCTTCGTGGATCACAACTCATCCTCCCCACCGCTTCATTCATCCTATCAAACACGGTATTGCTCCTCCCAATATCAAGGCGCCATGGCTTTTTGGTTTCGATTTTGAACCGCTCAGGAAAAGATACGAAGAGTTGAGATTGAGTTGAGTTTAGGACGGAGCCACGCTGGGCAGTTTCGCGCAGGGGCCCGAGGTGTGTTACGAGAACTTGTGTACCGCCGCTATAATTATCGTTGCGCCAAATCAGCTTCTCATAATATGGTCGCTATTGGCACGCGGTTGCAGAAGTAGATTAAAGTAGAGAGAACGCACTCGAATCGGTGATGGGGTGGCAAAGCAATACCGGGGCCCAAATGAAATGTCGCGACAGGTTTTCCGTACTTGTATCTGTCCTGCCAAAATGCCTGCATCTCCGTGATACAGTAGCCTTCGTCCTGTAGTTTCTGAAGAGGCCAGCTAGCGAGACGCTCACGGAGAACTGCTTCGTCTTCATCTCGCTCAGCTTCAAGGAGTGGTTTGAAACTAAACGTTAAACACAGGAATCATCAGTTTCGTCGAGAATAACTTCACAACATCACCTGAGACGCACTGAGACTCGAAAGCCTTAACCTCCTCAAACCACTTCTCGCCCTCTTTGATCCAGGGCGCATCTGGTCTTATACGGCGAACCCGCTCTTTTCTCTTCTCACTTAAGGTCTTCTTCTCTTTCGCTAGATCTTCTAGAGTTATCCGTTTGGCTCGGGCTCTCCAGTTTACGCGAGCGGGAGGTGTAGGCGGAACGACAGGAGTAAAGCCACCATGGGAATAGTTCTTGGACGTAGTAGCAATTAGAGATGGATTACCATAGACAGCACAGCATGGAAAGGGGTATCGTTGTTGAGAGAGGTGGGTGGTATGAGAGTCATTTATATCAGGTAGTGTATCATAAGTAGATGAGGAAGATGTAGACGCAAGCAAGGAAGTAGCCCGTCTATGAACGCCGCCAGTTTTCTTGGGCCCACGACATGTCGACGACGAAGCGGAAGCCGCTGTCCAGGTAAAGAGTTTCCCGGCAGATCTGGAAAGAAGGTGAGTGGCCGCCAGTGTACCTGCAAGTGTCTTTGCCAGAAGCTGCGCGGCGAAGGAATGGAGATGGTCTTCACGAGTGCATTGAGGTTGCCCGTGGGGAGGTTGAAGTTGTTGCTTATGCCCGCAGGTCCAGTAAATGGGCGCCACAAAGATGATGGCTTCCTGAACGAGCGCGCTCGACTTGCTCCTAGCTGCTACATAGACGCATCCACCACTGACTACTCTCGCCCTATTGCTAGGGTTTATATCTGTGATAATCAAGCAGGTTATCTAATTCAAGCATAGTAAAAGGTATTGAAATACTGGGATACTTAATATCATTTCCAAGTCGTGTGGAAGTAAGGTGCTACTTATCTTCTCGTTTGGAAGGCAGCTGGGTGCGTATGCTTTATCTGCTGATACTATAATTTCTCATTTGCTTTACTGTAATCAGTACTTCGGTTGGTATTCCAAAGTGCGACCTGGGAAAGCAAATACATTGCTTTTTCAAACGCACGTCGTTTACCGGCACGCACCTCGTCCAAACAGGCGAAAGCACTCGGACGAATATCAGCGTGACCGCTTGTATGCGCCGTCTTAGGAGTATTTACCAAGACGCTTGCAATTAGTATTCTGAGATATATGGGGCTCTGAGAATCAGAATGGGATGCCCGCAGCACCCAGCAAAGTTCCCAATTTGCTTCCAATGCTAATAAAGTCTCTACCAGACGTGCCTTGTCGAAAGTACAGTGAGTGACGTTCGCTCTCAGGAGCCTTCAATTGTACTGAGTGATGCAACATTATCTCCTATTCTTTAAACTCCCCTTCAACAATGCGCAGAGTGTTGCGATTGTAGGCGCGAGTCCATCGCACAGATCCTCGTTATACAGCTCCTCCATAAAGGTATCGCTTCTCCTCAGTTGAACTCAGGTTGCTAACTAACTTGTCCAACTTGTGCTTTTTACCGGTTACAGCCACTAGCTATGACTCAATTACAGCAGATCAAGCTATAGATTAAGTTGACAACGCATATCGCTATCTACAGGAGATAAGTACTGAATTACGAGTCTTTGTGAATTAAACAAGCCAGCTGACCACAGAGTCACGTACAAGTCAGGTATAACCTCTCGCAATCGGCGTGTTCCATACTGTGTTTTCCCAACCGCATACACCCGCCCCCCTGCAGTGCAGAAAAATGAACCGACCAATCAACGTTCTGTAATCGCAACAACTTGGAGTCGAGAGGAGTCGAGGCAGGAAGCAACACCTCGGAGACAAACCCAATCTCGTCTACTATCGATATCTGAGATCTCGACAACGCAAACTTGAAACTTGTATAGTACTTACAAGCGAGATCGTGTTTCTTGATCCAGAGAGTTGAAGCTCGTGAGATAACAAACCCAATTTGGCAAAGACAGAGTTCGTGTTCCAGCATTATTATAGTGTACGTCACTAATACTAACATTGTCGTTATGAACCTTTGCAGGGGTTTTTTTTTTTCGCTCTCCCCGATGCCTTGCAGTCCTGCGGGTTTCGGGGTGCACAAAGCATCGCCATGCGAAACGTCAGCAGCAGTTCTAAAGAGCGGAAGATGGAAAATGCCTTCAAAGGGCCCAAGGATGCGTTTAAATTTCAGCTTCTACCAAGTACACACCGACTTTGTATTTCTTATTCCGTTTACTAATACGTCTTACAGGTAACAACGCTATTCCCATTTGTCAGGATTCTATTCGCTGACGAACGCACGCATCTATCTCTCAAGATTCCCCAACACATGCCTTGAGTCATCTCCGTCATCCAACTTGACCCAGTTTTACGCTGGCTGACTGCGCAGTTACCTATAGCATTTTCGCCGGCCGGTCGGCGGGTGTCGTCCGTAACTTGAACGCCTGAGGTTTAACAAGTTACGACCTAAGTGTAACTTACGGCAAGGTTTGATATACTTCGAGAGGGTGTCTGACAGAAGTAGACCACGACGGAAATTGAAGGTGACATTACGTGCTGAAAATATGTTGACACGAACTTTGTCGTGGAACCGTATGTCGTATAACCATGATGGGCAAGATCAATGACGTAAGTTCAATCGTTGTATGTCTCCTTACGAAGACAAGCTCAACGTTCACCGTGATCGTATGTCATGGTATGCCAGGAAACGGTAACACCAACTTGCTCTCCCTATTTATTCCGAACCTCTCAACTCCCACACTTATCTTATTGTCAGAACATCTACCATTGGTCAAGTATGCTGTATATTGATTACGGACGGGACATACACACCACCGGCCACTGGCAGGATCATCCGACCGTGTGGCCACTTGATATTGTCACCGGTATGTTTTTTCACTTAATCCAGTTGTTTATTACGCTACCGTGCATGTCAATGATCAAACTACATAGAACTAGGCAAAACATGTGAGGCAATTGCGCAGTTATTCCGGGAATCTTCAATCTGCGAAGGCCTCCTACCTCAAAGATCTTACCAGCACTGTTAGACCAATCAACACACGCCAACTCACAAGCGTTCTTATTTCCCCATTTCAGACAACGAAGCATTTTATGATTTCATCTCGCAAATTCAATCTGGCCATGGCCCGCTCACTGCAATTCGTCGATGGATCGATGAAGCATTGAGCTTTGAATTCGAGGCCTGCAATCCCTGGCTTGTGAGTGGTACGGTGATGTGTTAAAACGCCCATGGGGTGGAATTTATGCAGGGTAAGTCGTAGAAAACACGTGTTGTACCTCGTTACTATGCCTACCAACCCATCCTTCAGGCCTTCAGGCTTCAGCCTGAGATTTTAGGCAGAAAGGCCCCCACGGTGGCTCGTATTTGCGAGGTTCGGAATTCCTAGCGGATGATTGTTGAACGTTGAACGTTGGTTCACGGAACGCGTGATCGCAGTTGAACAGGATACAATGCGAGTATATGGTGCATAGACGACATTGATTTTATTTTGGCGATGACTCTGCTAACTTCACTAGCTACTGTTACCTATAATGGTCGATAACGATTCCTTACTGGTATGTAGAGCACTACGCGTATATCAAGTACTGATCGACTCGATTTCCTGGGCAGAGGTTTTAGAGCAAATGCAACGCCTGATATCCAGGGTTCAATATGAACATCTTGAAGAACACTGGTATACCTGGACTCTCCCATATGAGGCCTCATGTTGCCGCATCTTTCGCGATTCCAAGCAGAAATGCAAGGGTTCAAAGCGTTCAACGCACGATCAAAATGACTTTATCACCGTGATATTGTTCAACGTGACGGACGAAATGAACACATTGCGATTCAGGTACGTTGATTTACTTGCCAGGAATGTTTCCGTCTCACGATCAATAAGTATATGGGATATCCTGGTGGGCATCAACACGCAAATAGCTGGCCATTAGGACACAAGTGAGCCAACATCATTCTGCTGCTATTTTTCGACCTAATGTAAATGCTCAGGTTCATGGGTTGTAATAAAGTCGAGTGGCCAATGCAGAGTTGATGCTACCCGGAGCTAGTTTTGAAGACGAGTTTGCTATCTAAATTACTTGCGACTGGCCAAGTAAGTCCTTCGTCTTGCCACGCCTTTATGATAGGCTACTAACGGTATCATGCTACTCGGCAGCCTTGGTTAATTACAATCCTGTGCTTGGTTTCAACAGTTTCTAGATCGGATTCACCACCCTGCACGAGTACTCCTTCGTTGGTCGCCTTCTCCCGTATCTTCCGGTTTTCAAACTAAAAGCATAGTAATCTCTCTCCTTGGCTTGTTCAGGAGTTATAACGGTCCACGTGCAACATATGAGCGTATGATGATGGCAAGCGTGTACCCTCTTTCCCGGCGCATATCGCCCATGAACACACCCTGCTGCTTCCCTGTTCAACGTTCATACGCCACAACTTGAGAGCCTTTGGACTGATGGTAGCCTTTTTTCTACTTTCTCTCTCTCTCTCGTTCTTTTGGAGCTTCGAGAGGGCTTATCGCAAATAACGTATTGTTAAATGTCTGGTGGTATACATTAGAGTACGTGTCTTGTTGGATCTCGTCTTCTCCTTCTTGCTGCACACACCCAACTGGCCACGCTCCTTTGCCCGTCTCTGCTTCAAAGAATATCGATACCTCTCAAAATAACAAATAAAACTTTACAAAATCTTGGAATTCCGACTTACAGATATACAATGTCGAGCATATACCCACTTGAGCCGCCGATATTCACGAATCCATTCTCACAGCAACCCGCTCGCCTCGACCCGTTTCCGTCGTTCCCCGTGGATAAACCTCCTATGCGTTCGCTAGAAGTTCCTGTTTACCAGGACAACCACCTCCCGCTTCCGCCGTTTAACCAAACCCCCGACGAACTGTCGGAAAAGTCAAACCTGCATCCGGAGGCGCCACCATCTCGGCACCCTCCGATTCACAGCCTGATGGCATCCGCAGGCCCTCACGAGGCTCACCATCAGATCGAGATGCCGCAATAGGTAAAGCGAACCAATCTTGATGCGTCGGACCGGTATCCGGCGATCTTTACTGATCTCCGTATGGCATATCGAGGGACCCACGCCCATCAGGAGGGCGTCAAGATCAGCGTGGCGAAAGGGCGGAATAGGTATGTTCGAAGCTGACCTTAGCCATCGTCCTCTCCCCTCCTTCACCCCCTCCCGGACCTAGCTCGTTCATACTCTGTAACTATTTATCTGTATTATCCTGAAGGTGAGTTTACTTTATCGCTTGTCTAAATATACAATGTACTGGGACTCACACGGAGGTAGTGTATGCATTATGGCAGGAAAACGGTCTTCGCGACGGAGGAAAGGTTCTCAGACCTACGGTCGCTACGAGTCATCAAAGGTCGTTCAGTGCGATGACTGTAAGGAGTTTGTGGATGCAAGGGGGTTTCACCAACACGCTAAGGCTCACAAGGAGACGAAGGAGAGGGTGGCGAGAATGGAGGCAAAACGTCGCCAACGAGAGGATGATGACCACATGGCCCGGTCCCCTAAGAGAGGTGTGCCCTATCTTTTCTGATGATACCAGAGAAGTTCTCATGTACTTCCAGGACGACATTCACGACAGGTTGACCCAGAGCTCCCGCAGTCTCCTTCTCTCCCGACTTCACACCTTGATATAAGCCATGGTATATCGGTTTTATTTTGATTTGTTGTAGCACAGCTCACATTCGTCTCGGTAGTAGATACACCTGTCACCTGTGTTGACGAAGAAGCGGCTACGCAGCACCAGGCTCATCTCGACTCGGAGTGCGAGGACTTCGAACAAGATCACGATTTTGTCTCGCAGCATGGTAAGTACTCTGGGACTTGCAAAAAACCTCACTCACACCCTTTGTTTGACTTACTCAGGTACAGTGCAGAGGGACAATAGTTCACCGCCGCCGTCCGCTTCTCAAGAAATACCCCTGCCCTCTATCACTTCTCCGCAAGTCCCTCCCGCTCTGGATGATATTAAAGTAGAATATCATCGGGCCTCCGGACGTGAAACAAAGTTCTACAAGTTCTCGGATTTCACGCGTGATGAGCCTGTCGAAGATGCACAGATTCCTTCTAGTGCTTCGGAGCCGTGGAAACCGTTCAACTCTCGATTAGACTTCGACTTCGCCGAGCTTACACACGAGACTCATATGAACAACAAGCAGATCGAGAGGTTGCTCGATATTGTTCACCGTGCGGTTTCGAATAAGGACAGGTTCACATTTGATAATGCAGCTGATGTAGATTTGGCATGGGCAAAAGCGCGGTTACTCTTTCCTTCGGTGCGCTATAGCATTTCCCTCTTACCTGCATAGGTAGCTCTGAGTTTTCTTGTTTCTTACATTTCTTTTGTAGTTTGAAGTCTCCACCTACCCTGTTGACTACAAAGACGAGCAATATACATTCGAGTTTCATCATAGACCACTGTGGCCTTGGCTGATGTCTCAAGTCCAAGACCCGCTATTAGCGAAACATTGGAGATGGGACGCGCAACGTTTGTATAAGTATAATGGTACGGAGTGGGTTCGTTTCTACGATGAGCCATGGACAGCCGAGAGTTTCTCGAAGGCTCAGGTGCGTTGTCTTACAAGCTTGTGGTCACTTACACATGGAGCGGTAGTATGTACTGACTCAATTGATTGTTCTCTTAGTCTAGAATCACAATGATAGATCCGAACGGCAAACCGTTCGCCATCATTCTCTGGGCGGACACTTCGAAGCTATCCACATTTGGAACACAGAAAGGTCATTTCATCATCGCGAGAGCCGGGAATCTTCCCGAATTTATCCGCAATGGATCCTCAATTGGAGGTGGGCGAATTGTGGGCTTTGTACCTTTGGTAAGTGAGAACTATCTCTCATATGGAAATACCCTAATACCTCTGTAATATCTATCGGACAACCTTAGATCGCAAATGAGGATCCCGGTGAAAAGGGGAAGGTGAAGTACATTAATTTCAAGCATGCAGTGTATCATGAAGCTTGGCACGAATTTTTGAAGGACGTTGCTTTGTACTCTCGAACGGGGTACCATGTGGCTTGCGGGGACACCATTCCACGCTCTCTCTTTCCATATATCCACATTGTTGTCGCTGATTACCAAGAGCAGTATGTCGTTATATTCTCTGGATTCAATCTTGTCATATAAACGCTGAATAATGTGCTACAGGTGTTATTTTTGTCTTCTTCGCGGTCTCAGAGGGCTGGCGCCATGCCCTGTCTGTTTAATACCTAAAGGCATGCTCTCCAACATTACAACAAAATATGCATACCGTGTCGCGAGTGAGGTTCAAGCACTTGTGGAGAAAGAAGAGCGGAAGGGAGTCAAGGAGAAGGTCCTGAAGAACTACGGCCTTCGCGCTGTCAAGGCTAGTAGCTTTATGACAATTCTCACAATGTGTGGGTATTGATGCACTATTTCATCTGCAGAATGCATTGTGGGACATCGAGAACACAGATGTCCACGCAGCAATGTCATTTGATCGCCTCCATGCATATACCCTTGGATTATTCCAAGATCATCTTATCCCGCAGCTCAAACTTGTTGTCGCCTCTCTCGATCGTTCTGCTTCTGTCCAAATCGAAAATAGGTACGCAAGGTCTTCTCACTAGTAGCCAGAACATGGGAACACTGATAGAACTAAATGAGTAGTGTTAAAGGCATGCCTCCTTGGCCTGAGCTGTCGCATTTCAACGGGATCCTTAGCCTCGACTTTGGAGACGGGAAGAAATGGGATGACATCGCAAAAGTAAGCTAGAGCTTATATTTATACTGCATAACACTTACCTGGGTATTAAAAGTTCATTGTTAATGTTATTCATCATGTGCTCACTCCGCAAAAGACCCAGAAAGGCTTTGCGCTGCTTCGACTAATTCGCAAGTTCGTCGAGCTAAACCGATTCCTCTCCATGGAAGTCCAGACGACAAAGACCATTGCCGCCTTTCGGAGAACTCTAAAGGCTTTCCATGCACGTTTACAGGTAAATAAAATAATCGCACGAAAGCTTCAGCTGCTGATATAGACGTCTTTCCATAGGATTATAAACATGAATGTCAGGATGATGAGCAGCCCAAAGACTGGGATGCTGCGATCAAGGTTCATTCGCACACTCATGCACCACGGGATATCATCATGAAGGGTGTTCTCAGCAACATGGATACGAAGCCTAATGAACAGTTGAACGGTCCGATGAGAAAGGCGTATCAGCTCCGAACCAACTTCAAGAATGTCGAGGGTCAGGTCAGTAGTATTTTTGTAGCTATTGGTACAGGGTGTATTAACTATTTAATGGCGCAGCTCGGAAAGATAGACGACAAATCATTAGCTTCCTGTTCCATACGTGCGCATATTGATGCTCTTGATTCTGCCAATGCTAAGCCACCGGACGACGAGCCAAAGATTTCAGAATTTCAGTTCAACAACGTTTACCTTGGCTCAAGGATTGTAAGCTCAGTCGAGGGGTTGCTCCAGGGCATTAATGGTGATCGCGCCTTCGATGCATTCAAGTCACGGCTTTCCGTTTGTGTTAACGAGCTTCGGGTACGGGAAGGGAAGGGCTTTAAGCCGGTGAACAATGCAGACAAGGTACGTTCTTGACTTTCTAATATAGCATGAAAGGATCTTAATTTTACGTTAATGTCTTGTGGTATAATAGATTGTGGATTGTGGATATCTGAGGGCAGACTACGAATCTGCTGTCAGCTGGAGGTTAGAGACGGACCTACTGCGGTGCAATCCTTGCCGGAATCAAAACCCAAGATATGATACCGTAATTGTGGACGATGGTGACTCAGGCGTGATCCTCTGTAGGCTCGTGCGCATCTTCACATACACAGCTATAGGCGATGAAGATACATACGCTCTAATCCTTGCCCAACCTCTCAACGCACCTACCGGTAACCGCTCCGGTGATTATGAAGTCGGCTTATGTCGTGTCCGTGAAAAAGGTCGTCATCAAGCACGCGTCCTCCCTGCAAGATCAATAATCCGTGGTGCTTTGGTAGTCGAGGACCCAACGCATGTGGGGGAATACACGGTAGTAGATACGATTGATAATGATATGTTTTTACGCTGTATGGAATTATTCCCACATCGTGATATCGAGACAGTATAGTAGTCATACTAACAAAATAGCACTCTACTATTTTACATAAATACTATCATAATATTATAAACCCGATCGACGAAATACTACGCCCATGGAGTTCAAACTAGCTTGAGGCGTAGTAGCATTACGACTTCCTCTTTCGGAAGTCTCAAGCGCTTACCATCTCTTTTCTTCGCACTTTCTCACACTCTGTTCTTCAGCTTTTACGCTCATCGACATGAATCGAGGTACATATTTCGTAAGTCTGTCCATACTAGCTTGTCATTTTACCAACTTACTCCTCTTCTAGGTATCTACCGAGTCCTCATTTCCACCAACTTGCGTGAACGAGTCGACGTTATCGCGCCAGTGTGCGGCAATATTCATTCAAGTTCTATTTCTGTAAGAGTGTCTTTGGGGGGTATTGGAGGGGACTCTCAGAGTGTTTCGTGATGAGTGAGTGCTTGTATTGTGTCTCTGAGGTCTTATAATACTAATTATTTGCGATCTAACAATAGACTTAATCGACGTGTCACATATGGCATAAACACGGCTAATGACAGTTTCGTATCAAACGACAGTCTCAGGGTATCAATGGCCTTCGCTATTCTTTTGTTCTAATGTACGTTTTTGGTTTGATTGAAAATCCATGGTATCTGAAAACGCATTAGATCACCCCTTCACACAACTTCAAGTTTGTGGCTCGTCCCGGGACAACTGTTGCTAATGCTACGCATCTGCTGCCGGTGAGCAACATTACATTCTGTATTATCTTCCTCATTTCAAGCTAATCTCAACATTGTATTTCTAATTAGCCTCCCTATAATCTTCATTGCTGTACGTTCTTACGTCTCCTCACTCTCACAAAGTCTCACTATCCTTGCCACCGCCGATCTTGTTGTTTAGTCTGGCCTTTTTACCCTCGTCTCTCTGACTCTTAGAGTCTACTGGTTGACGACATCAGCAAGATTTTGTCTCTCAGAACTATTGGTAGTATCGCTGGCCTGGTGGCATCGTTATTGGCGAAATCGCTACCACTTCGCAAACAACAATCAATCACGTCGTAAGCACAGCACGGAGTCACTCACTCGCCAGGATATCGATCGAAATAACATGTCGCTTTCATCAACGGCACTCTTTCCGGTATTGCGGCTAACCCCTTCGATGGCAACAATAGCCAGTTGTCGCGAGTTCGGGCGTCAATGCTAGTGAGGCCCTCGAGCCCTCTTCGTTGAGCGCTCTCGGCGACGTTCTAAACATTGGCCTCGACGTCCTCTTCCTTTCGTCAGTATTCTTCATTAACATTCTCTATAAATAATATACTGATATGAGTCCTGTGTGCAGAAGTAACAGCGCTGTGAACCCAAGCTCTCAGTGAGCTTTTCACTCGTCAAGACCTCGGCACCAGCAAGATATTAAAGTTCCCCTAAGTGAGTGTTTTGGAAATATAACAAGGGTCGACCTCACCAAGCTCGGTATCTCCAACAGCCTCTCCCCTAAGAGCAACGATAGCAGCAATGTGACGAGCTTTTCGAGCTCTGTTATTGCCCCGCACACTGTCTAGAGTTACGTGATAAAACCCATTGCATGCAATATGTGAGGCTCTGGCAAGGTATGTCGGCGTTTGTACTTAGTCTACAGGGATCTAATTAAGTGCTTCTTACTCGGCGTTGGTGATCAGCTCGTAATTTTGAGTAATATATCATCGAAGTTGATATACTCTAATTGGCCTCCACCGCATGCCCCCAGCATGCTTCCCGGCAGGGACTCCATATGTGTTCTCAAGGTCAGTTTCACACTAGAAACACATGATTAGAATTACCTAACTTCTCTTCTATACAATTAGTCACCCTGGAAAAGGCGATGCAGGTATGAATTGATATTAAGTTCGCGTGTTTAGAACCATCCTCACGTTGAACACGAAGCTCGATATCCTTAAAGTTCGAGGCATGCCGCAGGCTCGGTATACTAAATCAATACACGTTTTTCTCAATCACCAGTGCTGGTTAGATTCTATTGTCTCCTGATATCATCGTTAGAGGTAATTACGTCCATATAAACACTGTATTGTGTCTTATTAACATACAAATGCCTGCAGCTACTGCGTAACATGTCAAGTCGGAACTTTTTGGCTGTAGCTAGAAGCGTAAGTCTTGTTCATTTTATGACTCGGATCATCGCTCATTGAAATCAGTTCACGTGGATAACTCGATGCAAAAGCACAGTAGCACCAGACTCGGCAATGTGGGGAAGTATAAAGGTACTGGGGGAGGAGAAGAAGTAGCCGGTGCAGCACATCAGCTTTCGGTCTTACCGTCGTTCAAGAGCTGACTTTTCTTCTCTTACTCGTCCCTTCATTCATCGTCTACTATGGTCACCGATGCTCTATCGGATGACAGCTCCGAGCTCGAAGATGAAGACTTTAATGATGCAACTCCATCGTCTACTCATACACGTGCCGGCAGCCACATGAGCTCCCGTGTGGATGCGGCGACCCATGCGGAATCTCTTCACCAGTCACGCTCACCTGGCACCAGCTACAATAACCCTCAGGAGGAGAGAGATATTGTTACATTACGGAAGGTATGCTTTTGCTTGAATAAAGTTACTTTTCTTAACTAATGTTTCGCTTATATAGGCATTATACGAGCTTCAGTTAGAAAACGCTGCCCTACGAAAGCAGGTCGGCAGCTCAGGTGTAGAGGTCATGAGTCTTGAACACACGGTCAAGAAGCTGAAGAAGCGAGGCAAAGGTCATGTCCGAGTCTCTGATGAGTTATCTGTGTCCGAGGAGACGGATGACCCTGCCGAATTCGTAAAGCTATGCGCTCGCAAGTATGCTGTGCTCTTCTTTCCGTGGGTGAAGAAGAGCTCCATTGACAACCTGGATCCTGAGCCTCCTGCCATCGACCCAAACGACCCTCTCCAGCGCCTGCCCAACAGTCAGGATACGGTTAGTGTAGAACTTGCACGTCAGGCGGAACTCTATGCACTCCTTGCCTCGCACAGCAAAGTTAAGGAGATGCTAGGGGATCCGAAAGCGACCTGGATATCTGACCAAGTATGTGATTTACTTTTGAATTTCTCCATAAGCTGACTTCTTTATTCTTCAGTTTCGAGCCGTTTGCCTCGACCAAAAGTCGAAGTTCATAACAGATGCTCACGAGAGTATCGGTTACATATTTTCGGAGCATGGTTTAGACTTCGACGGACTCGATAAGCCTGAGAAGCGAAGAGAGAATCGCGGTTTGAGAGCCTTGGGCCCTCAAAGTCCTCAGGACTTCTACTGCATAGCTATGTATCCTGTCGGCCATGCTAACGATGTCTCCTGGCTATTTAAGGCCCACACTATTCTCGCGGTATGTTATCTTTTATTTAGATGGTTCATGTTCTAATCAATATGACACGTTGATAGATTATTCGTGTGGGAATCTGTGGTCGAACCTGCAGAAGTCCCGGCGTGGCTAGTAACTCCAGAGCTGGTAGATGGCGCTTGAAACAGATTACGCCTGGATTAGTTGCCTTTGCAGCAACTACGGTAAGTAAAACTGTGCTATTACCTCGAGCTATAGCTAATTCTATATTGTAGTTGGTCTATTTAATCTCTGGCGACTCCAATTTTGTTACCAAGGACGATCTCAAGCATGCGACCACATACGATTATATGGCACTGTTTCAGAAGTACGAGGCTCTCTTGATACGCACACGTGAGATGCCGAATACCAAGGCCTTATTTCAATGGCTCAATTGCGAGATATTCGGACCGTCTTTTGATGGCAGCCCTGATCCCAGCTCGACTGACAGCGATGATCCAAACGGCTATTATGCTGCTTTGTCTCGCAATCAGGAAGTCGAGGCAATGTTTGGAGCTTCTCTCACTATTCACTCTCCACCTCCATCCGCTACACATACCAATTCCCTTCCAGCTGCGCCTGCAGTGTCCACTAATTCAAATTCGTCAGTGGGCCAGCCTGATGCTGGCTCTGCATCTTCGGAGAGCGCGACCATGGACTCGCCAGAATCAATAGTGGTGCATTCCGCTGTCGTACCACTGTGCACACGTCTGCCTTCGTTGCCGGTTGCAGAACTTTCGGAGCCCGCTCAGAATACACTCCCAGCTCCTACAGCCACGTCTAAGCGTCAGACTCCCAAGGCGCGAACGAGGAAAACTACGAAGCTGACTGAAGACTCTTCTGTTCCATCGGAAGTGAACACTGTGCCTACTGTTGCACGTCCTCGTCGGTATGTTACCCGTCACGGTCAGTAGTAGTAAAAGCTGTGGTTAGTACTAGATCACCCGTCTTATACCTTGTGATGCTTGTAGAGCTTTTAAACATTTGAATACCACCCAGATATGCATAATATGATGTCGTTTCTTGTCTATCTGGTGAGAAAAAGTCAATATTGAGCTGAAAATGTGTGAGCCATACATATATGTGGCCAGAAACATTGAGTTGTATAACATGTATATTTGCATTGTATGTCGGTACAGTAGTTCAGTGGTTTTAAGCGTGATTAGATTATTGATTACAAATAGCCATTACGAGAGAAGGACGTGGGTTCGAATCTGAGCTATGCAATAAACATATTAAGCTTAGTAATACATACCATAGTAACACATGAGATGATTAGTAATAAAGTACAGTAACAATGTGAAGTGTAAGAGCAGATAGAAAAAAGTAAATAGCGAGTGAAAGGGTACTAATCAGAAATGTTAAGAGTAAGAAATAAGAAATGAAGAGTAACATAACATAATGGGAAGCAACAACGATACCATAGCGTCTAGTTACCTGCCGGATGTACCGGGCCTCCTCAGGATGACCTTTGTGATCTCCGGGGTCCATCCTGATGAACGCTCAATGCCAGGATATCGTCAAGCATCCGGATTGGCAGTGGAGAGCGCTTGAGCCATCCGGATGACACCACGCTCCGCGGATGAAATCGTTATCATCCTGAGTGCATCCGTGTGGCACCAGCGCCTCTACCCGCATCCCAGCATCCGGATGCGATTTCAACTTTTCCGACAACATTACCAAGTTTCCCCTGTAGGCGTCGGCGTCCGCGCCAACCACAGAGACGGATCGGTTCACGAGAAAAGTGAGGATTACGGCGTGCAGGCGTTCACCAGCACGTTTGCCACCAAGACGGACACTTACCACATTTCCGCAACCATCCACGACACTAGCTTGAATTCCGAATTTCCACCATTCCACGGCGGGCCCTCACAGCGCGAGGTACACGGACGCGTTTCGCATCCTCATGCCTTTGTGCATACCCGTCTACCCTGGGCGCGTGAATCCCCGCCAGTCGACGTCACCGTGACACCCGCCGCGACAACATCAGGCTTGCCTCCATTGTCGGCGACATTGGCAGCGCGCCATGACGACTGGAAAATGGCCACGTCAACTGCTGCGGTCGGTGTGTTCCCCACATCCGAGATGGCATCGACCGAGGGCGCCTCACCTAATTGCACAACCTACGCGAACTTGCCGCCCCATCACCTCGTCCCTGAGCGTGCTAGAGCCAGAGAAGGCGGGACGCCCGATCCAAGTGCGCTTTCTCCTTCCCAAAGAACACGATCAGGGCGGGCAGCTAGAAACCCTGCCGCTTCCTCCTTGAAATTCGCAGCAAGCGCCCACGATGACGCCTCGAACGTGTTGCGTTCCGCGTCGTTGTCGACACCGAAGACGACATTGGTTGGCTCGCTCTCAGGGTCGCCTCGCAAGGCGCCCCCATCCCTGCCTAATCTCCCCAACCCAAATCTCTTGGGATGTGACACTCCGGCCGCGGACTCGGAGCCATTGTCCTCCATTCCCACTCGTCTAGATCATCGTCAGTTGCAACATGTCAGTAACGTTACCAAGAGTGCGAGTAACAACTTATCGGCTGACGATGGCGTCTGTCACTCCGGACACGGCCATGTATCATTGCCCGGCGCGGTAGTGGGCGTGCATCATCCCAACGCTAATGTGAATTTCATTTCGCGGAATGCCAGCAGTATCCAGGAGCGGGGGAAGAAGATATATAGAAGTGGGTGTGATGCGCGGGAAGAGGAACGACGTCCAGCGTTGAGCCTTACTGTCCCTTCACCCCCGCCGCCACTGCACCCGTCAGTTTCAGTCCTAGAGCAAGCAAAGCATAGAGAAGAGGAGGATCAGTGCTTGTTGACAGCGTTCTTGTGTAGTCGGTCCAGAGTCCTAAAGGTACGTGCCGTCGCTCGTCAATGTCTTGTACTATAGCATAGTAACTAACAAATAAACTGACATGGACTTGCCTCTCGAACACACCCACTTCGCCCACTCTCCTCCTCCGGACGCGCTACTATCTGTCATTGGCTGCAATGCCATTCAACGACACCTCCACATAAAGATTATACACCCAACCTTCGCCCAAGGGCTCCCCAACATTCTCCAGTGCGTATCTCGAGTGACCACAGCCATGCGAGACGTACGTGCTCCCTCCAAATTCAGCTTTGAGTTCGCCGCTCATCGTTTTTCCATATTTTCTTGACCATCATGACACAGAGCTGCACTTTGTCACCGATCGTCTACACCGCTCGTCCGGCTTCTCGGTTTCCTTCTTCACCCCGCTCCTTCCTTTCGTCCTCCGTCGCAAGCCCAGTATCGCTATCACCCTATAGCACAAGTTCAAGATCGTTATCGCCGTATCCTGGCCATGGCGGCCTGAAGACACCGGAAGATTTGTTGAGACCTAAAAGTCAACTCACACCAGAACTCCAAGGAGATGAAGAGGAGGAAGTTTATGTGATGTACGCGAATCATGAGGAGGTACGTACTACGTTTTCTTTACTGGTGCGCGTTCGCGTTTCGTTTTCGTTTTGCCTTCTTTCTTCCCTTTTCTATTGTTCGGGTCGTGTTCGATGTTATATCTTCAACGTTATCCTGCCTATCTGCCTTTCCCGCGGTTCGTCCAACCCTCCAAGTTCCCACCGTCTAGCGTACGGGTGCAATATAGCACCCTCCCTCTTGCCAATCTCATCACTCGCCCCTCTGCCTTCTCGTGGTCGTCATACCACCACTCCTCGATTGATTGTATTTCGAGATCGTCATGATGGCTTCCAGGTACCCCTCACGGTCTCTTTTCACTTGAACCTCGGGTTAAAAGGGTTCAAAAAGGGTCCAAGAGGAAAAGGTCGCGAGCGTGCCTTAAACGCTTTACTCACTGTTGCCGATCCCATCAACTGAACTCAACTCATCATGCATCATCACCCATCCCGCCCTCTCGCATTGACTCTCGAGTCCTCTGTGGCACTACATTCGAATTCTTTCAGCGCGAGGACGAGGACGAGTGCAGTGGAAGAGCCGAATAGGAAGCTCGGTGACAACGGCTTTTCCCCCATCCTACCCTATTCATACCCTCAAGGGTCTGCGATCGGTTGCCAGCACACGGCACGCGCTTTGGTCCCTTGCTCATTGGTGGCCACACGTTGAAATGTTGAAACGTGGAACCGGTCAAGGTTCAAAGGCCGCTCAGGCTCGAGGTTCCTTGACTCATGGCTCGTTGGTCTCCAAGGAGCTCTGCAGGACCGTGTGGCGATGCTTAGGAGTCTAGGGTTCCAGGGCTCCAAGAACAATATTCGAGAGCGTTTGGGCGCGAGCTAGCGGCCACTAAGCACTCGCTAGTGACTAGTTCATCGAACTCTGGACCGTATGTACTCTGTGCGAAGAACGATGGGACGACCGGGTGCCCGCTTCTTTCCAGGCCTTCACGGTTCCTCTTTCGCGAATGACGTGGCCAGAGTATTCTCATCAAGCTCGTCTCGGTCTTCATCTTTCTTTTCCACTCTACCTACCTCCCAAAGTTCGAATCATTATTCCTCCAACTCCTATATGCCATTGATCCTCCTATCTTTATCTCGACCGGGCATTTGCTTCCGCTTTGGAGGCCCTTCCATCGTTTGAACGTTTGAACGCAACAACGTCATAAAACGTGTCTTCTTTCACGCTGCCTTTCTTGTCTTTGTTGTTGCTCCATCAACCCCCGTTAGCTCGAACAAACGGATTTGTGCCACTCACACTGGCCGCATCTTGTTCTTGGTGATGACGCGTTTGTTCCACGAATGCGTCCTCATATGTCCACTTCCTCTCAACTGCTTGGTGGGCATCGAAGGATAAAACAACTAAGATCTGGACGGGACGGGATTTCATTTGTACGATCCATCTAGGGTCCCACTGCGTACAACTTTAGCCATGAACTTTGAAAGTCTAACTTTATTCTACGGTCTATGTCGTTATCTAAACTGGGACGTCCACCCCGTCGTACCGCTTTATCTCTTTACCCCACAGTTCTTCATTTCACTCGAATCTTGGTCGGACTGCGAGCAGATAGACTCACTGACATCTCCCCTCACTTAGGCTCTGCACACCATGGATATCGCCCTCTCCACGCCCTCACTTGGTCTCTCGGTCTCCCCAGCTCTGGAGGACCTGCACGGCGCCAAGATGTATGTGCCGAATGTCGAGTTCAAGCATAGTGCTAGTGACCGTGCGGCAATCTACGACATTACTGCGACGACTTTCTTGTCACCTGAAGAGGAGGAGTTTGTCTTTCCAGGGAAGGTGAGTATCTGACTTTCTTTGTTCTTTGTTCTTTTCTGTTATTTCTGTCCCCTTTCACTTTCGAACTCGAGATAAGATGGACCTCTCTCCTCTCTGCACACCCATAGCTCTGGGCTAGCGAGTGATCGAGTCTATGATGCGATGGCACTAGCTTTTCGTGTTTATCACAAAGCTAACATCCTAGTCTATCAAACCCACAAGCTTGTCTTTCTTCGTGATAGGCTACCTACGCTACGGAGGATGTCGTGGGCGGGGTAGAGTGCATCGTCAGTCCCTGTATCTTACGGATACTGCTTGACTGGCGATTGTCGGGTGTCGGTGGTGTCGGTACGTCGGGAACGCCAAGCTTGCTTCATAACATAACGTTCATCGGTCATCAGTGGATGGCGGGCTGGATGATCCCGGGCTCCGAGTGCGTACATGTGTTCTTCCCCGCGTTATGACGATTCTCGGTTCTTCGAGAGTGCGTGTGTCGGGATATTGTGTCTTGTTTTGTTTTTTTGACTGCGAGCGAGGCACGTAGAGCGCACGTAGGACTTGAAACGAGTGGAGCCCCAAGGGGATTGACCAATCGCCGGGTCTAATCGATGCGGCGATAGCGACGGCGATTTATCATTTTTTTTTGCCTTTTTGAATGTCGTCAGCAGCGAGCCTTTCTTTTCGTCATTGTTGTCGAGAACCTGCTCGCTGTCGTCACTGCTGAAACCCTGAATGTTGACGCTAACGGATTGGTTATAATTTGTATGTTGTTGTAGATCCACGACTTGAACCTCGCCCTCAACTCTGGCAACTCTGCGTATTTGCGACTGAAGAAATCATCGACTTGTAATAACGCCACGGATCCAGCCAGTCGACCGGTAAAGTTCAGAGTGGGTGATTGGATGTACGTACCCCTATTCTTTTTGTCTGTTTTTCCTACAAGCCTTCTTCGATTTTTCTACTCCCTTTTTTCTCCCTCCGTGTTGACCAACACATGCAACATGGTCTTCTACCCGACTCCCGACTCGCTGACCTTCGAGTCACGAATTAACCGAGCTGCGCTTCATCTATTCACTCACGCTCTCCGCCTTCCGTTCTTCCCCTCCCGTACTCTCAAGCATCTTGGCCTTGCTGAAATGCTAGGAGAATTCAATTGGACCGCTAGACCAGCCGCCACCGTTTACACGCCTCCTTTCTAGTGTGGGTGTGTAGTTGTAACTTTATTCCTCCGAGAGGCGAGAGTATTTACACGAGGGCCTCTGAAGGTTCTGGCTCCCGTCCTCCCGTTTTTGCACTCAATTTTCGGTCATTTTTTTTTGGTTCCGTTGAGAGTGTGGCCGGTGCTCGGTGGTTGGTCGGTCGGCCAGTCGGACGATGGACAGTGGACAATGAGGAGGGTGATTGTCTCGCCACCCTCACTGACCGTCGTGGCGACGGTGTGGTCAAAGGCCATAACATTCTTGTAAAGCAAGACAATTGTCTGCATGCCATGGCCAGGAGGCGATACTGGCGCTCACTGCTTTCCAAACGGTGTGGCGTCGTTTGGGCCGTTTTGTTTTTTCTCTTGTTTTTCACATGTTTTTTTGTCTGTTCCTTTGTTGTGCTTTTGGGGTTATCGACACCAAACTGACCTTTTTTAAAACGTTTGGTAGGTGTACGTTGAACGAGTGTGGGACACACAACTTTAGGTGAGTTTATTTTGATTTAATTTAATTTTGCGAGGTAAATCGGAGGGTGCTCCGAAGGCCCAAAAAGTGGTTGATCATGCTGCCGTCGATCGTCGGTCGCCGGTCACGGGTGGCTGGAGATCGATGCAGGGAGTGACGGGTCCATCCGATGCATCTGCCATCACCGATCTTAATCTGGCCGGTGTACATGGCCATGGGAGGAGCGCCGATATTCGTATTTTGCTGCGATTGTCCCCCCACTCATTTTTAGCTGTGCGCACACCCGCCAATCTTAAAGAGAGGAAAGCGGATTGCCCCTTTTGAGTTTTTTCCCTCTCCCTTCTCTTGCTTCTTGCCTGCTTCGTCGACCGCCACTTGCCTGTTCTGGTGTACATTGCTTCACTTCACGTCACACATCTCCTGCTTCTTTCATCCAAGTATACAGATCTTTGCTGACGACCTTTCTCTGCTCGCTCGTCGCACGTCAACACAGTCGGAACATGGTTTGCTACGGTTGCGGGAGTCCCCGCCATCCTCAATCCCAGATTCAGTCCCAGACGCAGGCTCCGATGTCTCTGTTCCCAGCGGGGCCGACGATGCCCACCATCTCCTCATTTTCACTCCCCTCAGCGACGACGACAACAACAGCGACGACGGCGCCGGTGTCAACCACCTCTCCCTCTGGTCCACGGTTTGCCACAGCCCCGCCGCCACGCTCGTATTCCCTCCCCATGAATTCTCCCAATGGTGCGCTCCCATCGCCCATCCCCGCCAAACCGCCTGCGCCGTCTTATCCCCTCCTCACCCCCAGCGGCCATGCTCTCGCCAGCGGAGGACGCGTCAGGAACATTTCCTTGGACCCGATGAACCCTTGTGTCATGTACTGGCCCGACAATGAGCCTTTGCCAGAGAGAGGTCAAATCCGACCTACAGGGAGTGCGGTCACGCAGGTATGTTTTACTCAAGTCCTTTCCCCACTGCCTGTACTAACCGCCGGCTCTCTTTCTTTCCCCGTCGTCTCTCCTACTTATCCTTGGCAACGCGCAGTACCCGCCAATCATTAATACCGGCAATAAAGGTGCGGCAGAGAAGCAACCCGGAGATTGGGTGTGCTCAAAGTGCAATTATCTCAATTGGCGTAGGAGAAAAGTTTGCCAGACGTGTTATCCATGTGAGTATCCTATTCTCTCGCTACGTGCGCTCCTCTTCCTTCCGATCTCTCTTCCTACGATCGCGTCGTGGGTGTGTCCTGCTCGATTGTCTTGTCTTCGCCTTCACAACACCCGACCTCCATTCCGATCCTACCCCTATGTTTCCATCCATGTCCGCCAACTCGCATTGTCCTGCGCTCGTCCTCGACGGTCTCCATCAATTACGACCTCGCCCGACTCCGAAACATTGACCCTTGATTTCATTTAACCTTCCATCTCGTTTCTTATATCCCTCGAGGCGGACATCGACCATCTGCGATATGCAACACGGCGTACACATACCACTCGCATTTAATCAATTACCACTTTATTACGTTGATCGTACCTCATTTTCCTTCATCCACCCCTGCCTTTGACATTACCATGCTTGCTCCTTTTTGCTCACTGTTTCATGACGTTTCCTCGCCAACCTATTTCTTACTGACTTTACTGGTTTAGATGCCGAGGGTAATGGCGATTCCATCTCGCAAGCCGTACAAGCCGAACGTATTGCCTTGTTGACAAACGTTCTCAATCAAGTAAACGATCCCGTATCGCCATTGCCTCTCCCGCTTCCTGGTCGCCACCAAGCACCGCAGAACCAGTCTGGATACCCTGGAGCCCCGCCACATCCCTCGCTGCAAAGACGCTCGAGTGCACCCATCAACCTATCTCATCTTCCCCAGCCCACTCATCCCGCTCACCTCTCCCACCATCCTCCGTCGCCTTTCTACCAGCCCGCTCCCTTATCCACAACCACAGCCGGCTTCCCCGACGGCAGTGGTTTGGAAGTGAGCGGCTCTCGCGGTGGTATGCCTCCCATCGTAACTACGACAGGAAGGGCTCGCCCGCCGACGGACATGAGAGGACTTGCCAGACGTCCTACAGACCCTTCGAACACCTCTTCTTTTGCCTTCCCTCCCTCGATTGCCAATGGGAATCATGGACAATTCCATCTTCAGCGTCAAGAAACCACGCAGAGACTGCATCGCCATAGTAGCGGTACTGCCATCTATCAAACTCAGACTCAGACCCAAGTTCCAGGACAGAATGTCTTTGGACTAGGAATAGGTGGCATGCACGAACAGAGGAATTTTGTAGCTACGGGAAGTACGAGGAGCTCGAGAGTCCCCTCGCCTACCTCATCGTTGGGCCACGGATTGAGCGAAGAGGTGTTGGCCCATTCGAGTGCAGGAAGGCGGCATGAGGAGAACGAAGGAGAGGAAGGGGACATGAACACCGGTGTGACGCCTAGCGCACCATCGCTTCTTCCCGGGTTTTTGGTTGATTTGGTTCGGTCTCGGGCTTCTCAAGCACAGACTCAAACTCATCCATCGAGCAAGCAACTCTCTGCTGGCCGTCCTTGCATGAACGAAATCGGTCACCACGGCAAACCATATGGAGTCGGGAATAGTAACGCGTGCGAGAACGTGAGCTCCCACCCATTCGGGAACGGAAATGTTTCGCGCATCCCTCCCACGTCGAACTCCATTCACTCGAGCCCGAGCACGAGTACGTCTTCGTGGTCATTGGATGAGTACGAGGCATTTGACTATCCATCTGCCCCCGCCTACGAATACTCCTCCATCCCTGGCTACGACCACGCCTCCATGCCGGCGTACGAATACGCCGAAGGCGGACTATTCCCAAGCCAACTGCGGGGTGCGAACGGCCGCTCCTTTGGGGTTAGCTCACATGGCAATCACGGACATTTCCACGACTCTCTTCCTGTTGGCGGGTTAGAAGGACTGGACGGACGTGGCCAAGTGGGTGGGAGAGTGGGTGTTATCGGCCGCCCGCCGAGATTGGGCCATTCATCGTCGTCGCCGGTTACGAATAGGAGAGAGGGAGTCTACGAGTCTTCTCGGTCGAGCTCTTCCGGGTCGCCGGGATCCGCTGCGAGCACACCTGCAGGACGGGAGATGCAGAGTATTTGGAGGGTTGATGGTGAAGAGGAGGGTGCTGTGAGTGGCACGTGGAAGCCTGCCAGTTCGATGCTTGGTGGTAGGCCTGGGTACGTTAACCGGTTCGTCGACCACGACGACCACGGACTTGGTGGGCTGGAAGACTTGGCGGCGAGGCTGTCGATGAATGGTGAGGGAGGCATGGGAAGGAATGCAGAAGCGGTGTAGATGTTGGGATCTTGGAATCTCTGGAACTGGGATTTTGGTGGCTTTGGAACGGAAGGTTTTTTATTATTATAGATGAACAAGTTTTCGCCGCGGAGGGTTGGGTGGGACTTGGTTAATCGTGAGTACCTTCTTCCTTTCTCCTTGCACCATTTTTCGGTCCTCTGTCGCTTCAAGTCGCTAACGATGCTCATAGGTGAGGATCTCCCTCATGCAAAATCAAACAGAATACTTTCGACGTTGTCGGTCGTTCGAAAGGTCTTGGAATATGTATCGCTGGCTCTATCTCACTCTCCTTTCCTCTCTCCAACTTTTCTCTCGCGGACCCTGGTCATCTTCACCTCCCCGTCCTCGTCTCGTCTTTCGCGGATATGAACATGCGAACCTCAAATCTCGATGCTTATTTAATCGTATACGTATCGGATATCTCTTTTTCTTTTTTCCATCACTGGCTTTCTACATCCCTCGAATCTTTATGGTTGCCATCTTGGGTTTGTGTTCTCTTGTACATCGGTCGGTAGACACTTGCTCGATCAGACCGACTGTCAGGTGTCCATTTGTCTTCCCTTCCTCGTCTTGTCTCATCATATTTCTCTTGGCGCTCCCGGAAAACTGTTACTTAGTACTCGTCCCTTGTCGTACGCAATTGTTTACTAGTGCTTGTTATTAGTAATTACTATAAAATGCTCTGATTAATCGCCATTTCGCTTACTTCCACTTGTTTGAATCCTTCTTTCTCGCCTATCCTTGCTCTTCTTCACGCTCCAGGCTTTCGCAACCCTCGTCTAGACCGTATTGCAGCCTGGCCACTTATACTCTGTGCGCAATTACAGCTCCCTCGCTGCTAGAGAGCGACAATAAGTCTGAGCTCGGCACTATAAGCCGATGCCGAATACATCGCGCAGTACTCTTGATCAGTTCTCAATTGCCCGCCGCTCGCAGCTCGTGTGTATGGGCTTGAGTCTCGGCCCCGAGGGCAAGCCTGTCACATAATGCATCTTCCACTACCTAAGTCTAAAATTCTCAGTCTTTACTGCGTTTCGGGGACGCTGAACAAAGGTATATAGCGAGACGTCGTGACTATACATGTCATGAACGTATATACGTAAAATCAAATTAGTCGTCGTACTAACAATTATCGTACTTCCTAATAATACTGCTAATGATACTGAATGAGCTGGTACCCTGCGTACATGGGGTATCCTACAAGGACTACTCTCCGGGTTGTTGCTACAACTACTATTACTAGCGTCTGGTCCTAAGCGCTAAAGCGTCGAGAGACAACGAACAGGTCTATCATATGCATCAGCTACAGCTCGCATAATAGCGTAGCTGGAGGTTTCGTGGCGTATCCTGATGGCCTGACTGTAGAGATCATATTACTGCTACTCAAATCCACCTCGAGACCCATCAGGCGCCACGTACGGACACAAAGCTAGTGTCCGAAGTTTTTGGTCGCTTCCGCGTCAACGCCTGAGCCAGAGTATGCGTACTTGGACAGTTTCCGGATAGAGGCGCCTTTGTAGTAAAAGAGATAAGGGATAGCACAGCATGCCAGAGAGATGAAAGCCAATAATGAGCCTGCCCATTCGTAGCCTAGCCGGTGGTACCTACGAAACCATCCATTAGCAACGACGTATATGGCAACAAGAAGAGAGAGAAACGTACATCTGCACCGTAAACAATACGACACCCGCACCCCAAAACGACCTGATACACGTCTTCGCTGCGAGCGCACTAGCTGCCTGGTGCTGGTACGAATCCACGAGGTAGTTGTTGGCTGAGTTGTACAAGAAGATGAATCCAAAGCCGACTGGGAACCCGGCAATAGCCGGGCCTATCCAGTGGACCCTCGGGTAACTCGTCCAGGCGAAGATGAAAAGGCCGACGGGGATGAGCCAGCAAGAGAGCATCATGGGAATTAAACGAGCTTCTGGAGGAGGAGCACCGTGGTGTTTGATGCAGAGTTTTTTGTAGTGATTATTAACGATAGGGGAACAGGCGGCGGAGAGGACGACACCGATGGCAATGGGGATGAACATGAGACCGGTGATACTGGAGGAATAGTGTTTGCCTTCTTGGTAGACAATGGGGTAGCTATTAAAATGACGTGTTAGTAATGACTTGACAGATATGTGATAAGACGAGGAAAAGGTACGTACGCTACGAAGAACATGTAGAGTAGCCCATATAGCACGGACATGTATATCGAGATTAGGAGCACAATGAGTTCGACGAATAGGAGTTGGAACGGTCTCAGGATGAAGATCTGCAGTTCTTCCATGATTGGCCTTCGACTGATCTCTTGCTCCGTAACGTACGTCTGGTCACCCGTTTCTTTACGCAGACGACGGGCTCGCTTGAGTAGGATGGTGGGAGCATAGGTTTCCGGCACAGTTATGATCATCAGAACATAGATAAAGCCGGCGAGGATGAGCTGAATCCAATAAAGCCAACGCCAGCCCTTGTGATCTGCGATGAACCCGCCGATGAGCGGACCTGGAACAGCCAATTTAGCATTTTAAGATACGGTGAATACAGTCTAAGTTGGCTTACCCATCGCAGGACCCATGAAGGGGGCAGCACTGAAGGCGGCCATCGGAACACCTCGTTCTTCGTTTTTCCACAGATCTGCAAGGGTGCCTCCGACGATGGTCATAGGTGCACTGACATTTTGTTAGATCAAGGCTAGGTGTCGAGTCGGGGCAGCACACATACCTGAAGCCGATACCGTCGATTGCACGAGCTACCAACAAAGTGCCGATGTTCTTTGCGACAGCTCCGGGTATGATGAATAAGAGGCCAACAAGCAAGGTTGAGACATATATCACCCTTCTTCCGTACATTTCGCTGAGCGGTGCGAAGAACATGGGGCCTACAGAGTCGTTCAGTATAATTCACGTTTTAAAGACGAACCGCTTGACATACCAATTCCAAATCCGGCGACAAAGAGGGTGATTGTAAGGAAGACAACCTCATTAGAGACGTGAAATTCCTTAGCTACACCCTCAATATCCGCAGTGATGACGGCAGAGCAAAATGCCACAGTGAAGCACACCAACGAGATTAGCGACGTACACCACCATTTCTTCCACTTCGGCCAATTCTTCGGGTTTTCAGGGTCACCTTCAGTAAACGTTACGAGCTTGTACTGGACTTCCTTCTCTTTTCCGTCTACTATGCGAGAGTGAGTTTGAAGGATGACTCCGGTACGTGTTTCACGTCGATACTCTTCGAGGTTGGCGTCGGTGCTGAGGATACGGGTAGGGATGTTAAGATCTTCGATAGCCTCATCTTCGAATTCAGTTTCGGGAGGCTGGTTAGGGCGATGCGCAAGATAGTGGGGATGAGACGCCATGGTGGCGAATGAAAAATGTGGGAATGAGAGAGTGGGTAGAATAGACGCAGCGCACTGGCCTGGTGCCTGTCTTTAAATCCTACAGAGTACGGGAGATACGGCAGCTTCGAGAACCTGTCGGCCGTCTTGGTGGCCATTTTATCGGTCGATAGTGGCCAGAGCCATCTGCATGCAAGAGTGTCAGCAACGGGTGTTATTGGTTCAAGCGGGAAGGCGAACTTCCGGGTGGTTCCAAGACTTTTTGCGACTCTAGCCTCCGCCCACAAATTGCTACATACTAAACAGTGGGCGGCGGTTTGCGGCCGTGCGGGTATTCTCGACATTGGCGGGTGGCGCAGCCAACTGGAACGCCTTAAAAGGAATAGATCTCATCAACCCGGAAGGTGCTTCTTGGAAATTATTACATAAGCACATCCATTTTAGGCAGCTCCTGTGGAAACGATAACCCCATGACCAGCTCAGGGTCCCGTCTTTATCAGTTGCGCTTCGACTTGTGTATGTGATTACATGATTCTCAGAGCCTGTTGTATTCCGACGTTTCATGAAGTGATTACCCCTTGTTTTCCCGGCCTGAGCACGGGTAAGCAAGTAACGAAATGCCAAGGCACTATCGGGTCGTGGGTTTCACGTAAACAGGCAACTGCAGCTTCGAATAGTGGTGTGAGCTCATTTTATGAAGCAATATATGACCTATAGTGCGTGCACAAACTTTGACTCAAATCAGATTTGACGAAAAAGTCTATCGTGATTCGCCGGTATGCCACGCATCGCGATATGTCACGGTCACGTGAGGCTCATTCCGTCAGGTGACACCGTGACAGGTCTCGCGTTCGGCTTTTTACTCGCCGAACCGTCAACCGTCCTTGGTCTAGTGCAACGTCGTTCATCTCAATCGTATCCCCGTACCCCTAGGTATACGAGGGACGTTCCAGGACCTAAGGAGAAAAGTGGCATTTGGTTCTTCTGTATTCTGGCGCTATGGGCGTTCCAGGCTTGTGGGCTGTGAGTCATTTGTTAACGAAACCAGCTAACTCAAGGTCCAGGCTAATTTGCTGGCTTATGCTTTGTGCGAATGGTCTGCTGGGCACTTATCTCTGAACTCTCCAGGCCCTTCGAGAGGCGGGCGTTCCTCGCTCGCTCTCCAACATTGCCGTCGTAGACGGCTTTCAATCCGCGACGACCTCCGCTCATACCCACTTTGATCCGCACCCACGGGCACTCAGAATAGGAATCGATGCCTCGATATGGTTTGTGCATGCCGAGTACGGGAAAGAGGGAGAGAACCCAGAATTGAGGACGATCTTCTTCAGGTTGACGAGATTATTGCAGGTGAGCGTTATCGCGGATCTGTTCTACCGCTTCTCCTTTCATTGCTCTTGTGGCGGTGTGTATTTTGTGCAATCTATACACGATATTTTAAATCTATGGATATTGTAGGCATGTTTGGGCTGACAATTATGCTCAAGGTCCCCTTCCTGCCCCTATTCGTGTTTGACGGGCCTTTGCGTCCGGAAATGAAACGCGGGAAGCTCATAGACACGAAGCCCAATTGGATGGTAGAGGGTTTGAAGACGATGATTGAAGCATTTGGGTTTGAATGGCGAATGGTAAGAGACTTTCTATCTGTTCTCAGCCTAAACTCAGGATCATCTATCGCTTTGGGTTGTGATATGATTCAGGCGCCTGGAGAGGCTGAGGCTGAGCTTGCCTACCTTAATCGAATCGGTGTGATTGACGCTGTATGGACGGATGATGTAGACACACTGGTGTTTGGGGCTACCTTGGTCATACGCAAGTAAGCACTATTTTGGCTCCACATGGACCGGCAAGTTCTGACATAAGTTACCAAGTCAATCAAAGAACCTCTCTGGAAATCGAGCCCACGATCTCACAAACTCTGATGGACGAGATGATAAAAATCACACCATGACCTTTTCTGCAGAAGACATCAAAAGACATCCCAAGGTAGGCACTTCTCCTCACACGAAATCCAGGTCTCCCATTCTCACACGACGTGTCGCCATCAAACGTTAAGGTCAACCTTGATCAGGAGGGTCTAATCCTCATCGCTCTTCTTAGCGGAGGTGACTATAGTAAAGGTGTTGAAGGATGCGGACCTCAAGTAGCGGCCGCGCTTGCTCAATGTGGATTCGGCGATTCACTCGTGAACAAAATTCGTTCTTTATCACTGTCCATCTCGCTCGGACTGCAGACGAATGGCACCGGCTCGCGCAAGGCAAGCAAGACAAGGGTTACTCTAGGTTCAGCTGAGAAAGCCGAGCTCATGCGATGGCTCGAAGGTTGGAGGGAAGAACTATGCGATGAGTTGAGAACGAACAGTCGCGGGCTAATGAAAAAGAAGACACCGTCGCTTGCAGCAAAGATACAACAGTCCAAATGGGTACCAGACTTGCAAGTGCTCATGGCATACGTCAACCCGGTTACGAGTGAAGAACGTGCTATTGCGAAGGCGCTCCTGAAGCTCTTCCAACGTCGATCGCGCGAGGATACCCCTAGTTACGAAGTTGATAGAGTAGTAGCCAAAGCAAAACGAGAGATCGCAGATGAGCTCAGGGATCAAATCGTGTGGGCAGACGATCCAGATATTGGGGCCATCGCCCGTGTTTGCGAAGACAGGTTTGAGTGGGGTGTCAAGGATATCATCATCAAGAGGTTTAGGAGTTGGCTCTGGTCCGGTGTTGTTTGTCGGATGCTTCGAAGAGCGGCGATCAACCACGACCAGAATTGTCGTAAGAGGCTCTTTTCTCTTGGATAGATGGTATTCCACTGACGACCACATAGGCCGGAGTTCGACTCCAGTTGGATCACAGCGGGATATCGCAGCCCAGCGACTCGAGATTTTGACAATGTCAAGTCCCAGCAAGGGTGCCTCACAGGACCCATTACAGGACGTACACGGAGTGTCCAACGACGGGATCCCTGAGAATAATTCTTTTATTGTCAAGATCCACTCATCTCGTAGCCACGCCTCGACAGATGGGTTATTGGAATATAGGCTAGAAATCGACCCGTCGAATTTTGTGAAAGCAGTTGAGGAGGGTATCGAAGGGAAGCGTGAAATCCCGAAGACGGGTTGGACAGACTCCGAAGGTGATGATGAAGACGAGGACGACGAAGCTCCTAAAACAAGAAAAAAGGGGTCAGACTCTACGCCGACCGATCATCTTAGAATATGGATGCCAGCCTGTATGGTGAGCATTGTCGTGCCGGAGCTTGTACAAGCATTTGAGGAAAGAGCTTCCAAGAAGGCAACGAAAGGTAAAGGCAAGGGAGTGGCGAAAGGAGTAAGGGCAAAATCGACGACTACCATTTCAAGGACACATTCTTCGCAGCTACCCCCCACTGAAGGCAGTGATGACGACCTAGTCCTAATGCCACCCGCACTGAAGAAGGCCACTGCTGTACTAAGTCGTATATCCTACAAGAAATCAATCCTCGCGCCTACAGCCGACGAAGATGAGGACGAAGACACTGAACTACCTCTTCCTAGCCGACCAGCCATCAGGGCAGGAATTGCTCCGACAGCAGCTATGCCTGACTTCTTCAAGGCCAGTAAGCCCGGCACGGCGACATTCACACAGTCGAAGAAACCGTCTGCAAAACCTAAGGCTACGGGCTCCAATACTAGGTCCACGAGTAGTAGCACAGCGAGGGTCGCAAGCCTGTTCGATGATCCAGAGGTTCAAATTTTCCGAGATCTGACTACGCGCGTCGATAAGTTTGCACCGCCGAAACCGAAAGCTGGTGCATCGAAACCTACCTTGCGAAAGCCTCCAACTTCCACATTATCTGATGTACGTAAAGTATCGTGCACCAAGCCCACTGCGACGGTCGGATATATAGAGATCTCAAGCGACTCAGATGTTCCGGCACCATCTAAACTAGCCACCAGACCAGCTTTGCGACAACGACCGGAGTCGGATGTCATTGATCTGTGCACTGACTCAGACTAAGTTATCGTACTTGTGATTTAATGAGAAGCACGTATACATTTTTATGTAGGGGCTGTATGTATGTTAATACGCATAATCGATAATCTTGATTCGTGAAAAGAGGCCTAATTATACATTAGATGATGGATACAGGAACCATGAAAGTGAAGTGATTCGTACGAACACACAAAACAAACACATAAATGTCAAAACGTAACAAACAAGAGTACAGATTAGCTAAGATGTCGTTGTAAAATCCCTAAAATACTCCTGGCCCATGATGCCCTCAAGTTTTTCAGGAACCGTCGAAACTGCGACCTGAACGCGGAAGCGCTTGATAGCTTGCAGGCGGTAACGCCAGTTGGTGACCTTTTCTACCTGCGAAGTATCGTTTTTGGTGTGCTGATATACGTCAACGAACCAGTCAGCCAGAAGACTGAGCTGCCGGATAAGCAGAGGGAGTTTCTCTGCCGAGATAAGCTTGAACTCTCCTACAGGGGTAAATTCCGACATGCCCGCTGCTCGCTGCAGGGTGACCTTGAAGTATTCGTTTTCGTGAAGGTTATTGGAGAAGGCAGCTATAGCGCCGCGAGAATGCGGCTCTATGACGATGTTTACGAACTGGAATTGTGTAGATAGCGTGTCAAATTTGTATGGAAGACCTGAATCGTTCCAGATAATTCTGACGTAGTCGTTGCCAATGTGTCGTTTCTTGTTCGTATAGCTGTTCTCTTCTCCAGATGGCATGAGCGTGGCAGTATGGTAGAGAACTTGGCCTATATCGTCCCACCATGCATAAGCGTATTCTCCATCCTCATCAGGGTCGAGACCACCAGCATAGACATCGACTTGTCCGCGAAGGTCGATAAGACGACCTATCCCTTCCAAGAAGCGGGTATAAGCAGGTGATCCGTGAGTATTCTCCAAAATCTCCTTCTCATCGCTCTGTCCTGGTGCGACATACATGATCCCGACCTTATGGGTATCGATGACAGGCATTCGATCAATAGAACGGATGAAGCCTGGGAGGCGAGATGAGTCAACGATTATGCGACCGACTGAAGACGGCTTGTTATCTGGGTATGACGACAGCTGTAACACGAAGTAACTGGGGTCGACAAAGACGTCCTTACGCCTTTGCGATGGTGCCGACTTTGACCAAACATATCCTGTGATGGGATCAGGGTGCGGTACACCACCAGCATCGTCCGATTGTTTCTTCAATTCCTGCCACGAAGAGGGTTAATCGCGAGCGATGAGTTCGGAATAGTGTTGATCCTCACCTCATATACCTTCGCCACGTCCGAATCTTCGCCAGAATCGTCATGATTACGATCCATGACTAGGCTTGCAATGAGAGATACCATGTCCGGGTCGACGTCCCCTGGCGTAGTCATAGGGACATTTTCTGCTCGGCATAGGAATTTAGATAGACCAGAGGCGCGACGAGATACAATCTCTACCCAGCCTCTCCTTGCCAGCGTGCGGATGGTGACCACAGAATTTCCAAGGATCCAACTTTTCTCCGAGATCGAGGGTTCAGCCGAAGAGGGCTCCGCGGCAGGAGACTTCATGATAATATCGCTAAGCATTGAATTCGCTGGACGGGGGTCAGCGCTTGCGTACGTATATCGTGCAAGCCAGTCAAAACAAACTTCTGTTGATTCATCAATTTCGTCTCTACCTTCGTTGGCAAGTAAGAGCTGGCGTGTGATATACTTGATATGACGGGGTCGATCGGGAAGCTTCACAGCCAAAAACCAGAGGTACACGATGTAGTATGCCATGATACACACGTGTTGGGACAGTGCCCACGAGATCGTCACAGAGGAATCGGGGTGGTTATGCTGCTGGAGGTACTGCAGGGCGACGCCGAATACCATCTTGTAGTCTGCTTCGGTGAAGTTGCTATGCAGATCCGGCAGAGAGCCGACGATGGCAAGAAAGTCAATGATATGAACGGCCATCGCAGTGTTTGTCATGATCTGAGAGAGCTTCTCAAGGATACGGGGAAGATATTTGGTCATGGAAGGTTGCAATTCAAATGCCGAGAGAGACAACGCATTAAGACAACACTTGACTGTAGACGGTGGACCACTGAGCCCTGCAAGGAAGACTTCAATGAGTTTATGTCGAGACTGAGCATCCTCAAAGCAACGCTGATAACTGATAAGGGCCGTAAGCGTGTGATAAGCGAGGCCTTGAGCATCACGTGGATTGATACCCTCTGGCCAACGGTCAATCGAGCTACCCAGTGTACCATCCTGGATGCAGTTGCACAGCGTTGCCAATAGGTCGTTCAGCACAATTTTTGACCTAGGTCCACAGAAGAGATGCTTGTTCGATAGTTGGGTTGGAAGATGACACAAGGCATACGAGAGCAGATCCCAATCCTTCGCCGTCTTGATGATGTTGAGTACCTCCCTCAAGTAAGACGATAATCGTAATATGACGCGGTCGTCTGGGCAAGCAGGGTCGTATGAGGCAAGACGCTCACTAGGGGTGTCCGCCTCCGATGAGATAGAGAATAGCAGCGTTTCTGGAAGCGTCCAAAGAGGTTCTTTTGGCTTCATCCGTCTCAGTACCGCAGCAGGATGTCCGAGAATCTTTGTCGCAGCCCTCGATCGGCTTCGACTAGAACCAGAGCCAGACGGTTGTCCACCAGGTCCCCGGGACAAGCGACGTCCAGTTCTCTCCTGCAGTGGCAATTTCGCACGGGCCTTTCGAAGGTCAACCTCGTCCACTGCTCGTTCTTCGACGGCGCTGGTCGATTTATCCTTCTCTCCTCGGCCGATTAGGGATGCAAGAGCCGCGACAAGGCTGTCTCGATCATAATCATCGTATGCAAAGTACAGTCTGTGATCACGGTCCACTCGGAGCCTCATGAAGAATTGGAGTATCGTAAGCTTCGCCTTTGTACACGCAGTCCCACCAAGGAGCATGACGAGCGTTGTGAAGAGGCGTGTCGCCAGTTCGAGATGGCTCTCGAGGGCGGCGAGAGAAGTGAAAGCTAGCTGGCTGAATGCCGTAACCAGTGCAACGACTGCTCCTACTGAGGTCGGAATCACGTTCGAATCTGGCAAAGAAGTGTTTGGCGACTCAGATAAGGGCATATAACCTTGTACGTGCGGAGGCTGGGATTGAGAGCGTGATGTATGGCCGGATGTGAGAGACGATAGTAGAGACATAACAGAAGGAATACCGGGTTCCCTGGATTGTACGGGTGTGGGAATTTCAGATTGCATACGCGACAGAACTGGGGAAACTGCGGTAGACGAAACTGAATGCACTGAGGGAGGAGGAGAGACAAGTTCGTAGTCAAGCTCTTCTTCCAAAGGTCTGGCCGCAACGATTGTTAGAAGCATGATAATGCCTTCAGCAAGCGAGCCACTTTCCTCAGTCTGCTCGCTTGCAAGAGATTTCTCATCAAAAGACTCTGTCGTTCGCAATACCACCTCATCCCCAAGCATGCGCCATACAACAATCGCCGCCGTATCGTCCTTGTTCTCCATATTTCGAGATTTCCAGAAACGAAATACAAGTTCTGCGAGAGGGCGACGATATAACGAAATATCTTTGATAAAGTCCCAAACAGACTGTAGCGCATGAAAGGCATTGTTACGAGTGAGAGAACGGTGCGACGAGTAGAGATCTTCAACAGAGAGCACGCATCGCCAATTATCAAGCCAAGCTGGAGTAGTTGGTGAGAAATTTTGACGTTCGTTCATCACGTCCAGGAGCTGTGCAGTGTCTGCGTCGGGCATATGTGTTGCCAAAGAGAGAATTATCCCAGGGAGAACGGAATGGAGTGGAGTATCCGTGAATACTTGTGAGATAAGACCAGAGATGGTTGCAATGAAGTTTGTAGGAGCTTCTGACTGCGACAGGGTGATACGGACAGAACTCCCATCCGGATACCTGGCCACAAAAGCGCGGTCAGAATCGGTCAACATCAATTGTTTGAAATTAGGCGTACCTCTGAAGACGAATATATGATGTCAGCTCGCGCAGAATATCGCCTACAGCCTCAATTTCTTCGTAATCCAACTCGTCGCCTGTCTCGTCGAATGCATGGGTGATGTCTTTCAGCATACCAGCAATCTCATTTAGGATCACTTCAACCTGAGGCGATGCGTATATGGAGGATGCATCTTTTGTCTGGGATTCCACCCACGACTTGATGGACCTGCATAACACACCACGAAACCTGTTTAGATCCCAAGTAGACAGATCTGTCTCTTTTGCCCAAGCACGTTCCACAAGTTCTGGAGGAATGTCGAATGTACCGGGTGCGCCTGAGGGGGTATAGGACACAGAGCTCGTCCGAGATATATATGCACGAGCAAGTCGTGTAACCAGAACTCTCCTGATCGAGGCTCGCAGGGTCCTTAGAGCGCCAAGGGAAGTCCTCATTGATCCAAGCTGATCTCTGTCCTCGGGGAAGAGATGGTACTTCAGAATGACTGTGCAGGAAGAGGAATAAGGGCCCGTTACGAGAGCATCCAGCTTCTCCATGATGCTACTCTCCATCGCATGCTGGTGGGGAGTGTCAGGAGTTAGCGATAGTCTCGGTAACGGTGTTGTGTAATACGCCAGTGCACGGAAAAGATGGGGAAGGATAGTATTGAGGTGCACCGGAGCAATAGCTTTGAGCCGAATGTCGAGATATCGCAGATACGCCCCCACAATACAATCGATTGCTGTCTTCTGCACAGGTGCTTGAAGGATCGAAAGCGAAGAATGGTGACGATGATGCTTGAGCGGTATTCTGCCACTGCTGCCACTTGGACTGAGGAGGTTCAACTCGGATGAAGGCGAGGTAAGTGGTATGTTGTTGTCAGGCGAGGACGACAGCGACTTTTCGATGAGACTACCAAAGAGCTGTAATACCCCACCCGTATCGGCCTCCGTGATACGAGAAACAAACTCCGGCCTTTCCAGCAGAGAAAAGAGCAACCCAACTAGACTCTCAACGCTACGTTGGCGCTCGTTGCGTTCTTCCACCGATGCCGACCCGTCTTCTCCGAGGAGACCAGAGAACGCACCGTCTATCCATGTACTAAGCACCCTTATCAGCGACGATTCTATGCCGACGGTTTCAGCCCCAGAGCGTATGAGGGAAATCAAGGCCTTGAATCGCGGCTCCCAGAGCTCCGTAGTCCATGGAGTAGAAGGATCTAGGAAGAGAGAAAAGCACACCAAGCGGTCGGCGGTGGTTAAGGTGGCAGAGCTAGCGCTATCCCAAAATGCTGCCAAAATGTCGTATCCGGCCACTTGGAGCGACACAGGAGAGCCAGCAGCGCACAATGCTGCTAGTATAGGAGTAAGAACAGCAAGCTTTGGGGTAGGTGCTTGAGTCAAGAGCGAACTAGCAAGAGCTCGAGCGTGTGCGATAGATGGAACGGCAGGAGGAGTGAGGGCTTCGATGAGGGCTTCGAGAGACAGTGGTGGTATGGGTTCTGTCTGCTGTGGGGCAGAGTCTGTCTTTCCACGCCTCCAATTGAAGGCTGCAAAGGTAGTGTTGGATCTTTGGCGTATCGGTCGGTTTCCATCGTCATTTTGAGGAGACATTTAAAAGCTGTTACTCGTGTGTATACATTGGACCCAGCAAACCTGGAGCTCTCGCCGATAGCACACACCTGGTAACCCCGAATCTTTGACCTTCTCCTCTCTCATCCGACAAAAAATGGGTTAGATGGGTTTCTGTGGTAGCTCAAAGCCTGAATACGATGAACATGAAGGTAAGCGTTATGAGGAGGTCGCCAATATTTGCGGCGGCTCGGTCTGCTGATCCGTGTCGGCTAAATCCGAGCGCCACAACGATTGGATATTCCATAGCTGGACTCCAGAACTGCATCATCCACGGTTGACTACAGTAGATCCAGTACCTCAGCTACAAATGCCAACGTGGCCAAAGATACTTGTAACGTCAGCACAGGAGAGTGAGGGAATAGTTCGTCGTAAAGTGGGGCACTTGATAAGTGATTCCAGTATCATTCAATAGTGCTATTACAGCTAAATAAATTAGATCCAACCGTTCAAAAAAGAGCGTACTGATTGGTATAGAGTGTCTTTGAATATAGCCAATCTGTAGACATGCAAGACACTTCAAGTCCCGGAGAAGTTTAAAAGTAAAATTCTAGGCAGATTGGGCAGCCTTGATCAGGTCGGCAGCCCTTTCTGCCAAGATGTACACTGGCGCCTGTGTATGGGCAGCAGGAATATACGGCTTTTGAACGTTGTCAGCCGCTAAGCAATATCTCCATAAAATCGTGCAACTTACGAAAGCGGAAGCATCCACCACACGAAGTCCGACAGTACCTTTAACAGTCAGGTCTGAATTCAAAACACCGCTTCCAGCACCGGTGCTACCAGTCTTGCCCATGGCAGCTGTACTAGTTGCATGGTTGATAGTGCCAGCGTTTGCTCTAACGTAGGCTTCAATCTGATCATCTGTCTGAGCGTTGGCGAAGTCCCCGAATTCGGCGACGATCCAGTCTTTCCAGGCGGGCGCGGCGGCAAAGCGACGCACTGCCTTGATCGACTCGCGCATAGTGAAGATATCAAAGTCCGTGGTAAAGAAGCCGGCGTCGATGACGGGCGCATCAAAGGGGTTTGTAGACGAGAGCGTAATCGAACCGCCTGGAAGTGCACCCAAATCAGTACCTTACGGGATCCACCATCAGTGCTGACTTACGAGATGAAGGGGATACTACGACAGTAAAGGCTGTGAAATAGTTGCCTCCAGAGGGGAACGCGCCGCTGAAACCGATGAAAGCATCCTAGAACTTGGAGTAAGATAGCATGAATCAGTAGGATAGAAGGAGAACCCAACAGTAAGGATGAATTCGTGATGAGCGGAAGTGGGTCCTGCACTAGGGTCTGACTCAGTGCTGAAGATGCTAGAGTTGGACGGCAGTCTCAACCAAGCGATCTGATTGGCTGCAGGAAGCGTCAATTCTCCGGTATGATCGTTTTCCCATTGAGCGAGCTGCTGGGCCGCAAACGTAGCGTTGAAGTTTAGCTCGTCGAGAGTGTTGGTCGAGTTGACTGTCCACGAGGAAGTGACGAGCGGGTGATCCTGCATCAAAGATATAAGGAACAGCATAAATGTACATCCTTGCCTGGCTTACCTGGAGATTCTTTCCCACATCAGGCGCGTTTACGATAGTGCTGATACCAAGCTTCGACAATTCCGAGCTGTCGCCGATACCAGACAGCATGACTGGATACATTATTCGTTAGTGGGTCGGATGTGTCAAAATGCATGACACTTACGCAGTTGGGGCGTCTTGACTGTACCAGCCGCCACAATAACCTCGTTCTTAGCATTCAGGGTATACGTTTGGCCTAGATACATCATTAAAAGATGTGCGTAGTAGTTATTGAAGATGAACACTCACTGGAGCCTGGCTGAGAAAGCTGAACACCTCGGAACACTGGAGATCCACCAGAAGTTCCGGTTTGAACAAGCTTGGTAGCATGGGTGTTGACCAAGATATCAAGGTTTGAGCGACTCAGAATGGGATCAAGGTAACCCAATGCTGCGCTTTGACGTTGGCCGTCGGCGATCTGAGAAGATCTTAGAACCTAAACTAGAAAGCGTCGAGCGATACATACCGAGAACTGTGCCCAGCCTGCACAATTCGTCAGAGATGTAATCCAATAAGATTGGGGGACATACTTACCAACACCGAGAGTGTCACCGTTCACCCCGTTATAGTCGAGGTTGAAGGGGAATTCATCGGGGAGTTCTGACGTTGTGTTTATGACACGACTATCGGTAGACACCTGGTACTCAGGCACGCCGGTTTTCAGAGGGCCTAAAGATAGAATATCAGATTTTCTTGTCAAGCAAGCATACGAGTCCAACACACCCGAACGCCCGTGTGAGCTCAAGTCCACTTCATTACTGATATCACGCCCATCAAGAGGCTCAACAAAAGTTTCCATCTGAAATGTGATAAGTCGTCTTGAACATGGGCCCAACTACATAATCCCAAAAGACAGGCACACCTTTTTAGCGTAAGGCAAGATAGAATCCCATGACCAGCCTTGATCACCAGTTACCCGGGCGAAACGATCCCAGTCATCCTTTGAACCACGGCAGTATGCCATGAAGTCTGCAATGTACATCAGAGTTTGTGGCTTGTACCGTATGAGTGATCCGTACTCACTGACTGATGTTGATCCACCCAAGACGTGACCACGCTCGTATAGAATAGAGCGACCACCAAGCCCCGATTGCGCTACAGTTGTGAAGTTCCAGTCCTAGAAGTGGAACAGAGTGTTAACCGATATAGCCAGCTGGTTGAGACTGATAACTCACGAACTGGCTTTCGATCAGCCGGCCCACGAATTGCGGTACTTCAATGTTGATATTTTTGTAGTCACTACCAGATGATGCTCAGACACAGGATGAATAGCGCATGGTTTGCATCAGCATCATTACCTCGAGCCAGCCTCTACAAGAAGAACCTTGACACTTGAGGTTTCGCTAAGGCGATTGGCCAACACACTCCCTCCAGCACCGCCTACATGATCAGTCATTAGTTGATGTTTCTTTCAGAACAAGATCAGATTGAAAGCGTACCGCCAATGATAATATAGTCATAGCCTTTGTTAGCAGAAAGCTGTGATGGGCTCTGTAAAAGGGCAGCAAGCGCTGCAGAAGAGGAAACCGAAAGAAAAACAGCCGCTTTGAGAGCGGACCACATACTTAAAAGAGATGTTGAAATAACAAGGGATGAGCACCGTAAGAACTGAAGGAACTGCGGGTATGGCGTACGGCCATTTTGAACAGAGTCCTTTTAGTACCGTCGCGTCTCCCGAAAAGCGGGGTAGATCGGCACATATTGTACGACCGTTCGTAAGTGATCGCGCTAAACGTCCATCAACAGGCACGGAACGTAACCACAGACTCCTGTAACTGGTCGACCTCCTCACGGTTCCTTTTTATTGAATGATGGCTATGAATAGACGTACCGCCAGATTGTCTTGGAGTAACTTGAGCAATGTGAGCTACTCCAGCCTTTGTGCGAGGACTTCAAAAGAGCTTTGGCCAGGAGATTGCAGACCAATGAACACAGGCTCGCAATCCCTACGACTTAAGCGAATGCTGTAATCATATTCTGTACAGTTGGCCATTAGCAAAGGTAACCAAGAGCATCAAATGGACAGCGTGCGAGCTCTTGAAAGTTGAAACAGCTGGTACGCTTTGGTTGCGCTAGGTATGTTACCGTCGTCGTTACCCCCGTCCGGTAACATCGGCAGCGTCCGCGTCTGCACCGATGCGTTGCAGCGCTTTCGCCTTGGGCGGATTACAAAGAGCCACCCAACCTGAAACAAATCTTTGAGCTTTAGGAACGGCTGCCATAACTCATAGCAAGGATAAACGTACTGACGGTGCACACTCGCGACTAGCTCAGCGTTGGCCTGTGATATGCCATATGCTGGTTGATAGGCAGAACCAATGTGCTTCTCGTCCTCAGCCCGCAACTGAGATTTAGAAGTTCAGAGGCTGATGATGATTGTCGGATGATGGACGATCACCCACCTTTTTCTCCCAGCATGCGGCACCAAGGACCAAATACTTGTAATCCTTTTGTATGTATGTATAACAAGTCCAACTTGATCGTCAGACAAAGATGCCAGCGGTGATGTTCTGACGGACTGATTTATCATTTGCAATCAAACCTTTCTATAGTGATGGGATTCCTCAAGAGCAAGTCGGAATTAGCAGGTTCAGGGGTCTTTTTGCGTTGAACGGTTGCGACCAAGCAGCTAGTAGTGGCCATGGTCACGATCGCGGAAGAGCATGCATGCAGCTGCAGAGTGTGACAACATTGAAGTGACATGTTACGTGTGACACAGGCGTCTATAGCCGACCGCGGCTCGAACTAGTACTGGATTCGGATAGGTAGGTCGCACCGCCAACCTGTGGATGCCGTGTAAGGGCTTTTACAGCCATTCCGACATCTTTTCGTACCATCTTTCTGATATGAATCTACAGATGGACCGCCGAGGAACCCAGGGCACACGCAGCCACTGCCAGATGCTCTTTGTGCACAGATGACATTACTGGTTCACGGTCGGACGTGGCGCATCCCCGCTACCAACCTTTATATTCATCCCACCTGGTCGAGTCGAAGGTGCAACCCTGGCCTCGTCCCGCTTCTTGAACTCTAGCACTCTAATCTAGGATTGCCTCCCATCTTACCGAGGTCCCGTATTCAAGTTTGCTCTAGCTCACATCTTGAATGGCATACTTATTACCGCTGTGATACAGGTCGGGAAGTATCCTTGGAGACTATTGATTATGTCGCAAACGTCCCTGTCGAGCACCAGTCACTTGGACCCCGCTAACACCCGGCTGACAGCTGACTCTATCCCCGCATATGAATATATCTTCAGTGTAGCGGCTGAAAATCTCAACAACGAAGCGGTCCTGGTTCTACAAGACTCAGAACTAGAGAAAGATGCACGACTGGTCCCAGTTACGTGGGGTCAGCTCAATACAGCTATACGATCTCGAGCTGCAGAGTTGGTCAGGTTAATCGGTATTCCACCTCGAGTTCTCGGAGAGGCACCATTGGTGGTTGGGCTTTTAGGTCATAATGGGTATCAATATCTTGTCACCTGGTTAGCGTTGTTCGTGCTTCGGTGGACGGTGTGTCATTTTTTGTCACTATCACATCCGATATTAAGACTGATGATCTTGCCCATAGCCTATTCTCATCTCACCCCAGAATTCGTCCGAGGCAGTACTGCATTTGCTCAAAACCACGAATGCAACATGTCTCTTGCTTGACGTATCTTTTGAGGCCCGATATTCCGACCTTACTACACACTCTATGAATATTACACTGCTTCCTGCCATTAATTTGGCTAACCTCGAGGAAGAGAGTCCCAGTCAGACCGAAGCACTTCTCCGCCATGTCGCATCAGTCAGAGGTGGAGAGCACGCTGATGCGCTTCTCAAGGAAGCTAAGTGCATTTGCATGTATATGCATACATCAGGATCGACAGGTACGGTCTCGTGCCGATTCGCGTCCGAGATCATGCTAACTCGAGTTGTTTCAGGACATCCCAAGGCCATTGCCTGGTCCCATCAGTTCGTCATTAGCAAAGTGCAACAGGCTGAGAGCGACTACACAGATGGTCAAGGAAAGCTAATGTATACACCACTTCCGATTTACCATGTACGTGCCTAAATGATTGAGCTTGCGTCGATGCTCATTGGCTTTTATTTACTAGGGAGGCGGGTTCTGTATGGTTCGTACGGATTGTGATGCGAATCTCGGCTTGTCATTGAAAGGTTTTACAGACGTTGCCCGTTATAGCCGGTTACGGTGGTACCATGACACTGGTCGAGCCGTATCGGGCTGTATCGTCGGAATCCGTCCTGAGGCACCTACGGATTCTCAAGGACAGGAGACCTGATGTTCTTTTGGTTCCTAACTTACTTGAGGATATTGTGGACACATTAGGTGAACAATCCGCATTGGTACGTTTGTGATTCCTGATATTCAACTTTGTTTACTCACAACGGCCCTTGGTTCATATAGGAGTACCTTCGCATACCAAATACGGTCATACAAGGCGGCGCACCTCTGCGCCGCGATGTAGGTGACAAATTGGCGCATGGTGGTGTTCGACTCGTTACCTGGGGCGGAATGTAAGTCTCTCAGTCCGTATGTTTATAAACACCACGTGTTGACACGCCTCTCACTTAGCACGGAGGCGGGCGTGTTTGCGTCTCAGGTGTTTGACCCAACCAGGGACCCCTCAGACTGGCCGTATGTAAAACTCTCGAATGGCTACGACTTCCACTTCACCCCTTTCGATCCGGAAAACCCTGACCAAGGCTATCAACTAGTCATGTCTGTGAGTACTTATTATCAATATCGGCTCCACTCCCACTGTGTGAACGGGCTGACTTACTCTTGACTGAAGCCGAAGTCTATTACTCCTCCTGTGGTCAATCACGAAAACCCTAGAGGCTTTTTGACCCCGGATATATGGACGAAGCATCCAACAAGGGCTGGTCTGTGGAGGATCTCAGGACGATTAGATGACATCGTATGTAGCTTCATTCTGTTTTACACAAAGCTCGTCTAACGATATGTGAAGGTTGTTCTCAGTAACGGCGAGAAGGCTAACGGCAAGCAGCTAGGTACGTGACAACCTTTCCTAGCTAAGATTTCTCTTCACACTGACAACGTTATCCAGAAACCCTCCTCTGCGCTTCTCCGTACGTCTCCCACGTAGTTATCTTCGGCGCTGGACGATTCCTCTGTGGAGCTCTTCTGCGACCTTCCTCCGAGTACAGGACATCCTGTGATAGCCATGAATCCAGAAATGCGTATCTGGAACAGGTCTGGTCATATGTTGATATACACGTGAGCAACACAGTCCCTCGACACTCCCGATTGCTGCGTCCACTCGTTCTCGTTGAAGAGTCATCAAAGCCGTTTCAATTGTCCGACAAGGGCACAATCAAGAAGAAAGCTACGTTGGACCTCTACCACGAGCAGATTGAGCACGCGTACAAGATCATCGAAGAGGGCGAACCTACTTTGGTTCATTCCACTCAGTCGACAACCGCTTTTGCAGACATTCCCTCTATCCTTGCCTTTCTTCGAAGACTCGTGTCTGAAACTATTGGGCACGAGATCGGTGACGCCGATGACTTCTTCAACTTTGGCTTAGACTCTCTACTGGCTGTGAAACTGCGCTTTGCTATCATCTCGGCCTTGAAGGATGCGGGTGCGAGTGTCGATGTACCACGTAATGCGATCTACGCGTACCCTACTACCACAGCCTTGTCGACTTACCTCTGGTCTATTGTCAGCAAGTCCCACACAAGTGAGAATGGCACCGCATGGTCTCCCTTGTACAAGGACGAAACTGCGATGACGCGCATGATTGACGAAGCCGTGGACACGCTTACAGTATCCTTCCCGCATCGCCCTGATTTACTCTCTCAAGAACAGAGCAAAGGCGACGGAGAGGTTTACGTCGTAACCGGTACAACTGGGTCTTTGGGTAGTGTGTTCCTTTCCGATCTCCTTGAGCAGCCCATTTTCGTGGTCAAGAGGGTCTATCTGCTAAACAGAGCCAGTGGTAAAGCCACAGTGATGCAAAGACATGAGACCTCTTTTTATGAGAGAGGACTCGATTTCTCTGCCTTTGAAGCTGCCGTTAACGCAGGTAGAGCTGTACTTGTCGACATTGACGTGACTCTGGAGAGGTTAGGGATTCAGGCGGAAGTATACTCACAGGTGAGTATTTCCAGATGCAATAAATCGTGACCGCCTGAGCCTAATCAAACGTAGATGGTAACAGAAACTACACATATCGTCCATAATGCCTGGCCAGTCACGTTCACATATCAGTTCCAGTCTTTTATGCCGCAATTGGAAGGTCTACGTGCATTGATAGACCTCGCTCTCGCTTCAACACGACCTATCCCTCCTCACCTCACCTTCATCTCGTCTATATCAGTTGCTGGTCGTCTTTCATCCACCTCAAGTCAAGACATCTTCATACCGGAATCACCAATGACCTCAGTCGATCGTGCCCTTCCTCACGGGTATGCGATGTCCAAGTTTGCCGCCGAGAAGATTATAGAGAAGGCGACTTCATCTACCCCTTTACGGGCCTCTATTGTGCGAAGTGGTCAAATTGCGGGCTCGTTGAAGACAGGGGCGTGGCACCGCAATGAGTACGTGCCGAGTGTTTTGAGAGCTTCGGTGCGCGCGGGCAGAGTTCCAGAGGATCTCTTTACACGGGTCAGTATACCTTTATATGGGAAATACATGGGATCTAACTTGTGAATTCGTTTAGCCATTGCACTGGCTTCCCGTTGAAAACGCCTCCAAGGCACTGTATGCTATTACTCAATCCCATGCCTCCTCACCTACGCCACTCACTTTCTACGGCCTTGAGAACACCAGACCGATCTACTGGACCTCCATAATTTCTTCCTTACTATCTCTCTATCCTTCTCTACATGAAGTTCCCGCGGCCGAATGGCTTCATTATATCCGTGCCTTGCAGGATGGAAACGACAACGACAGTGACAGCATCATCAACGGCGCGCTTCTTGATTATATCGACGAGTTTGTCTGCCGAAAGCCCCTGCCGAGACTCTCGACTACGAATCTGCGGGGTATCTCATCGGAAGTCCAAAAGCTAATCAATTTTGACTACATCAAGAACGAGGCGGCCGTGCAGAGGTATATCCAGTATATCATACGCACTTGAAGATCTACGGAGTTTGCCATCCTGGAAAAACGGATCTACTACAATGCCTCTACGTCGCCATTTATGCTTTAAATACGTGTTTTTTTATTGTTTATATATATTGCTGAGCATAGCTACTAAAATACGGCATCATTTTTACAAGTAACAGCTGAGTAGCAGGCCAATATTTGACTCGTTGTATTTACTTGCAATATTATAGCGTAACGTTTAGTTAATGTTGGCGTATATACCTACACATGTCATGCATTTTAACACCCATCGTCACAGACGTTGCAGTTATCGCGTCCGTTAAGACAGTGTAATTCTAATCGTCCAATGGGAAGCTGGGCCACGTAATTGATTCAGCGCCTGTGGACATTGCCGACCCGCCCCTGCTTAGCGCTTAGTGTTTAACTAGAGACATCCATGTTTTTATCTTTGTTCGTTTTGAACAAACGTAGCGGGTAAGTAAATTGGTGTATGGGTTTACTCGGGCAGCATCTTATGGAAAAGTTGCATATTGTTTCAAGATTTCTCTTATGTTTTGACTCGATCTGCGTAATTCTGCGGCTCATAAAGTGAGTCCTCTGCTTCCACATCCACATCTGTTTCAACTGACTCTTTTACAGAAGATTTCAAGAGTTTATGGATGCTTCTGCGCGATGATACGTTTGCATTGAACTCGCCACGCGTGATTGTACGCATATACTCACTGCTGGTAGTGGCGCGGGGCTTCTGTGCTTTTCTATGTCGACGATGCTCGTCTCTACTACGGGTCCACAATTTTCCTTGAATATTAATACGTTTTCTCTATGACAGGAAAGCGAGGTCTACTTTTTATTCCGTCATCACACACAAGAAACAGATATCGGCGATTTTCATCGAATCCAAGGGGTGAAAGTCGTCGCCAGCACATCGTTGGGTATGTGACATTGAAGTACTGCTTATGCATTGGAACTGATGATCACGATATCCTAATGTTTTCAGCGATTTACTCACTTCTGAAACCGTCTGAGCGAGGCATCTCACGCTCAGCCTAGGTCCAATGGCAAACTTTCTCATTATAAATCTTTCATGACGATCCTGGTTGTACTAAGCACACTAAGTATGACAGGTGCAGGGTAGCATCCGCAGTTTTTGGGTCGTAAGTCGCATCTCATGAGTATTTTGATGAACAGGTGAGACTCATAGTAAATTCATTATTTTGAAGAAGCCATTTGTATGGACCCGAAAGAAGACGTGCACGCTCCGATCGCGTGAGTACCTTATCAAGTTAGAAGGCACACGCGGGTTTCCAACATCAAAACGTTAGCCACCAATCGTAAACTATTGAACTCATCCGTCCCGGTATTCCATTCAGTCCGTACCCCACACCGCGGATCTTTGTGTGAGCTTCATCTTAGCCACCATGATTATCAAGTTGATCTCCGTCATCTCTTCTATGTAGGACCCTGATAAATGAGTGGAAGCCGTATTTGCTCCACATCTAACACGCGTTCAGTTCATTCAGCCTAGCGGGGTGGTTCTTGATCAAGAGACTATGCAGTTGCAAGACCCCTGGTCAAAATTTACCCTCCGCGCAAGCTCAAAAGTCTCCGAGCCGTGTATTCGAATTCTCTTAGCGGAAGAGCTTCCGCCACGGTTCTTTCTCTCACCTCTGTTCCACCAATCATCAATTTCGAATCGCAGGATCACTACCGGAAGGTTTGTTCTCATGAACCTTCTCGGAGCCAGAAAACGTCCTGCTTTGCGTTCACATCGGATTGACGAAGAAGGACGTGTTGGCAGATGCAGAAGGTCAAAGTGTTTCATCAAAGTCCCGAAAGCTGACTTTGGTTCTATAATCGCACAAAGACCAAAGTGTATATGTATAGGTGCTAGGAACCCGAAGTTGGTAAGCTGGTGACGGATATCTCCGCTACAAACGGTCGGCTCGTTGGGAGAGAACGCAGCAAAGATAAGATTCGTTTCTGCAATTCACAAAAAGTCATACTCACGTTCTTGCTTCTTGTTGTGTCCACAACAATCTTTTCGTAGCCTATGATGCATGTGTTGAAACGTAGCAATGTATCAACTGATCAAGCTATTCTTGCGGGTTCTCGTATACCAGAATAATGGAGTACCAACGAGAGAGAGAGAGACTCGAGGGTGCAGACGTGCTAAAGATAAGACGTACCATCATCCAGACCAACCACTTCCCCACTCAACATGGCTGACCAATCAAAGACAGAATCACCACAAATTGCCAACGAAACTTGGAATACAAAATTATACGACGACAAGTTCTACAACCCAGATCCAGAAGCACTTGCTTTTTTCAAGTTGGAGACTGGGATAGAAAACGACGAGGAGCTGAAGCAGCACATACTGACTGTCCAAAAAGGCGCTTTCTCGGTACGCGATTCGTGATCGGCGTTATCATCTGTTACGATGCTCACTACGAGGATAGGTTTACAGCTACCCTTGCATTCGTATCTTTGAGTTCATGCGCCTCAAACTCGCACGGCTACCTGCTTACGATCATGTGTTAACGCTCGGCAGGGAGAGGCCAGATGGTATATTTCTCGATTTGGGATGTAGTTGTAGGTTTTGATCTTCTCAGGAATTGACCTCTTCTTCCTGTTACTGACAAGCATTTATGTTGATAAGTCGGAAACGACAGCAGAAAGGTACGCATATTGATACTGCTATAATACTACCCTGGCTGACCGCCAATAGTTGGTTAGAGACGGATATCCAGTCCAGAATATTTTGGCGGTCGACCTTCGAAGAGGTGCATACCATTTTTCTTCTCAATACGAATCGTCGTCGTATTAACTCACTCATAGAACTATGGAACCTAGGACACGAATTATTCCGTTCTACACCTCACACATTCCCCGTCCCATTCATCAAAGGCGACATCCTCGATCCATCATTCATCACCCCAACCACCCTCTCCCTCTCCCTCTCTCCCAACAACACATGTCCTGACCTATCCACTCTCACATCCCTCAACCCCCTCCGCGGCCACCTCTCCGCTATCTACACCGGCGCCTTCTTCCATCTCTTCGACTTCTCTCAACAACTCTACATCGCCCAATGTCTCGCTTCCTTGCTCTCGTCTGAGCCAGGGAGCATCATCATCGGCGTGCAAGGGGGTATGTCCGAGAAGGGGATGTGGCGGCCTGATGGGAGTGAGTATGCGATGTGTTGTCATAGTGTTGAGAGTTGGGAGGAACTTTGGCGGGGGGTGTTTCGAGGTGGGGTGGAGGGTGATGTCCGGGATTTAGGAGAAGGAGGGGAAAGAGGAGGAGGAGAGGGAATACGCGTGAGTGCGAGACTGCGAGAGGAGATTGGAGGGATCACGTTCTTTGATACCTGGCCTCTGAACACGACGAAACAGTATCACGTACTAGAGTGGGCTGTTATTAGGGTTTAGAGCTGTATGTACGTTCATCCTGCTTGATAGTATCGATCATCGCCGTTACTCACAATAGGTTTAGCACGGTTGAGCGATAGACTTGTGGGGAGAAGGGTTCTACTAGTTGATCACGTTCCAAACTTTAGTGTGGTGCATCCTTGGCTAGTAAGTATCAGTTACTTTGAGCTTCAAGTCGTTGATGCGATCATATCCTCACAGCGTACTAACAAACACGACTTTCTCTCATGCTGATTGCTTCGAGTTAATCACGCTGCCGGATAACACTCAACACCGGTATACCATCCCTTGTGGTGACCTTTAAGACCGACATCACGACGCATCATCTCACCAGCACGAGACAATCCTATCCGCCTATAGATCAGGATCACACTCTCCCCACTCTTCCGAACAGCGGTGAAATTGTGAAACCTGAACGTTGAAACGCGGCAAAGTTGGGATTACATGATCCTATCTATCATAAATTTCGTCGAGAACGTTGTGCAATACTTGGCAGTACTTATTCCCAAGAAGAAAGAAGAAGAAGAAAATCTTGCGCGTGCTTCCCATCTCTTTAACAATGCTTCACGGACTTATAGACAGCACTGCCTTGAAACCCCAGCGAAACCCTAGTAGGTAGGCCAAGTCACCATCTGAGACCGGCGGTAAGGACTCTCGGCGACCTGTGAGAAATTGAATCACGATTTGAAGTTTGAAATTTGAACCTTGGGAGAAGGGGAGGAGGAGGAGGTATGGAGTCTCGGAACCGAGTGCAGAGTGGTGATTTAAGTGTTGGTTTATCGTATGCGGGAGGGTTCGAATTTACTGTTAACTTGAACGTTCCGACTCATCGACGGTTTTTTTACTAGTTTTGTGTTGTTGAAAAGGCCGAACGTACGAATAATCGCTCATCTTAATCTGATTTTTTTCCTAACACGTACCTAATAGCTAGCTAGTAGAACCACTATACGAAAAACCACACCCACATATA